>SJYF01001389.1:454579-479024 GCA_006410515.1 Procapra przewalskii
CTCTCAGCCAATAGCAGAGCGCGGCACACCGCTTTGCACACCACGGCCAATCCGCACAGCGGCACGTGGCACGCCCGCCCCCGCAGGCTATCCAATCAGCTGCGGGGTGGCTGCCACATCTACCCCAGTCGGGGGCCCCCGCAGCCACTCCGTAGACGGTCGCGGCTCCCGGCACGCGCGGTGGCTCGCGCGCTCTCTTCTCGACCTGGCTCTCAGGCCGCGGTCCTTGGGCCGCGCTTGGCTCAGGCTGCGCTCGCCTCTTCAAGATGCTCCTCTGGCCGCGCCCTCCGCAGCCGCAGTCACCTCAGTGCCGCGCTCCTCACGCCGCTCTCCCCTCAGCGCGCTTCGCAGGCCGCGCTCCTCACCGAGTCGCCGCCCCGGCCGCGCTCCTCGCGGCCGCGCTCCCCTCCGTGCCGCGCGCTGCTCACCGAGTCGCCGCCCCGGCCGCGCTCCGCTCCGTGCCGCCGTCCTCGTGGCCACGATCTCCTCACAGCCGTCTGGGCTCACGGTGCTCTGGGCGCGGTCCGCCTGGCGGCGCGGCGACTGGCGATCGCCGACGAGCTGAGGTGAGCGCCGTGTCTCGTGGGTGGGTGGCAGGCGGCTGGTTGCCACGGTCCCCCGGGCCGGGCTGCGCGGGCGCTCGCGGTGCGCCTACGTGGGAGCAAGAACCGCGTGGTGCTTCCGAGTCAGGGACGGAGGATCGAGGGTGGGAGGAGAGTCAGGGTCCGAGTCCAGGGCTGGACCTGTGTCTGGAGACCGCCTCGCGCTCTGCCTCGGGGACCCAGGCCCGAGTCCCGGTCTCCGTGCGGGCTGGGGCTCCGAGTCCGTGATCGGATCGGGGTCTGTTCGCGCGCTGAGATCGGAATTCTGAATCGCGCAGCTGAGTCCGCGTCACGGCTCTGCGCGTGGGGTCCGAGTCAGGGGTCGCAGTCCGCGGCTGGAATCCGCCTCACGGTCTGCGTCGGGGCTCTGAGGGGCCGAGGGCCTGGGAGAGAACCGGGTTGAGTCCCAGGGTCCGAGGCTGGGGCGGGGGTCGGGGTGAGTGTGTGGTGTCCGCCCTGTGGTTCTGAGTCCAGGGTCGGGGCTCATGATGGGCACCCTGGAGGCCGAGTCGGATCCGATTTCCCTGGAAGCACTCCGGGGCGGGCGTCCCAGCTGGGGATTCGAGCCCGAGGCAGGGATCTGTGTCCGGGTTGGGATTTGGGGTTGTGAGTCGGGGATCGGAATTGCGGTTCCAAGCCTGGGCTGGGAATCCGAGCCAAGAGTTGAGGTCGAGGTTTCTAGGTGCAGTGGAAATTCTGAGTCAAAGGTCGGTCCGATTTTGGGGTCAGGATCTCGGGTCCAGGTTGGGTTGGGGTGAGGTGGGAGGAGGGAATAGAAATTGTGGCCACAGAAGTTGTGGCGATGGAGGTTGATGACGGGTCAGGGGTTTCAGTGTGGGCTGTAGCTGGGACAGTCTCACTGCCACCCCCCACTGCTCCGCTGGTGCCTTTTCTGCAAAACAGAGGTTAAGTGCCTTCCCATAGGACTGTTCCCGGAATGAGAGAGAATCATTCATCCACACAAAATACTTTTGACCTAGATTGAGTACTAGCAAGAATGTTGCTAGTAATAGTAAAAACTACATTTGAGGTGTGTTTCCCAGCCCCTTTCCTGGTTGACTCACGGTTGTCTGGGCAGGAAGCTCCCAGAAGGGACATTTCTGGTCCCTTCTCCACTGCCTAACCAGGAGCCTGATACACAACCTTGCTTAGGCAATACTCCTTGAAGGAAAGCAGGCAGGCAGGATTAACCAGATTTCTATGGTGTCTCAAATGATCCATTTCTGCACCTGTTTTCCAGATACTCACTAGGAGAAAAATTTAAGGATTGAGTTGCTTGATTACAGTTCTATTTTAATGTGTTTCCAAACATGTTGAAGGGAAAAGTGGGCCTGTTTCAGGATTTATGCTCCAGCTAAAGGGATCTTTTTAAACTGTGAATCAGAGCATGTCCAAATTCAAATAAGGAAAGCACAAGAAAATTATGAACTATTTCCCTTATGAACATAGATGCAGAACAGCTAGCTGAATCCAACAGCATATTAAACAATTCTTAAACAAGTGGGATTTCTCCTAGGAATGCAAAGATGATCCAGTATCAGAAATTCTATCCATGTAATTCACCACATTAAGAAACTAAAGGAGAGAAACCATATGGTTCTCAATAGAGGGAGAAAAACTATATGATAAAGCTTAATGCCTTTTATGATTTGGGGGAGGGCACCACTTAACTAGCTAAGACTAGAAGGGAACTTCCCTAAACTGATACAAGTCATATACAGAAACTTTACTTTTCAACAAACTCAACAGAGAAAACAAAAGTGTGTAGCTCCTTTAAGATGAGTACACTTAGGATGCCATCCTGGCCATCCTCCGATACAGGAAAACGAAAAGAAATGTAAGGAGAGAGCTAAAGAGAAAGACAAAACTGCTGATCAAAGATAGATTGTTTGTGTCAGGGTTCTTAAACATTTTTGTTTTAGGACCCTTTGTACTTTTAAAAATTACTGAAGTCCCTAAAGAGCTTTTGTTAATATGGGTTGCATCTGCTGATAGTTACCTTCTTAGAATTTAAAACTGAGAAATGCTTAAAACATAGGATAGTACAAGCACATATTCCAGTGGGGTCCTGCTGCCTCTGGAAAACTCTTTAACTCTGTGAGAGTAGAAACAGAAGAGGCAAATGTTGTCTGAGTAGTATCATGAAAATAGTTTGGGTCCTGAGAAAACGTTTCAAGGGGCTCTCTGGGGGTCCTTGGACCACACTCTGAAAACTACTGAGCTACATGGGAAAAAATTCAACTTTAGGCTCTAAAAGAGACTTCAGCAAAGTTTTTGGATATAAGATCAATGTACCCCCTGCCCAAAGCATTTTTCTTATGCCTGTAGTGAATAATTTAAAAGCATGTTAGAAGCTAAGGTAGAAATTAATATAGCAACAAAGTTTATATTAGGTCTTTGGAATTAACAAAAAAGGCTTTTATGAAGAAAATTTTTTAATTTAATTGAAGGATAAAATTTTATTGAAGATCTTTGATACGGAGAGACATTCTGTTCTCTTGGACGGGGCAGTTTAGCACTAGAGAGATGTCAGTTTTTTCCAAATCTGTAAACTCAATACAACTCTGGTTAAATTTCCAGTTGGAGCTTTTGAGGAACTTGACAAACATATTCTAAAGTGTATGTGAAAGAAAAAGATCTACAAACACCAAGTGAACTTTGGAAAAGGAGAACAGAGAAGGCCTTGTACCAGCAGATCCTGGGGCATATTCCAAGCCTCAGTAATTGGAATGGTGGGAGACAGAGGCCCAGAAGAAACTTCAAAGGCAGCCCTGCATCTAGAGGAAGGTGGCATGAAATAGAGGTGGCACCACAGAGTATTGAGAAGATGGTATTGGGAAAGTTAGCCCTAAATGGAGACATATAAGTGTGGATTCCTATGTGATCCCCTGGAAAAACAGGCTCCACAGGCACTTAAAGATTTACAACTAAAGAGTACTTGACATTTGTGTAGTAGGAGGAAACTATGAAGAATTTCATGGCCCAGGGTGGCCTTGGGGTCTTATTCAGGACCCAGAAAGCACAAACCTCAAGACTAAAATTTATGAACTTGAATACATGCTAATTATTTGTTAAATAAATCCGTCATGGCAAAGGTCAAAACTATTTTCATAATAGTGTGTTCCCTTTTTTCACTCTTACTTGTTGTTACTCTGCTCAGGTTATAGATGACATATTGCAAGATTTTTGAGACAAATATAACTGATAAGGAAACAATGGCTAAAATACACCAAAAGTCTTACAGATCAATAAGAAAAAGATAAAAAGACCCAAAGAAAAGTGGGCAAAGTGTATTAGTTGACAGTTTGCAGGAGGGTTAGCTATGTGAAAAGATGCTCAAGCTTATCAATAGTCAGATAAATGCAAACAAAAGCAATAGATATTCATTTGAGAAGAATTAGAAAGTAGGATAATGCCAAGTGTTGGCAGAAATGCAGGAAACAAGCCTCCTGTGTGTTGCAGGTGGGAAGAGACAGGCACAGGCCTTCTGGAGAGCCATCCAGCACTTCTTCCTCAAATAAAATATTCAGTACCTGCAACCTAGCAGTTTCCCTCCTGGGTAAACAGTGAGAGCAGTTCTCGCTAGAACAAGGGACTGTGTGTGTGTGCATGCTCAGTGCAGCCTGGCCTGTGGGGGTGGGGAGCTGGAACCCGGTGCTGTGGTTAGCAGGAAGGACTAGATGTACATCTCACAAAATGGAGACATGCGCACACATGACACTGAGTGACATAAATGCCAAACAGAACAAGGGCCTCTGTATACAGTTCTGTTTTTAAATTAAAATTACACACCATCCAGACATGCGAGAAGATACTACGTGCATTACCAGGGCACATGCACACAATGATAAATAAATTATACTGGAGCAGCTGTTTACAGTGGAAGGAGAGGAGGACAGAGAACGGCTTTAAATGGAAAATCAAAAAGAACACAGGGATGCCTCCTACAGACCCTTACGGGGTGACTGTTTCGTGAATTTAGGGCTGTGAATAATCCCATGTCCTATGCAGTAGAGTCCCCCAAACCAAGAACAAACGAATGAATGTATGTCCTGTATCTCCTCTGCCAGGCATCCTCAGTAGCTTCTGTTTTCAGGAGATTAAATTCAGATTCTATCAGGCTTTACAAGATCTGCCCTGCCCACTGTCTTTCTCCCTCTCTGAGCTCCCATCACATCAGCCTTCTGCCTGTTTCTCCAACCAGCCAAGTGCCTCAGGGCCTTTGCACCAGCTGCTTCTGCCTGGCTCGTCCTTCTCTGTGATATTCCCATGACAGTTTCTTCTCCTTCAGGTATCACCTGAAATGCTGCTTGTCAGAGACCTCTGCCATTTCAGTTGGCCCTTTCAGTCACTTGCGAGGTGACCACTACATTTCAAGCTTCTATAGGCACAGACTACACCACAGCATTTTCTGTCTCCTTAGGCATCTACTTATTTGTTGCCTGCTGGTCTCCTCCACCGGAAGGGAGGCCCCATGACAGCGTGTCTGTCTTTTCTACAGGGTCTGCACACGGCGGGGTACGTCATGCATTTCTGTTGAATGGTTTCATTGATTTGTTGAATGAAGGAAGAGGCCAGGCCAGGAAAGTGTGCATCCATTTTCAGAAGGCAGTGAGAAAGTACACAGCATGTCAGAATCTTAGCCCCACAGACCAAGGGTTTCTTAACTGCCATACTGGTGACATTTGGGGCTAGACCATTCTTTCTTGTAGGGGGGCTGACCTTTGTCCTTTGGCTCTCATAGGATGTTTAGCAGCTCGCCTGGCCTCTACATCCAATAGATACCAGTAGCACCTCCTTGTAATTGTCAAAAATGTCTCCAAACATTGCCATATATCCCCCGGGGGGCACCCTAGGTGAGCACTGCTGTGTGAGACTAGCTCTGGGGGCTGGGCTGATCTCTGCTCTGGCCCTTTAAATGAAGCAAGCCCTGACCTACATCCTGCCATACCCATCATACACAGTTCACCCTCTCTTGAGACCCTGACCCAGGCTTGGCCAACTGGAGAACGCCCTTCCCTGGCTAACCATATAACTCTAGGTTGGCAGGTGCCTCCAGCCCAAGGCTGTGGGCTGCCACCTGGGGCTTTAGTTGGAACTGTCTTTAAGCTGCAGTCCCTAAGCTGTTTCCAGCTGATCTTTGTCTAAATTAGAGGTGATCTGGGTAGAGGCTGAGTGGCCCTTTCACCTTTTCCAGTTAGCACAGACTGATGAGTGATTGGCTCTTGTTAGACAGCAGACTCAGATTTGCAATAAGCTCTGTGAGGAGGAGGCGTCTGAGGGGGCTTCAGAGCAGGCCTGGGGCGGGGCAAGGGGGAGGGACTGGCCCCCAGCACTGTCCTTCCTTCCCGAGCCATTGCCGCGTTCCTCCCTGCTGGCCGGCCCTAGCAGAACTGGGTCACTGGATGAACCAAAGTTCTGATCAGCTCAGGAAGGTACAAGAGCCCCAGAACTGGAGTTTGCACCTGCTCCCCAGCCACTCAGTCTGGGGAACTAAAGCCTTATCCTGGGAGCATTTCCTGGGGCTGGGCGAGGCCCTTGTTTGCAATTTAAATGTGGCCTCCTTTATGGAAGAATCTTTGCTGCTTCGAAAAGCTTTGGGCTAGGACTCACCCTCCCCAGCAGCCAGGCTTTAGCCTGGAGAAGAAACTGATCTAATAGCCTTTTCTCCTGCTAATTGTAGCAATTAGTGTTATAGAATGAGGATTCCCTGGGGGGCCAGTGCCCAGCACGCAAGCCTATCCCTAGCTCAGGCCCACGCCCAACTCCTCAGGCCACTGCCCAGACAGAGGGGGCCCCTACCAAGGCTCTGGCTGGACTTCAGCGTGGAAATGGGGGTGGGAGAGAGGGCCAGGGCCATTGGGTGCCCAGGCCAGCTGTGGCAAGTGTGCACCAGAGCAGTTCAGTCCAGAGGCCACATGGGTAACCCTGGGCTGTGAATAGGGCCCGATGGGAGCAGACAGCCAGATTGTGTTTGCCTGAGTGTGAGTGTGTCCAGGAGGGCAGACGTGAGGAATATCTGATGGTGTGACAGGAAGTAGTCTTGGGGCAAATTACTTTTATAGAGTGGGGAGCCATTTCACAGTGTGGCCCACTTGCTTCCTCCAACAAGGGAGCCCCTCTTCGTTCATTCTGCTTGCTTACAGAGCTTGTTTCTGCTGTGCTGCTCTGGGACGTTGTAGCAGGCCCCTGCAGAGCTCGCCTGCACTCCAGGCCGTATACAGCTAGTGTTCTGCCACCTACGCCCAGGCAGTGATTCTGTCTGAGTCAGGGCGGCCATCACTGCCATTTAACAGATGGAGCCATCGGACAGATCTTTGTTGGAAGCTCACCAGGCAGTCGGGATTCGACAGGAGCAGGAGCTGAGCAGCCCCCGTGCTCATGGGGCTTGTGGCCCAGTGGGCAGAGAAGCTGCCCACTGTGTGCATCCGTGTTTTACAGCATCCCGAGGGGAGTGCTCTGAGGGTGGGAACACAGAGGGGTTTCATGACAGGAGCCACCTGGAACAGGGTCTGTACCAGGAATTAGTCTGGGGTTCTAGAAGTTCCCTTGGGGAAATGGGGGCGGAGCAGCTGGACAAGAGCTGAAGGCAAAGGGCCCCCTGGTGGAGGGAGCTCATGAGCCAAAAGGTCCGAAAGAGGCCAGACATGGGAAACAAGCGAAGAGGAGAGGGAGCTAGCTGTAGGTGGAGGCTGAGCCAGCTAGGCCACCCTGCTGCTGACTTTGACCTTGTTCTAAGAATGCGGAGAGCCACTGAAAGGTTCCACATAGAGAGTGGCCCAGTGGGACTTGCATTCTGAAATGATCCCCCTCCTCTGAGTGGAGAAAGTACTGGAAGGGGACAGAGGCCCTGCAATGCTAGAGACTGTGGCCTGCTTGGGCAGGGGTGAAGGGAGCAGAGAGAAGCGGAACTCTTCCAAAGATCTCAGGGTGAAAACACTCTGGCATAGTGTTGGACTGACTTGGGCAGCTAGGAGGGGGAAGTGCTGGGACTGATTCTGGGGTTTCTGGCTTTCACAGCAAGGGTGGGTGGTGGGGATCTTTGTGGGAGCAGACAGGGCCTTGGTGTGTGAAGAGACTGCGGAAGGACACTGGCGGGCTGGTGACGAATGTGGGTCGGAAGCGTGGAGGGCCAGACTGAAGACACGTTTGAGAATCAGGGACCCACAGACAGTGCGGGAAGCTGGAGGTGCTGCTCAACGAAGTGTTTTGGAGAGTAAAGGGCAGCCAGTCCTGAGGAGCTCAGGTGTTAACCACCAGGCCAGGAGGGAGAGCCTACAAAGAAGATTGGGGATAGAGCCAGAGTGGTGCAGGGACGCCAAGAGACCAGGGAGAGGGGAAGGCCACCTGCCCAGGGACTGTGTCCCCCTCAGAGCCCGGACTGAAATAAGAGTTCCTAGCGCTCTGACCCTGGCAGTGGATGGCCACTGGCCTGAAAATGGCCCTGCTGGGATGTGCCTCCAGCCAGTGTGCCTCTCAGCTGGTCACCTTTCCCCAGGACAGACAAGGAGAGACCCCCTCCCCCAAAGGCCTTCCTCCTGTCTCATTTCACTCCTGGAATTGTGGCAATAAAGAGCCTTTCCCTGCAGCATGTGCGGGAAGAAGCTGGGTTGACTCCCGCAGGGAGGCCTCGTCCTTGCTGAGCTATTTCATAACCTCAGAAGGGTGGAAAATCCCCCCAATCTTAACGCAAAGCCAGCAAGCTGAAAAATGGCCTTGAATAGGCTGAGATGAGAAAACAAAGAGGCTGTCAACATCAGAGTCTTGGAGGGGGCAGGGGGCTTCAGCAGACCCCACGCAGACAGCCGTTTCTTGGCTTTAATGCCTAGCCTCAGAGACCCAGCTAGGGACAGGCCTTCGGTAGAGGGGGGGAGGCGGGGGTGGCCATGGTCCTTCAGCTCAGCCTTCCTGATTAACAGTTCAAACAGCCTTCAAAGGCTTAAAAGGGGTTAACTGCAGGGCCTCCAACTCCTCCGCTTGCTAATTTTTAAACGCAGCTGAGCAGAGTTCTGAGTGCCCCTCCCGAAGGGCCCTTAGAGGGACTCTGCGCAGCCCCCGCCCCCTGGTGTCCCCAGGAATCTGTGTACATCTAGAACAAAGGCTCCCGTTCCCTCCCTCATCCAGCTTGTTCAATGCCTAAGACCAGACTTCACCCCAAAGCCTCCGCCCTGCATCCAAGCCTGGACTTGAACACATGGCCATGACTCCCAAATGAACCTTTGAGATTGGCTTAAAGGAGCTGAGACCTACACCCAGGTGAAACCTGGATGCTAGTAGTGACTTGGACCCCTGTGTTCCCAGAGACCAGTTCCCAGCAGTGGGAAAGCAGCAGCCTGGGATTCAGGGACATAGGGAGAGTGCTTTCGCAGCCTGAGGTACACAGTCTCCCCTGACACCCCTGCCAGGCTGAACCCATCTGCAGACTATAGCAATGGGCTGAAAACTGCTCAGAAATTCTCACGGAGGCTCCTCACACCCATGTGCCCTCACACACACTAACTCACGCACTAAAACACACGCCTGCTTAGCCTGTGACCTACTCCTTGACAAGGCCTGGGGTTCTGTCCCCTGTTCATGTTGCTTCTTGCCTAGCCCCTGGCCCCTGTGGCACCTTCTTCATGATGGAAGCCAAGACCCTGCCAGGCCCAGGGGCTGTTCCCAAGGTCCTAGGACCTGGCCTCTGCTCCCACATTGCCTCACTCAGAGCCTTCTAGTACAGGCACACGCCAGCTGAAGAACAGTCATGCCTGCAGCACCAGCCCTCCGTAACTGTGAAGCGCCTTAACTTCATTGTTGACTGCATGTAATCCTCAGAACGACCGCACAGGGAGGGAGGTCCGTGCGGATGCAGTGAAAACCATCTTGGCCACGCGGAGTAATTTGCTTGAGACCACTGGGCGCTGACACAGCAGGATTTCTGAGGAGACCAGCCTTCCCCAAGCTCTCCTGGCTGGGGAGGGCATAGGCCTTTGCCAGGCTCCCTGTCCTGACCTTGGGGGAGAGAGGGGCACTTTCAAACCTTCAGCTCGCTGGAGAACCACGCTGAGAGAGGGGAGGGGAGGGGAGGGGAGAGGAGAGGCAGGGCTGGCCCTTAGACTCACGGGCTTCCTCAGCCTGTCCTCAGGCAAAGACCTCCCAGGCAATCCGAGTCTCTAGGCTCGCCGAGGCCTGCCACTGCCATCGTTGTTGGGGAGGTGGCTTCGGAGCCTAAGAGGCCTTCCCTGCACATGTGTGGGTGTGAGCCCAGAGAGATGCCCAGGGCCACAGCTAGGCACCCAGGAGGGCCAAGTGCCACCCTGATGAGGCATTGCTTCCCTTCCTGCGTGGGCTACTTGGAGCCAAATGACACCCCTCAATTGGCTTCCCCATGGGACTCTGCCCACCCCAGTGCACGGGGATGCCATCTCCTGCAGCTGCTTCCCTGACCCCGGCTGCCTCGGCCGGCTGCTCATGCCACTGCCCCTCCCGCCTCTGCTGCCAGGGCTGCAGGCCACTTGCTGGCTTCTTGTGCTCCTGAAATGTCTGGATATCCGAGAATCCAGAAGGTACCCCTGCTAACCAATTTCTGAGTCGTTTATGGGTTCATCATTTGTTCTGTCCCTCTTGTGCAGGCCCACTGCTGGGACATGGGGGCCATCAGATGGGGGTGCCCTTCTGTGAGCTCCTGGGCTGGCAGACAGTACAAAGGAGCAGATCACGATCTCCGAGGTGGAGCCTTGCTGGCACCACACTGGTTATGGTCAAGGTGGGTGGTCAGGGAGGGTGGTTCTCCAGCACCTTCTACCCCTTGCGCTCTCTCTGAGGACACCAGTGCCTGTGCGAGGGCGGCCTGAGCAGAGGGCAGGGGTGTCTGGGGGCCTGTGTCCTGGGCTGCCCCTCCCCTGCTCTCCCCACTTCCCAAGGCAAGTCTTCCTCTAAGCCCTACCTAAGGCCCCTTCTTCCCAAGGCTGCCAGAAAGGTCCCTTGCTGTAGGAGGGGATACCAAGAGTGGCATTGAGTCCCAGGGTCGGGTGGGAGATTATCTCTGCAGGGGCTGATAAGAATGTCCCCTAAGGGCTGACTTCAAAGCCACTCTGCCTACCCCTGTGCATCAAAGTCAACAAGCTGAGTTGTTTGAACATTAAAAGGGGTGGGGAGAGTCACCTCCCCAGCCACCTGCGTCTCCACAGCGTCGCCCTCAGGATCTCAAAGGCCTTTCTGCACAGGCCAGTGGGGACCAGACCCCCGGACTCCCAGGGAGATGAGCCACTATAGCAGGGAGGGCAAACTGCCTGTCAAGCTTCTGCTGAAGGTCCCCTGACTCCAGGGCTCCCATCCAGGCCCCGCCCCTGCCATTTTCTCAGATTCTTCTAGAGAGTTGACCTGCTCCCCAACCTACTGGTGGAAGGAGCAGAGAGCAGGGCCCCTTCCCCTCCCCAGCTTGCCTCAAGACCTTGCTGCATGAACTTCGGCCTACCCGCTCCCCCAGGGCACCTCTCCAGGGTGGCTGGGCCCGGTGGGCTCTTGGGGACCTTAGAATGTGTAGGTGTGACCTGCCAGGACAGCACAGCATCGCCCCATATAGCAGCTCCAGGCCACTCAATTCAGATGCCAGTTCTAGTACAGATGAGGTACGTGTCATTGAGCAGGTCACCTAATCTCTCTTTGCCTCATTTTCCTTAACTGTGAACCAGAATTAAAACTAGCAGGTACCTTCTGGGGTTATTGGGCTGGTTAAAAGGCCACCTCCTTCCCAGTGTTCAGAAGAGCACCTGCCTTGTCAGCAGAGAGCACGCAGAATGGTGGCACTAGGACCAGCAGGCCTGGCTCTGTGAGCTCTGCCCGCCACCCAGAGCTGGTCACTTGGTGAGGGCACACACAGAGACTGGGGCCTGATGCTGCATGGAGGCCTGGCAAATGGCAGCAACTACTGAAGTCTTTTGGGACGTTCCCCAGATGTGAGAGGAAAGCCCCGAGGAGGCTCTTCGGGTGACGGTGCCTGGATTGTCCAGAGGCCTCAGTTCCCCTGTCTAGACAGAGACTCATCGTAGCATCTCACTCCCCGATTAGACAGCCCAGGAGGGTGAGTGGGTGTATTTTTGGTGGTCTCAGGGCAGCCCCTTCCTTCCTTCTTTCCCAGGAACTCTCTGCCCAGGCTGGGGTTTTTCCACCTGGCCTCCTTCCCCACCCACTAGGTCCCCTGCCTGACCCCAGAATCCCCAGGCCCCAGAAGCATGGCTGCTCGTTGCAGCCCAGTGAGCATGTGTGCTCAAGCCCAGAGGGGCGCTGACCCCTCCCTCACATGGGGACATCAAAGGGAAGCAGGAAGCAGCGAGCCAGCTGACCCCTGGCGGGTGGGGAAAGTGCAGGGTCACAGCTCAGCCGGGGCCCAACGGCTGGGGATTTTCCATCCCACCAGGATTTCCGCAGGACACCCCGACTACAGCCCGAGAGACTCCTTGGGAACCAGGGTCTGGACTGGAAGCCCCTGTCCTCAGTCTCTCTGTGACTTGCTGGCTGCTGGCCCAGACACAGAACTCTGTACCCTGGGCTCTGGGACCTGGCTGGGGAGGGAAGGCCACGGACTGAGCAGAGGACCTGAGAAGAACAGAGAAGGGAACCTGCCCCTCCCCGGCTAGTCATCCCTCCTTGATTGGGGTCAGGGGGTCAAGGCCGCTGAGCAAGCTGTGTCAGAGGGAGGACCGTACAAACGTCCCGAGTCCCAGGTTCCCAGGAGGCCCTCTGGAATACTCTGCAGCAGCCCCAGTGCAGGCAGGGGCTCTGTGTGGACCACTAGGCTCACAGGTGTGTATCTGCTGACCAAAGCCTTCTGCACAGTGTAGTGCTGAGGGCAGCCATGGGCAGGCCAGGCTCTCCCAGCCTCAACCCAAGGCCATGAGCCCTGGAAATCTGGTACCCTTGACAGTCACTGTACTTGGGGACAGTCTTTCCACTGCAGTTTGTGGGCTATGATCCACTCGATACACCCTGATAAGGGCATCTATGCCACTCTTTGGCACTCTGTCCCCAGCTGAGACTACCATGTCTTTACCCCAAGCTGTTGCTCCTGCCTCAGCAAGCCAGTGCTGGCCCCGTCCTTGCCTTTATTCACCAGGAGGATGAACCAGGCATGCCGCGGGTCACGAGGACCCTCATGGACCTGGGTGGGCCTCTAGGCTGGTGACTGGACTGATACAGGCCAGGGCCCTCTGGCTGGAGGAACTGCCCGAGTCCTCTGTTCGTCCTGTGGGAGTGGGCAGAGAGCAGCGCTTGCGCCAGAGGAGCCACGGCTCTGTGGCTGGAGGCCGGCAGCCCCAGGCTGAAGATGGGGTTGAGTAGGACGCCCCAGTCTTGAACAAGGGTTTGCCGTTGGAGTGGGGACCCACATTTAGTCCAGCAGCCACACTCTATACAGCCCCAGAGCTCGGCCTAGGAGCAGGCGTGCCCGTGTGCAAAGTGCTGGCAGCCAGGCTCAGGATCCAGTTACAGCAGCTGTCTCATAGGAACGTGCTGCCCAGGGCTGGGAGCCGCTGTTCCGGGGCTGCAAGGAGACTCGGTGCTGGGCCAGGTGGGGTGTCTGTTGCTGGGAATTGTTTCAAAATAATCACAGAAACTTGGCAGGCAGGGACTCTGCACGTGAGGGGCCTGGTCTCGGTATGGGGCCCATGTACTGCTGATGAGTGTGCTCCTCCCCTGGCCAGGCACAGTGTGCTGTGGTCTGGGGCCTGGCTTCCCAGCCCAGTGACATTATTGGGTGAAGCGTGTCTGCTCCCTGCATCACAGGGCCTTAGGGTCAGATGGCGAGACTGGAGCTGGCTATCGGGGGGCAGGATGGGCAGGCACAGCTGTGTTCTCAGGAAAGCACAGAAAACCCCAAAAGTGAGGGAGCAAGACAGGGCAAAGGATGATTTACCATTGACTCAGGCTTGCTAGAGGTGGGCCCAGCACACTTCTCTACTCTCTCATCCCCTGGGGTGGGTGAGAGTCAGGGGGGGCTAGGGCAAACCCCACCATGATTCTCGCTAGAGTGAGGCATAGAGTGTGCAGGCTGATGGTGAGAGGGCCAGGACTGGGGCAGGCTTGTCCATAAAGAGAACATTTGGCTTAGCCCAAGTGATGGTGTGTTCACTCACCTAGAGCCAGACATCCTGCAATGTGAAGTCAAGTGGGCCTTAGGAAGCATCACTATGAGCAAAGCTAGTGGAGGTGACGGAATTCCAGCTAAGCTATTTAAAATCCTAAAAGATGATACTGTTAAAGTACTGCACTCAATATGCCAGCAAATTTGGAAAACTCAACAGTGGCCTCAGGATTGGTAAAGGTCAGTTTTCATTTCAATCCCAAAGAAGGACTTTGCCAAAGAATGTTCAAACTACCGCACAATTGCACTCATTTTGCAAACTAGCAAGGTAATGCTCAAAATCCTTCAAGCTAGGCTTCAACAGTAGGTGAACCAAGAACTTCCAGATGTACAAAGCTGGATTTAGAAAAGGCAGAGGAAACAGAGATCAAATTGCCAACATCCTCTGGATCATAGAAAAAGCAGAAGAACTCCAGAAAAAACACCTACTACTTCTAAAATTGACTGCATGAAAGCCTTTGACTATGTGGATAACAACAAACTGGAAAATTCTTAACAAGGTGGGAATACCAAACCACCTTACTTGCCTCCTGAGAAACCTGTATGCAGGTCAAGAAGCAACACTTGGAACTGGACATGGAACAATGGAATGGTTCAGAATTGGGAAAGGAGTACAATAAGGCTGTATATTGTCACCCTGCTTATTTAACTTATATGCAGAGTACATCATGAGAAATACTGGGCTGGATGAAGCTCAAGCTGGAGTCAAGATTGCCAGGAGAAATATCAATAACCTCAGATATGCAGATGATACCATCTTAGTGGCAGAAAGTGAAGAGGAACTAAAGAGCCTCTTGATGAACATGAAAGAGGAGAGTAAAAAAGCTGACTTAAAACTCAAAATTCAAAAAACTAAGATCATGGCACCCAGTCCCATCACTTCATGGCAAATAGATGGGAAACAATGGAAACAGTGACAGACTTTATTTTCTTGGGCTCCAAAATTACTATGGATGGTGACTGCAGCCCTGAAATTAAAAGATGCTTGCTCCTTGGAAGTAAAGCTATAACAAACCTAGACAGCATATTAAAAAGCAGAGATACCACTGCTGACAAAAGTTACATATAGTCAAAGGTATGGTTTTTCCAGTAGTCATGTACGGATGTGAGTTGGATCATAAAGAAGGCTGAGTGCCAAACAATTGATGCTTTTGAACTGTGGTGCTGGAGAAGACTCTTGAGAGTCCCTTGGATAGCATGGAGATCAAACTAGTCAATCCTAGTGGAAATCAACCCTGAATATTCATTAGAAGGACTGATATTGAAGCTGAAGCTCTAGTACTTTGGCCACTGGATGCAAAGAGCTAACTCACTGGAAAAGATCCTCCTGACTCTGGGAAGGATTGAGGGCAGGAGGAGAAGGGTATGACAGAGGATGAGGTGGTTGAATGGCACATCATCAACTCAATGGACATGAGTTTGAGTAAACTCTGAGAGAGAGTGAAGGTCAGGGAAGCCTGGCGTGCTGCAGTCCACGGAGTCACAAAGAGGTGGACACAAGTAAGCAACTGAACAACAATAAGGAGATGGCCCAACGCCCGCTGAGTTGGGAGATGTCAGAAGTATCCTGGCCCACCCTGCCTGGGAGTCCTGTTCCAAAGGAAGGCCAGGTGACCCTGCAAGCACCATTGTGCAGACAGCATCATAGCACCGGCGGGCAGGGACCTGCCTCCATAAGCCCCAGACCCAAAAGCCCAAAGCCTGTGTGAGGCCTTTGGAATTGTAGTACCTAGGTAGAGGTTGTAGGGGCCTGTGGCCTCTACTGCCTGCGTGGGCTCATCCTCCCACCTCATCCGGGTTGGTGTCCCAGAATGACACCAACCCACCTTGCAGCTGCCAGGCTCAATACCTGTGTGGCTCCCACCCCTGCACAGTGGGGCCAGGGCCCCATGCCTCAGTGCGAGCCGCCCTCTGGGGTAAGGCATGCTGTACCTTGGGTGAGATGTGTCAGGGCATGCATGCCGTGGGATTTGAGGACTGAAGACATGCTCTGGTGAGAGCTGCGATGGCGGTCACATGTAGGGGGACATTCTGTCCGGATGGGGCCCTTCTCCAAGGCAACCGCTTCCCTGTCTGTCCAGGCCGGACCATTAGGCCCTCTATATCTGCTGGACTCCATGCCCCTACCTCCAGTTTTCTGTGCTTCGCACAGTTGTCCCAGGTTGTCCCAGGAGGCATGTACGTCAAATCCAGGAAGTACGAGCGACGCAGGGCTGGAAATTGTAAATGCAGAGCAGAGCTTAGAGATGGGAGCCATTCCACTCCCTAGTCACCTGCGGCACATGCCGGACACCGGCATGTATCCAGTGTGTTTGGCGTGTGAGGAGCACAACGCTGCTTCTGATACAGATTCTGCAGAGCTTCACCTGTATCTCGGACTACTCTCTGAAGGCTGGTCTAGGGCTTGCTCTGTGGGGAAGACTCCTAGCCCTGCCTGTGGCTGGAGAAGTCTGCGTGGGAGGATGGGAAGGTTGCCTCACTTTCTAGTAAGCAGGCTGAGCTGAGGGGCTCCTCCCAGGTCCCTCCACCAAAACAAGCTCTCAGCTGGCCACGAGCTTCCAGCCAGGCCAGTGAGCCTGCTCTTCTCCTAGGAAAGCTTGACCTGAACTCTGGTGTAATAGACAAGGGACATTCTTCTCTGCCAAGAAGTCACTTCAGAGGCACCGAGAAGGCAGATCTGTTGCTTTTCCAACCCCTGACTGTGGCAAAGGAGAGAGAAAAGGGAGGTCACCTAGAAAGTTCTGGAACACAGTCTGTTTACCACATGGGTATGTTTTCCATTGAAAGAGAATGCTGCTGGATCACTGAGGAATCAGTGGGGACTGAGCCCACGTGACCCCCTGGGGCTTATGTGGTGTCGGCAGCAGGCCTTGGGCCTTCACACACATACCTCGGCCACCGAGGAGGTGCCACAGGGATACTAGTGTGGCAGGTCCCTCCAGCCACGTCGGCTTCCCTTTTGTTAAGTTACTTAATCCAATCACGGAAGGTACCGGCAATAGTCATTAACAGACAGCTGCCTGTCTGCTTCAGAGCTCTACCAAAGCTCCCACAGACACTTCTCTTCCTAAGCTCTGTGGGGTGCCCCGTTCTCAGGAGAAAAGTCCTCTTGAGAGCCAGTGTGAAAGGGTTCCCAAGTTGCTGTACCAGTTAATGAGTTATTTGCTCTAAACAATATCTTGATAAAGGGGAAGGATGAAGTTAGCTGCTGTTGACTAAGGAGAGACAGCGTTGCCAGGGAAATGCTTCTAAATGGAAAGAAACAAAAGACAGTCATTAGGTTTTGTGCGACTAGGGAAAGCATCGTGGAGAGTGTACCTCTGACCATCTTTTGTGTATATGATTCGGAAGAGAGAGGCAGCAGTGAGTGTGGGGCCCAGGAGAGGAATCTTAACAAAGCTCGTGGAGGCTATTATTTAGGGGCACAGAGCAAGGCGGTCGTCCTGGGGGCCCAGGTCATCCGGGCTGCCCTGGAGCTCGAGCCAGCAGGGAGCGAGGAGGGCCTGAAGCTCAGGCTGAGCTGTAGCCCTTCCAACCTGGGAGTCCTGAGATGAGGAACCAGGGGGGCTGCTGGAAGCAAAGACGGAGCAGATTGGATAAAGTTGTGTCTGAACTGAGCTGGCATTTTAGGGCAGCTTTCCCGGCCCCAGTCAGTATATAGGGGCTTTTACTTTTTTAAGTCTTGCTCTGTATTATAAATCTCTGCTTCTCCTCAGCAGTTCGAAATGTTTACCCAGAACTAAGCCCTGCGTTTTAACACGAGTCATATTTTAATAGGAAAACCATCTTTGATGGAATCAAATGCAATTCCTACTTTTTCCCCACCAGCCGGAGGCCTAGGACTTGCCTTTGCAGGCAGTAGTGACAGGCAGAGTGGCTTCACGCTTGGCACAGCAACCTGGCCTCCACGTGACTGGTCTTTCAAACCACTGCCCATGCTCAGGCCAGCAGGCTGCAGAAGGCCAGGCCCTTCACCCCATGCCTCACCTCCAGCCCCATCACTTGCAGTGGGAGAGCCCTCGTTTGGAGCCTTTCATCGGTTACTCGCCCCATTGTTAATGCCGGCCCATTCCCATGCCTCTAGAGCTGGTGAGAATTATTATTCTGGGAACAAGAAGGTCTAAAGGCCCTTGGTTCTCAGGTTAACAGCAGACTTGCTATTAGGAACGGGGAGTAGACTTCCTTCCTGGGGAGGGCAGAACTGGGGCAACCAAGCAGGGAAAGCGTGTGAACACGGCCTGGTGGCGGAAAGGCTCCTGAGCTCAGCATGCATGGCCTTGAGTTCCTCTCCAGGTACCACTGTTTCCTACGTGGGAACATCTGCCATCCCCAGGCCTTGGTCACTTGATCTGTGAAGACTGCAATTGTCTATATACCAGGCCCTGGAGGACATTAAACTGACTGCATTTGAGTTCCCTGCATTTCTAAAACAGCAGCAGAAGGGAGTGGGCTCCAGGGGGAGAGATTCTGTGATTAGCTCTGGACTCTAACTGCCATGGACTCTGTGAGTGGGGACTTGAACCCTGGAGGAAGAGCAGGGGAAGGCACTCCAGAAGGAGCACGGAGGCCTCGTTGCTGCTTGGAGACTCACTTGCAGGCCGGGCAGGTCTTTTGAGGAAGATGGACCACAGCCAGGGTCCTTCACCTGACAGCCCTGGGTGCAAACCCCTCCTTGCTTATTCATTCACTTGCTTATTCGTCAAACATTCACAGAGCAGCCATGATGGGCTCTATGTGGATTAAGCATTGAAGATAATGAGGAACAAAAAGATGTACTTCTACCTTCCCCAGCCTTGGGATTGAAGGAGATGGCTTGTAACCCTTCACCACAGACAAACACCCAGTTATACATTAAGGACAGAAGGGGAGATGGGCTCTCTGTGGTCCAATCTGAGGCTTAGCAGTTGGCCACTCTGAGAGAGGGACATGAGTCAGCCCCAGCCTGGGGAAGGGCGGAAGGTCAGGAGAGAGAGCTTGACTTGTTTAAAATGATACCAAGGGAGTGTGTGAGGAGCCACAGTGACTTCACCAGATCCACTGCTCAGGGTCAACACTAGCTTTGTGACCCTGGGCCTGACTTAACCTCTCAAGCCTCAGGTTGATTATATATAAAGCAAGAGCGATAATATTCTTATGTCAAAAGCTGTCTAATGTGAGAATTAGTGAAATGTTTATAAAGCAGTGAGCACATGGCCTGGCTAAGGTCAAGTATTATTACTGTTTTAGGGATATTCTTTAGTCCAAAGATGTGTGCAGGGCTAGCAGACTTTCTCCTCACTGAAATGGTAGTGCTGGGCCTCCTTCGAAACGCAGTGCCCAGGGTGTGTTGATGACGAGACCAGCATCTCTGAGAGAGCAGGGTGGCCCCTCTCTGGCTCCTCCTGGTCCTTCGGGGCTTGCATAGAGCCTAGTGAGCCTGCTTGTGGACCTAGAAGAGTGGACACACTTCTGCCTAGAAGAGTGGACACACAGGGCAAGGAGGCATCCTTTCCTCCACATGCCTACAGGGCACCACACTGAATCTCCCAGGTTCCTTCAGCTCTTGTGCCTAGACCCCACACACATCCACCCTGGGGGAGCCCATCGGAGCTTCAGATTGGAGCTGCTCTCTGTCTGTCAGTGTGTGTGTGTGTGGAGGGGGTTGACGGTGGTAAGCACAGCTCCAGAGAAGTGAAAGGCTTCATGGTCTAGCCCAGCCAAACCCCATTTCCCCTCAAGGGAGCCTGAGGCCACTGTCAGCTTAGCCCACCCTCCCCCAGAGCTCTCGCAAAGATTCCCATTCTTTGTCTGCATTCACCCCAGCCCTAAGAGCACGCCTGTACATGGGGGTGAGCAGGGAGCTTCAAGGTGACTGGGAGTCAGAGAGAGATACAGAGACAAGAGAAACAGAAGATAATGGGAGAAAGTGAGGCCCTCTCTAGGGGGAGCATTCAAGACAGGAATGTTTTCTTCCCACCCCCCACAGGATGGCCCCAGGGCTCCCAGGCCCCTCCTTGGGGGCTCCCTGAATGCTTGCATCTGTCCCCTTGGGTGTAAACTTGCTTCCTTCTGTCCCACTCTCTATCACACATGAACGATGTAAAAAGCACTCCCCACCCCCACCCCGAATCCTGGAAGTGTTCAGAAATAGAATGGTGGTACAAGAATTCTTTCACAAGGAGGAAATCCTGCCATTTGTGACAACATGGATGAATGTGGAGGACAGTGAAATAAGCCAGACACAGAAGGACAAATACTGTATGATACCACTTACATGAAGAATCTAAAATAGTCAAACTCAGAGAAGCAGAGAGTTGAATGGTGGTTGCAAGGGGCGGGGTGTGGGGGGGGAGGCAGCTTGGAAGAATTTGTCAAAAGGCACAAAGTCTCACTTCTGCAGGATGAATGAGTCCTAGAGAGCGACTGTCCAGCACAGGGCCTCTAGTCAACAGTACTGCGTTGTGTGCTTCCAAATTTGGTAAGAGGGGAGATCTCATGTTAAGTGTTCTTAGGAAATAATATACATGATATAAAGAGTGCAAGGAAACTTTGGGAGGTGATGAGTATGTTTATGATCTAGATTGTAGTGACGGTCTAATAGGTATATACTTCCAAATTTGTCACATTGCGTATATTAATTACATACAGATTTTGTATGTCAGTCATACCTCAGTAAAGTGGTTAAGAAAAAGAAAATTAAGAGCAAATAATTTTTTTTTCCATAAGAGCTTTTTTTTTTGAATATGTATTTTAAAATAATCATATCCTTCATGAAATCTTCCGAAGTCTCTTTCTGGAGCCAGAATTCCACTGATCTGACACAGGTTGCATAATGAAAACACCCATAGTGATTTCATCTGTGATAGTCGGTGCAGAAAAAGGGAAAGAACCACCAGGGCCCATCAGCTTTAAAAATATGAACCTAAAATACGGTCATGCCAGGAATGCAAAGGTACATTCAACAACCTGGATCGATCTTCAGGGAACTGTGTCGAGTGAAAAGAGCCAGTTTCAGAAGGCCCTGAGTGCGGTTCCATTTATAGACCCTTCTTGTCATGACAGCATTAAAGCAGTGCAGAACTGAGTAGTGCTTGTCGGGACCTAGGGACAAAGCGGAATGGGGGGGGGGGTTGTGGCTCTCAGGGGGCTGCACGAGGGCAGCAAGCTCCCCTGTACCAGCCTCTGTGTCCTGGCAGTGATCATGTCCCAGTTTCTGAAATGCTACCACTGGGGCTAAGGCTACATGGAACCTATTATAATTTCTCACAGCTAGCTGCATGTGAATCTACAATGATCTCAAAATGAAAAGTTCAGTTGAAAAAAAAAATGATCACCAAATTAAAAGAGTAGACTTCCCTGGTGGCTAGACGGTAAAGCGTTTGTCTACAATGCAGGGACGTAGGTTTGATCCCTGGGTCGGGAAGATCCACTGGAGAAGGAAATGGCAACCCACTCCAGTACTATTGCCTGGAAAATCCCTGGGACAGAGGAGCCTGGTAGGCTACAGTCCATGGGGTCGCAAAGAGTCGGACAAGACTGAGTGACTTCACTTTCACTTTTCTCAAAATGCCCAATGATGAATTTCAAACTGCAAAAAATGTATATGAACAAAAGGCTAAAAAATACTGAGACCCATTACAACTGATTTGAACACATGGATAAATCTCTCTTTTTGGCTAGAAAGTAAAAAAATAAATTGTAAAAAAAGATAATTCTAGGTTAATCTAAATTGATTGTAGTTTCAGTAGAAATTACCAGCAGAATATGGATGGCCACACACATTGTTTTTTAAATCATGCAAGCTGATTCTAAAATTTATGTGAAAAAATGAGCATGTAATGTAAGTCCTATACAATTCTTGAAAGCACCTGCTCCAGGAAAGGACCAGGTTTTTAAGATTTCCCATTGTCCTAAGTAGTCTAATGAGAATGCAACTACACTTTTTTCTGAAGGTGATCTTACTCATTCAAACTCTCATCTCCATTGACCTTGTCAAGCACTTACTGTGATAAAAAATGAACTGAATGGCTCATCATGAGGTAGGCACGCATCTAACTGCCACTACATAGCCTTACATATGTCGACACCATACTGTGCGCTTCACATTAGTCATTCATTCAATCTTCTCAGTAATCCTCTGTGGAAGGCACTCTTTCCTACTACCCCCATGCTGTAAATGGCAAGGTGAAACTGAGGTTAATGACCCACCCAAGGTCCAGCAGGTAGGGAGCGGTGCCTTTGCTGCGCTGTGGCTCTAGCGTCTGCTCCTAAGCACTGCTTTTTGCTTCCAGGGCAGTAAAGCCGAGCACCCAAGCCAGGAGGGCGGGGATAGGGGCCGCGTTCCTCTGGGCCAGTTTCACACGGGTGAAAGCCACATTGGCACAGGTGACCTAGGTTAGATAAGGAAACTGAGTCACTGTTGTCCAGGTCATGATGTGAAACCATTTTGACCTGCACTGGTTATAACATCACTCAAACTATAACAGTTTATCATGCCCATTGTTTTCCTTGGCCTGGGGAAGGGAGGGACTGGCTACACCTTACAGATTTTTCTTATTGCCATTCTTTTCCTGTTTGAATTAGGCTTATTTACTTTTTTGAGTTACTGAATTCAGTTTTCATAAGATGCCCTGAAACTGTGATCATACATGAGTAGGAAATGGCCCCCTACCCCTTACTGACCCTACATGGGTTAGACCCATGACCTCTGGGCATCCATTGTCTGGATTCGGCTGTGTGAGCCTGGAAGAAACAAGTGCTCCTGTTCCGTTACCTTATTAGTTGCCAATACAAGGACTCAGTCATAAACTCTCCAGGCTTCCTGTCCAACTCAAGAGCCAATCCTGTGTCTAGAGTGATTTGGTCTGAGGCCATGCCATGGATTCCGTGGTTGACTGTACTCTGTGAAATGTGGCTTCCTCTTTTGAGTTAGAGAGATTAGGGAAACTCTGTTGTACTCATAAGTATATCATAAAGTTTGAAAGTCAAATAATTGAGTCTGGCCCATTGTCTGGCCCATCAGCGATCCATAAGACAGTCTAGAAATGGATACACATTAAACGAGAGTTTGAAATATGATAAAGATGACAATTTAAGTCAGTAGATAGATGATGCATTCAGGTAGTGTTGGGATAACTAGTTAGACACATAGAAAATAAATTGAATTTAATAACTCCTTATAAAATAGAGCACTATTTAAATGTAAAAAATGAAAGCTGCCCACTCTCACCACTTTTATTCAACATAGTTTTGGAAGTCCTCACCACAGCAATCAGAGTAGAAGAAGAAATCCAAATTGAAAAAGACGACAGACTGTCACGGTTTGCAGATAACATGATGCTACATACAGAAAACCCTAAAGACGCTTCCATTAGATGAACTGGAACTCGTCAAGGAATTCGGCAAAGTTACTGAATACAAACTTAATATACAGAAATCTGCTACATTTCTGTACATTAACAATGAAATGTCAGAAACACAAGTGAAAGAAACAGCCCCATTTACTGTCACATCAAAAAGAAAAAAATACTTAGGGATAAATCTAGCTAAAGAGGCAAAAGACCTTTACTCCAAAAACTATAAGATACTGATCAAAGAAACTGAAGATGACCACAAATGGAAAGGTGTACTGTGTTCTTGGATTGGAAGAATCAATATTGTTAAAAATGACTGTACTACCCAAGGAAATTTACAGATTCAGTGCAATCCCTATGACATTTTTCACAAAATGAGAACAAAAAATGTTAAAATTTGTATGGAAACATAAATGATCCTGAATAGACAAAACACTCTTGAGAAAGAATTACGGGGCTGGAGGGATCAGCTACCCTGACTTTAGATTATACTAAAAAGCTGCAGTAATCAAAACAATATGGTACTGACATAGAAGCAACAGACATAGAGATCAATGGCACAGGATAGAAGACCCAGAAACCCCTGCACTTATGGAAAATTAATTGATGACAAAGGAGGCAAGAATATATAATGAAATAAAGATAGTCTCTTAAATGGTGCTGGGGAAACTAGACAGCTGTGTGTAAATGAAATTAGAACATTCTCTAACACCATATAAAAAACTCAAAGTGGATTAAAGACCTAAATGTAAGACTATAAAACTCCTAGAGGAAAATACAATAAATGACAGAGGGGCTTCCTTGGAGGCTCAGCTGGTAAAGAACTTAACCTGTCAGGACAAGAGATACAAGAGATACAGGTTTGATCCCTGGTTTGGGAAGATCTCCTGGAAAAGGAAATGGCAACCTACTGCAGTGTTCTTGTATGGAAAATTCCATGGACTGTGGGCTACAGTCCATGGGATTGCAAAGAGTTGGACATGACTGAGTGCATATACAGAGGAAAATATTAGGTAAAATACTCTTTGACATCAATAACAGCAATATATTTTTTGGGATCTGTTTGCTAGAGTAATGGAAATAAAAACAAAAGTGAACAAGTGGGATTTAATTAAACTTAAAAGGTTTTGCATAACAAAGGAAATCATAAAACAAAATAAGAAGACAAGTGTGGACTAGGAGAAAGTATTTGTAAATGATGCTACCAATGAGGAGTTAATTTCCAAAATTAGACAACAGCTCATACAGTGTGTGTATATATACATATACATATATATATATATATATATAAATTAAAAATAAAGCCCATCAAAAATTGGGCAGAAGACCTAGTTAGACATTTCTCCATAAAATACACACAGATGGCCAACTGACACATGAAAAGATGCTCG
>SJYF01001389.1:485235-503821 GCA_006410515.1 Procapra przewalskii
CCCGCACACCCCAGGTCTGAAGCCGCCAGAAACCACGGAGGGGTCCTCAGAGCTGCGCCTCCTGCTGGGGCCCACTGTCACCTACGGGGTCGGGGCGGGGGTGGGGGGACAGCACTCCCCGCCCTTTCCCAGTACACCGCGGGGCGGAGCTCACGCCGAAGGCTCTCTTCCCTCCAGCCTGTGCTCTGCTTGCTGTGAGCTGACACTGCCCCTCCCCACCGCAGAGCCCCTGCACACCCAGCAGGAAGGAGCCACTCTCTGTGCAGTCTGAGCCTCTCCAGCCCCAGGGCCAGCCTCCTCAGGAGCTAAACACTGACAGGCAGAGCCCAGCACCAACCCCAGTAAATGAGACAAGGCCGTGATCAGCCTCACATGGTGGGCTGGCTGGGACACTCAGCTTCCCGAGTCACTGGGACTTGCACCTGTGTGTCCAGGTGGCATCAGACGGAGAGAGTGATGTTTCCACAGGTCATCAGAGTCAATGAAGACTGTGATGAGCAGCAGCATTTATGGCATTTTAGGGGCTCAGTGCAGAGGGAGGCCTGGCGCCCCGGCAGAGTGTCCATTGCTCAACAGAGGCCAAGCTCCACTCTTCTCAGACCGTGCCCTTTGTGTGCTCGCAGGACTGCTTTCGTACGTGCTGGCCTGCATTGCTGCCTGGGGAGAAGGCCACAGTTTTTCCACCTGCACCTGGAGTCTCAAAAGTCGGGCTTCTGACCTTTCTCACAGCTATCTGATCCTCTTGCCTGGTTTGCGAAAGGCAGCATCCTTGTCTTGGTCTTACCCATGTAGGTCTCCTGGATAAGTATGAGGTCCGGAGGTGGCCCAAGAGACTAACTTGACTGTACTTTCTGACCCTGAGTTTCAGTGTTTCTGTCGTGCCGACTCGTCTCCACCCACCTCTCCTTCTAGGCCTGCAGCAGAGTTAACTGGGGGACGCCTTCCTGTCCCTGGGTGTGGGGGAAGCAGAGAGCTGAAGGCCTTGAGTGACTGGGGCACGGGGCTCAGAAGAGTGCCCCAATCAACCCCCTGGGACTGAGGTCACTTGGCCCAGGTGGTGAAGGAAGTTGGCTGGGGCCGGTGTGGGTGGAGGCAGGGCCCACTCGAGGAGACAGGCTGCTCTGGGACAGCAAAAGAGCACAGGGCTCAGAGTTCAGAGTTGAGCGCCTACCTGGTTCTGCCAGCAGCTGAGCAAGGTCCTTTGTCTTTGGTGTCGGGGCTCCCGTTTCCCACTCTTTCCATCTCCTGGCATCTGCAGGCATATCTTCCCACCTTAGACCCAGACCATGTGGTCTGAGCAAGTCCATTTCCCAGTGCACGAGACAGGCCGGTGATGGAGGGGGGCCCGTTAGCACCAAGCCTGCAGGCACTGCCACAGAGTGGTGCATAGGGAGAGAACATCTCAGGTGAGGCCCTTGGAGCCCCTGGGGACAGTCCTGCCCCTGCCGCCTGCACACACACTGCCCCAAGTTCATTGACGCTGGGAGCCAGTCTTTCTGAGCATTGCTCCACCTGAGGCAGCCCCAGCTTATGACCCTGGCCTTGCAGCCAGGCCCCTACGAGCTTCCATCTGGAGCCCACACACCCAGCTGGGGGTTTCATGTGGCGCTTCAAAGAGAAGAGCAGGAAAAAAAAGCATTCAGGTGTTTCAAATGGGAAGAGATTCAATTTAACTTCACAAATCTGGACATGAACCTAAAGAAAACATTGAAAAACAAGCCCACCTATGAAAGACCCAAGAGAGCAGATTAAGTAGGGAAAGAAAGGTGCCCTTAGGCCTGAGGACCGCTGCCCCATCCCAGCCCAGGAGTAGAGACACTGGCCCCCCGTGCAGACTGAGCTGCGCTGGAGGACACACCCAGGGTGTGCTCAAGGGATATAGCTAGAAGTCCCAGTGTGCCCTTGCCCTGAACTTGATACGCAGATACAGAGGTCAGCTGGGTAAAGCCGAGGACCAGCAGCTGGCTGCCCAGTGCTGCCCGCCACTTCTTCAGGGGCTGGCTGTCTGAGGGCAGCAGTCTTGCTCATAACCACAAGTGAGACTGTGGGGAAGAACGCCGAACGTACTGTGTGTAGCCGGTGCCCTGAACAGCCTTACGTACCCCCTCCAGTCCCCAGATGTCTTCTACGGCTTTGTGAAGCCACCCTGCCCTGTGCCCCAGCTTCCCAGGTGGCACAGCTATGGCACGAGTGGTATTCTGAGTGCACTGGAGTCTGATCTTGTGTGATGGCCCAGTTCCAAGGTCTTGGAAGACAAATCAGGTAGAGTCAACATTACCTTTGAAAATTCCTTGAACTGCTCCCCACCCCCCAAATTCCCTTCTCAGAGCGTGATGTAAACCCCTACTAAGCTGTTCTTGTGCTGACTGCAGTGGAAGACCTTGCTTGTGAATGCCGAGGGTATCCCTGCTCTTCACCACGATCCTTCCCTAGCTGTCTTCACTGTGAGCCTCCAGGGCCACTGCCCTTGTAAAGAGAGCACTTTCTGAGAAGATCACAGCCACCGTGGGGTCACGGCTGGATCTGTGGGGAGGGTGGGATGCTGTGAGTGCCGGACTCAGGTTGGCCCTGGACTCCTGTCTTCCTCTGCCTCCATCTTTTCTTCCTCTTCCCTCCACCTGGCACTCCCGCAGGCAGGCCAGACCTGATAGACTTCCGCCCAGACCTCCACCTGCTGGCCAGTCATCGCCGAGGACAGCTGCATTGCCCCAAGAGGGCCTGTGCAGCTTAAAGAATGAGTGCGAGATGGCATGGCTCTGGAGCAGCCTGAGAAGCCCGGGCACCCTAGAAGGCCAGGTCAGCACTGCCCCAGAGTGGTCTGCAGGCCTGGGTGCCCCTCAACCTCCCAGGGTGGTGCCAGGTTCCAGGTGGCAAGATCCATCTTTCCATGAATCGGGACTGACTCACCAGGCATCCTCTGAGGGCCCCACGGAGGACTCAAGCTTTGGTCTCAGCCAGCCGCAGTGTCCCCTCCCACCCCTGACATAAGACATGGACGACGGGGGCTCACCCTCTGCTAAGCACCTGAAAGCCACCGGGGCTGTGAGCGCCGCCCCCACACAGGCCACGCCACCTGTGAGCCGCTCAGAACCTGAGCGCTGCTGTGGCATCTCCCTTCCCTGCCAAGTGTGGTCCCGGGCGAAGGCAGGCCTTGTGCCTGCCCTGGTCCTTGCTCTCCTTGAAGACTGAGGTCATCCTCAGCAGGTGTGCCCAGCTGTGATGAGAACAGAGGGCAGAGGCATGCTGGGGCGCTTGTGGCTGCTCTGGGGTGTGGTCCTCCGCATCCCCTCCAAGAGTGGAGTGAGAAGAGCACGTGTCGGTTTTCTCCGTCCACTGCTCGTGAGCCCTGTGCCCTGGGATGAGAGACGTGGTTTTTGGCTTTCTAGTTACATCTGATGCTGGCAGAGATTAAAGGCGGGAGGAGAAGGGGACGACAGAGGATGAGATGGTTGGATGGGATCACCGACTTGATGGACATGAGTTTGACCAAACTCTGGGAGATGGTGAAGGACAGGGAAGCCTGGTGTGCTGCGGTCCATGGAGTCGCAAAGAGTTGGACACGACGGAGCATCAGAACAGCAGCAACAAGGTGCATTTCGTTAAATAAGGACGGCACATAATGGTGAGACACTGACCTCGTCTGTGCCCCATGGAGACTTGTGACCCGGCCGTTCCAGGAGCTCTCAGGCCAAGTGAGGGACATTTCCCACGGGACCTCTCATCACAAGGCGACATTTCACACTGTCTGACATCTATCACACACTTTCCCAAAGCAGGCACACAGCTGGATGCCTGACCCCATCTCCTTGAAGGCTAACACCAGCACCATGACACGCATCCCTCACATCCATCCAAAGAGGACACTGAGGCTCAGAGAAGTGAGCTGACTGCCCTAGCATCTCACGTGCAAGAGGAAATGGCCCAGGGTGGTCAGAGTTCCCTGGCGGGCAACGTTCCCAGGCTCGGTAAACCCATAACAAACACCAGCTAACAAGGAATAACTCTCAGACAAGGTATGCTTGACCACTGCCCTGAAAAGTACAGGATGTGGTGGAAGAAATGAAGGAGGACCTTCACAAATGAGGTGCGTGTCAAGAGCACAGTTCTGAAGACTTGGGGTAGTAAAGCTGTTTGTCCTCCCTATCTAGATAGGGAGCCGGCCTACCTATTAGAAGTTTCCTGTGGAGACTGGCACGTGGATGGATAGAGGTGCCACACAGAGACAGTCAAGCAGGGAAGGAGAACTGGCTGGAGCTTGCATGACCAGCTATCCAGAGCTGGGATCAAACTGTACTGATAATGAAGCAGCCCTGGCAAGAAAAACCATAAAAATCTGACCGACGAAGTGAATAGGATCCACAAACAGCCACGTGTAGACCGGGAGCTGCTTTATAATGGTGGTTATCTGGTAGGGCAGTGGAGAAGGGCGGTCTTTTCAATAAAGGGTGCTGAGTCAAACTGGATGTCCAAATGGGGGAATACTGCCTTGACCTCAGCCTCACATTGGATGCAAAAATTGATTCCAGGCAGATTGCAGATCTACATGTGAAAGGTGAACTAATAAAACTTTAGGAAAAAAACAATTATCTTTATGACCTTGGAGTAGTCAGAGTTCCTTAAATAGGACACAAATAGCACTCACCAGAAAGGAAATGTTTGATTAACTGGATGACGTTAAAATTAAGACCTTCTGTTCATCAAAAGATACCCTTAAGAGAGGAAAAGGGCAACCCGCAGAGGGAGAGGTGTTGCTCCTTTGGAATGAACGTACATGTATCAGACCAATGACTCATGTCCAGGACGAAGAAGGCCTACAAATCTGAAGAAAAGACAGCCCAAAAGAACATGGGCTGCCAGCATGGGCATTTTACAAAGGACAGTATTCAACTAAATAATAATAACGTGGAAAGGGCTCAGCTGCGTTAGCCATGGACTTTGTTTGTGACCCCATGGACTGATCATAGCCTGTCAGGCTCCTCTGTCCATGGGATTCTCCAGGCAGGAATACTGGAATGGGTTGTCATTTCCTCCTCCAGCGGATCTTCCCAACCTAGGGATTGAACGTGCATTGACAGGCAGATTGTTTACACCAGGGAAGCCCATAGCTATTACTGCAAGTTAAAATCACAGTTTGATGCCATTAGACACCTCCCATTGTGGCTAAAAAGGAAATGACAGAAAATGAGAAGTGTTAGGGCATGGAGCAGCGAGAATGCCCCGCCGCCACTGGTGGCAGTGGAAACGTATGCCCACTTTGGGCAGCTGTGAGGCAGTGTGTACTCAAAGTCAACAAGCTCATCCGACGACCTGGCAATACACTCACCAGAAAGCAGCCCACACGTTCCCCAAAGAGCCTAGACAGAATATTCTTAGCAATGATGATAACAACCCTGTACTGGAAATGATCCAAGTGGCCGTCAGAGAATGGATAAAGGAGGTGTAGGCCCTTCACACAGCGGGGTGCCAGCCAGCCAGGGGAGAGGGAGGCCCTGCTCTCTCCAGCCAGATTGTGCAGCTCACAGGGAGTCTATTGCTAGAAAGTTCAAGAACAGGCAGAGCTGGGTCCTGTTGCTGGAAGCTGGGACTTGCTTATGCTTGGGCGTCAGTGACGGAAGGCAGAGCCTAGGGGCTTCTGCGAGGTTCTGCTGCCTCACTTGGGGGCTGGTGTCATCAGTCCCAGGGAGGGAAAATGCACAAGACAGAACCCTTGAGGTCTGTGTACATCATACTTCAACCAAAAAGTTGAAAACAATGTCCTCTCTATAAGGACAAGCCTTTTAACTTGAGAGGTGAACAGTGCAGGCCTGCAGAGGGGATGGGTCTGCCCCAGACTCCTCCCACCCCTGGTTCAAGGGATCCCCACCTCAGGCTTCCTGATCAGGCTGCTCTGGGACTCAGTCTCCCCTTCCAGGTTCAAGCAAAGCGTAGGAGGGAGCTGTGTGGGACTCCCTGACAGTCAAAAATCTCTCTCCATCAACACCAGTGCCGTTTGTGAAGTCCTGTCCGCCCACCGGCTCTAGGGTGTGGGCCTTCTCTTCCTAAGCATGCTCCTTAACGCTGCCCACGGTCCATGCTGCCCTTGCTGTGGACCTGCGTCGCAGAGATAGCCGGGCGGGCCCTGAGCGTGCCGGGGCCTGGGGGTATCAATGGCGCCTAAGGCAGTAAGGAGTACCCTTGCTTGCCTCTGGGCCTTCCTCCCAGACCGTGGGCCCCCTCCCCAGGGTAGCCAGACCCAGCGGGTGGGCTGCATCCTCCTCTCATGCTCACAAAGGAAGTGAGGCTCCCAGAGGTTGGGGGGCTTGGAGGCCGGCCCACAGCTGGGCCAGGACCGGCTGGGCGCCAGATGAAGGGCATCCGATCTCCAGCCCCTTGTTGTTCCCACTGAGCCACTCCGCCTCGCTTGTAATTTAATTAGGAGAACATTTAATCCCCCCATGCATTTCGGAGACGGCTTTGCGCCTGGCCAGGGCCGTGAGGCTCTGACGGGGAGCCTGTGACTCATGCAGCTTTGCACAGCCCTCCCGGGTGGGCTCCCACGGGGCTTCCTTGGCACCTCGTGCAGACAGAGGTGGTCTGGAGCTCCAGCAAGAGGACACTGGTCTGAAAAGACAAACGAGCCTCATCTGTTCCTGGCAAGCCCCCTCCTTTATCCCCCTGGACGCTGGCCCCAGCAAGGCTTGTCAGTCCTTTCTCACCAAGGTTTGCAGGGTGAGAAACAGAGCAAGGGGCTTGGGCGTTCACAGAGGCGCCGTGCCTGGCGCCTGCGGGGTCCATGGGCGTGGGCTGCGGTGGGCCCTGAGTGTCTCTTGAAATGCCCCAGGCAAACCTGGTACCGCCAATAGAGCTAGCACCCTGGTCCAGGGAGCGGAGCGTGGGGCCAAGCCTTGTGACATTTGCCCTTGTTTCCAGGAGGCATGGGGCTGGCCCTGGCCTCGCTGACAAACGCAGATTTCAGGAGACGTTAGCAGTGATGTGGATGAAAGCCAGGCCACAGCGGCCTCGCTGGAAAAGAGAAACTTGAACGTTTTGGCGTAAGGTTCTGCAGGGTCCAGGAGAAAGTTGAAGACATGGAAATTCTAATTAACGCACGCAGGGCTGGTTTTGCTCAAGGATCTCTAGGCTGTCATGCCACAGGAGGCCTGCGAGTCCATGCTCGCCGGGCTTGTGCGCGTGTGTCTGCACTCGTGGTCACCTGGCGGGTGTTCGGTGGGGCCCCAGCCTCAGCCCCGCCTTCCCTTTGCCTTTCTTCCCTAGAAGGTTCTTGGCCTTCCCCATGCTTGTCTTGGTGTACAGACTCTCCCCTTGCAGAGCAGGACAGAGGGGTGGCTAGTTAGAGAGAGCTGGGTCTTGCCTATCCGGGAGGCTGTGACAGAAGAGAGGAGGGGCCCTTCCGGAAGACCAGAGACTGGTGTGCGCACAGAGGGTCTGGCTCTGGAACCACTTGCCCTGGGCATCCACGTGCAACCACTGGGGTGTGAATGCCAGGCCAGTCCTGGCTGACTCGGCAGCTGTGGGGAGGACTTCCCAACACAACAAAGCCTTGGAGCCCAGAGCCACAGATGCTGACCCAAGGCTGGTTCTGACCCAGCTACCCTGGCCCTGCATGCCAGCAGCACTGAGGTGCCCACAGCCCCTGCTTCATTTTTTCCTTGGGAGGTGCTGGCTGGGCCCTGGCTGGGGGACCCTGTCTGCTTTGGGTTGGGAGCCATAGTCCTGGAGCTCTTCCAGCCTGGGGCTTGAGGGGTGCCAGACAAGGAGAGGCCTGAGGGAGCCACACGTGAGGGTCCTGAGAGACAGGTACCCCAAAAGAGACCCAGGCCCTGAACAAGGGTTCAGGGGGGCCTATACAGAGGGCCTCAGGTGCTGGAGGAGGATGTGGCAGCCTGGCCTGGGGGCATCCTGGGCCTCCTTGAAGGGAGAAGGCCTGTGAGGATGCTGGAAAAATGAGCGGGAGAATCTGATAGCTGCTGACGATGACAGGGATGTTCCAGGTGGGATGCCGTGTGCAAGGCACAAGGATGGCCATGGGGTGGCCCTCCCTGTGGTGGGCAAGAGCCCCTAGCAGCGTTTCCCTGCCCCCCTGCCCCATGCCCTAGACAGCTTGTCTCCTGCCTCACACTTGCGCCATGGCAGCCTCATGGCAAGGCTCAGGGTGAGGGCCCAAGGGCACACGCGCTCCCTCACATCTGCCTACGAGGTGTGGGTGAGCCTGTGGCCTGGCTATCCAGAGCTGTGAGTGGGCTTGCGTGGCCAGAGCCACTCTCTCCCCAGCCTGCTGGACCCTGACCCCAGCTCACTGACGACTCCCTAGGTTGTACCAGGGTGTCTCACTGACCCCCAGTCCCCTGACCTCTTGCTCTACCAATGGCCAACAGGCCCCGGAAAGAGGAGCTTCGCCCAGCCCCAGGGACCATCCCGTAATCAAGGCTGCAGTGACCTCACCTCCCTGGGGCCCCGCGGGCGGGGAGAGCTTGAGATGGAAACAAAATGTGTCTTTATTTATGCTTTTAATTTGAATTCTGGAACTGTCCCAACATGGTAATACATTTAACATTCAGTCAAATGCTGAAGAAAAATGGATCTGTTTTTCAGTAACTGCCTCCCACCCACTCTGGCCCCTGTGAGACCCCTGCGCATATCCCCCGTCCTTTGCACACAGTCCAGGGTGTGCATGGCCTCTCTCCCCTGCATGGAGTCCATGGGGCTGAGCTGCCTGCAGGAGCTGAGACGGGTCCCCAAGCCTCTGGAGCCGAGTTTAATTAGGGGCATCAATCAGCAGGCAGGCTACGCGGGATGCAGAGGAATGCGGTCCGGTGTGGACACCGAGGCCTGGCCACCTTCCCCTCACTGCCCTGCGGGCTGCCGCAGCCCAGAGTGAACGCGGTGCCCATCGCTGCTGCCTCCTTCCCCTGCCATGTAGGGTGGCGCCTTGGCCCAGCCCTTTGCCCTGGGGGCACCGAGGATCCGAAGTCCCACTGCCGCCTCCTGCACTGTGCCCCACCTTCCCTGGGCTCCTGGGGCAGGACCCTGACCCTCGCAGACAGGGACGTGCAGAGTCCCTGCCACCTCATCCTTGACCAGATCACGGGGCCTGGAGGAGGCCTTTCTGCTGCACTCTGTCTTTTCAGCCCAGCCTTCACTGCAGACCCCTCAGTCCAGCACCTGCCTTCCCCTGGCTCCTCTGCAGCGTCTGTACTAGGAAAGGCCTTCACAGGTTCCGGGGCGAGGACCCTCCTGGGGAAGGATGGCCTAGGTCCAGCCAGCACTGGAGAGAGCCCCTTCTCCCATAACCAACGGACTTCACCCAGGGAGTGGCCACCCTGGGGCCACCACAGGCGCTCTGGTTGCTTATGCCCCAGGCCCACAGCAAGCAGAGGGCTTGGGGCTGTCAGGCCAGATGGCCTCTGTCTTGGAGGGAAGAAGACAAGGCATGGCCAGGCTCCTATGACTGCGCAGCCCCACCAGCTTGAGTTGCTTCCTGGGGCTCCCTGCGCAGGTGGACCACCTCTCGCCGCCTCGGAAACCCTGTACCTGCAGATACCGATAAACATGGACCTCTCTTCAAAAGGGGCGACCAGGCGAGGCAGCTGTGAGTCTGGGTTTAGGCCACCTCAGCTCCCAGATTCCACCACCCTCGCCCTGGGCCTCCCTGCAGTGGCCTCGCAGGGCCCCAGGGGCTGGTGAAGATCGCCCAGCTGGATGGATGATGGGTGACCATGCTGTCCACCCAGGGTGCGATGCCTTGTGGGTGCCTTGTGGGGCTGGGCCACGTTGAGAGGGGAGGAGAAGCGAGCTCTGATAGGAAGAGAACGCCAGGAGGACGAGGAGGGGCCGCTGAGCAGTGCAGCGAGGATGCCGGGTCCCAGCAGGCTCTTGGCCGTCCCTGTGCTAAGCAGGCCCTGCTACCTGTGTGCCAAACACCAGCCACAAAACCCTGACTTTCACAAAACACTCTGGGGTCTCCTGTGCCCCAGATTCGCTACAGGCCTCAGCCAGAGGGGTAAGCTGGCATCCTGCTTTGGAATGCCACCGACCTGCATCTGCCCAGAGCTCCTGGTTCCCAGCACGAGTCCGACTTCTGCCCTTGCTCACTTACCAAGTGAGCCTCTTAGGTCATCTCCAGGATGGGCCCAGAGTTCAGAGCTGTCCTCTTGGGGTGGCCTGGAAGCTTGTTCCAGTGCCGACTCCACGAGGACGAGTAACCCCTGCTTTCCAGCCCCCTGTGTGGCTCTCAGAGCATGCTTTCTGTGTGCGCCCTGCCATCCACAGGTGCTGTCAAGCTCCTTGTGAGCCTGGGGGTGCCTGTCAGATCATGGTACCACCTCGAGACAGTCCTGTCCCCCTCTCTCTCTGGCTCCCCGGCCCGGCCAGTCCTTGGGTTACAGAGCAGCCAGGAGGCCCTGCAGTTGGGGTCCTGACTTCCTTAGTCATCTGCAAGGCAAAGGCCACATCTGGCAGCAGCAAAGGCAGCCAGCCTGGGGCCTCACCTCGAGGGGGATGCACACAACTAGGACGACCTCGAGACCCCGAGACCGGAGAACCAGAACACACTTCACTGACTCCAAGGAGAGAAGGGAAGAAGGCCAGCAAGTGACTCTTGGAAGGACAGTGAGCACTGTGCGGACATCCTGACACAGGACGTCTCCAGGGGAATCCCCAGTGGGGCAGCAGCCAGGTCTGCCCGAGTGTCCCGCTGCCCCAGCACAGGCTGTCCCTGTGCACGGGGTGCCCTAGCTGGGAGCACGCAGTCACGTCGCAGGGGAATCACACCACGGCTGAGCCCCGGGGATTGGCCTGGGGATACCGTGACGGCGGGGGAGGACGGGCACGCGTCCCAGGCCAGCTGTGCCTCGGGGGCAGGCCAACTGGAAGGCGTGGAGAATCAGCCATTTCCTCCACCTGAAGGAGCCCCTGAGGACAGCCGCAGCATCTGCCCCGTGGCTTGGCCAGGGTTCCACGGGGAAATGCGGAAAACAAAGTCGTCTCTCTTTTAGGGGGCAGGGGAGGGGGCTCAGAGAGAGAAAAACAATCTTCTCAGACGCTCACAGCACGGAAGCAAGTGGAAAATGATCAGTCCGGTTTTCCATAAGTCACAACAATAGAATCATGTTCCCAAACTTGGTGGGAAATGCCCTTGCTATATCCCTGCCAGGTGCCCCAGCGCGGGGTCTAGCCCCTGGGGGCCAGTGGCCCTCGGTTGCTGAGGGGCAGGCAGTGAGTGGTAGGCACTGGGCTAACAGACCTGAGCCCTGGTGCAGCACCCAGGCCGCCCCTTTGAGCCCCACGTCCTTTCCGCTCATCACCCCTGGGTGAGCGGGCACTCACTGTGACACGTGGGTGATGGGGGTCAGCAGTGCCTCCCCATCCAGGTCCAGGTCCTCAGCAAAGCTGTTGGTTCTCATGAAATGGGCCGTGCTCACTTCCAGCAGCGTGGGACTCTTTTTCACTGTTGGGAAAGATGTGGGGCAGCGTGTTAGGCATGATGGCAGAGGGGCCCAGGGCTGCTCAGAGCTTAGATGCCAGCTCAGACCTGCCTTCCTCAAACCCCTGGAGCCTTCCCACAAGCAGGTAGGAGACCCACTCGCAGCACCGGGGAGGAGTGGAGGCTATGTAAGGAGTCTCAGCACAGGGATCGGCTGGGTTCACGATGGCCCCCACAGGCCTGAGCCCTCAGTGGCCAAGGTGCAGCTGAGAGCCAGCGGGAGGGGCCTCCTAGGTGGTGCTACAGGTAGAGGACTTGTGTGTCAGTGCAGGAGATGTCAGAGATGCAGGTTTGATCCCTGCGTCCAGAAGATCCCCTGGAGGAGGGAATGGCAGCCCACCCAGTATTCTTGCCTGGAGAAGTCTATGGACAGAGGAGCCTGATGGGCTACAGTCCATGGGGTCACAAAGAGTCGGACACAGCTGAGTGACTTATCACGCACGACATCGCCTCAGAGTGAGGATTGTGGCCAGGCTGAGCTCAGGGGTCTGGGCCTCTCCTCAGGTTCACGCCAGACGTTAGGGTCCAGAATAGCTGAGAAGCACAGATTTGGTAAGACGCTGATTCCCATCACTGTCCACGGTCATGTGGACAGACCCAGGGTGGTAGGATTCCTGCTCATGAAGAGTCGGAGGCCGGGTGTGGGGAAGCTGCAGAGCTCCCGGCCCCTCGCACCCACTGCCTGCACCCTGAGGGAGGCACAGGAACCAGTCAACAGCCCGTGTTAGCATTCAGATTCCTGGGCCCACCTGCAGTGGGCTGGCGCTGGCCCTCAGGGCTAGGAGTACCTGTCAGTACCCAGATTTGCAATCTGGACCCTTGTGGGTTTTTTTTTTTTTTCATTTAAAGTTTGTATTGTAAAATAAGTACTTGTAAAAAGTGAGGCAAGTCAAAGATTCACAAAGCCCTTCCCCTTGAGCTTATTAGTGTTAACCACCACCTAGATCCTGAGCTCATCCCTCTCTGCCCATCAGAGCAGCTGGCACCTGGTGGGACTTGCATTTACACACACGTGATGTTCCTGCCACTCTGCAGCGTGCCCATCTCATTTTTCTACAGGTATGTAGGCATGGACCTAAGTCTTCCTTTAGTAGTTGCGTGACAGTCTGTAGCTTAGATCTGTCAGTTAACTCAGCCAGTCCATGTTTGATGGACATCTGGTTCCATGAGCTTTAAGACAATGATGCACCATCCGTCTTTATGGAAACCTGACACATTAAGGCAGGCGTTTCCTTGGTAATTTTAATGGATGTTGCTGAATTGTTTTCCCCAGAGGTTGTATCAGGCTCTACCAGTAGTGTGCGAACACGACAGCCCCCCACATCCGTGCTGGCCCCAGCCTTTGGCAGTCTTTTCAGGGCCCGCCAGATACAGACGAAGACTGGCGTGCTCTTTTTCCTTCTAAGTTGAATGCCTTTTGTGGCTCTGAGGCTATTTGGTTTTCCTCTTGTGGAATTATCTATCGTATCCTTTACTCATTTTTGTTCGTCAGTTTGTAGGAAAATTTTAATATATTAGATAATTAACCCTTTGTCATTTGGGGTACAGATACCTTCCCCAGTCTACCTTCAGTGTTTTAACCTTAATTATGGGTTTGTCATAGGAAATTTTTTTATGATTTTGGAGCTATACCTCTAACACATTAAAAAGCAGAGACATCACTTTGCTGACAAAGATCTGTATAGGCAAAGCTATGGTTTTTCCAGGAGTCATGTACAGATGTGAGACTTGAACCATAAAGAAGGACAAGAGCTGAAGAATTGATGCTTTTCGAACTGTGGTGCTGGAGAAGACTCTAGAGTCCCCTGGAGATCAAGGAGATTAAACCAGTCAATCCTAAAGGAAATCAACCCTGAATATTCATTGGAAGGACTGATGCTGAAGCTGAAGCTCCAATACTTTGGCCGCCTGATGCAAAGAGCCGACTCATTGGAAAAGACCCCGATGCTGGGAAAGATTGAGGGCAGGAAAAAAAGGGGATGATAGAGGATGAGGTGGTTGGATGGCATCACCTACTCAATGGACCTGAGTTTGAGCAAACTCCAAGATAGTGAAGGACAAGGAAGCCTGGCGTGCTCTAGTCCATGGGGTCATAAAGAGTTGGACATGACTTAGCAACTGAGCAACAACGAGCTATCTTTTGCTTTTGAAAAAGAAAGATTTCCCTTTCTTTGTCAAAGTAGTATAACTATCTCCTAAATGTAAGTGTGTGTGTACATTTTAATACATTTAGCACTTACACCTCACATCGTAGGAGGTCATCAACAGTCAGAAAATGTGAAAAGTACTGTATTCAATCTTACTGAAGAACCTAAAGTAAAACGCAAACTAAAACTTCAAGGAAACAGAGGAGAAAACCTCTAGACACTGGATTTGGCAATGAGTGTTGGAGCATGGAACGAAGAACTCAGTCTGTGAGCAGGAAGAAAGAAGAACCGGACTTTATCAGAATTAGAAGCATTTGCTCTGTAAGAGACACTGCTAAGAGAATGTAAGGACAAGTCATAGACTTGAAAATAATGTTTACATGCCACGCCTCTGGTCAAGGACATTTTTCCAGAATGTATAAAGAACTCTTCAACCCAGTTTGAAAAATGGATTACTAACAAGCTCATGGGGAGATGCCTAATTCAATCAGTATTAGTAATTGTTAGGGGACTGCCACAACAAGCTACCATTATACCCTTATTGAAATGACTAACGTTTTTAAAGGGTAGCAATTTTGGATATTTGGAAAAGAATAAAGTTAGAGCCTTACTTTTCACTTTAAGAAATTCAAGTATGACAATATGGTATACTCATGAAGACACAGAGCAATTAGAACTATTCACATTGCTGGTGGGAATGCAGAATGGTGCAGCCACGTTGGAAAAGGGTTTAGCAGTTTCCTCTAATGTTAAACATATGTTTATCTTGTGACCCACTGGTCCCTGTCCCAGTTATTCAAGTGAACTGAAAATTTACATTAACAAAAAACTTGTACATAAATGTGTCTAACAGTTTCACTGACAACTGCCAAAACCTGGAGACAACTAGGATGTGCTTCAGGAGGTGAGATGGCGAGCACTTTGTGGCACATCCGTACAACGGAATACCATCCAGCAGCCAGAAGGAACGGACTCATGACGCACGTGACAACATGGACGCGTTGCACATGCACTTGGCCAAGTGGTGAAAGAAGCCAGCTGCAGAAGGCCACGTGTTATATGACATCATTTATATGACATTCTGGAAAAGGCGAGACCACAGGGACATAAAACAGATCAGAGACTGCTAGTGCTTAGGGGAGGGGGAGTACTTGACCTCAGAAGAGCTGCACCCCGGAGTTTCACCGGCCGTGGAACTTCTCCGCATGCTGACGTGGTGCTGGATGCACAACTCCAAGCATTTGTCAAAGCCCATAGAACCTGTGCATCTCCAAGGGTAAATTTCACTGTATACACCACCACCACTCGCCCCCCAACCCCCAGCTCCCTACCAAGATAAGCCTATTCCAGGGTCCAGGATGGAAAGCAGACTGTGCCGAGTGAGCTCTGTATTGCAAATACAACACAGCACTGTGAGGAGAGCAGGAGAAGGAGCTGATCTACGAATTCTGGGGAAACAATCTTTCACTGGACAGGGTTACAGTGAACCCATAAACACAGTATACCCTGGTGGTGCGTTTGTTTCTCAAGGGGCACTACGGGGACCCTTGAAGAAGTAGATTTATAGATGGTGGGAGCAAGGAGAGTGACAGAGGTGGAGGGTGGTGAGTGAACCGGCAATGAGAAAATACCAGAATGAACTCATACTTGATACAGACACAAATAAATATAGATATGTGTGCACACTTGGGTTATTTTCACATGCACATATTTCCTAGCTCTGTCCATTGAGAGACTCCAGAAGCAGTGACAGCCCTAGAGCAGTGAGCACATCCGATGCCCAGATCCTGGCTTCTAAATCCTGTATGTTCTCCAGTTAAAGGAACCAGGACTCTCTGGCAGAATGGTGATTCTAGGGATAGGGCAGAGAACATGTAAGATGAGTCTAAAGTACTGTCTAGTGCTAGAAAGGAAAGAAATGCTCAAAAAAGAATAAATCAGAAGGATGAGGGCATGTCAAGTGGACACAGGAACTTAACCTAAAAGAGCTCTCAATCCAGTGTCCAAAGCTACAATAATTTGAGCAACAAAACTATATTAATGATATAATAATTAGATTACAGCTCAAAATATATGTATTCCTGAGTCCATACTGATGTGAAAGAGAAGTATACATCTTCCTTACAGAAGAATTTCAAATAATTTCAGAAAGACTGAGGGGAAAAAAATCACCACTAGAACACCTCAGTGTTACTTGCCATAGGCAAGATCCGCGGATGAGTGCTAAAATCAGTAGGTGAAACTTTAAGGAAAAACTTCAAAAGCTCTCTCCTCTAATCTTTGTTCATTTCTGTGGTGGTTTTAACATATGTTCACCAGTGCTTTGCCATTCATTCTGGCAGGATGGAGTGTAACTCCCCACCGCTTGGGTGTGGGCTGGAATGAATGGTGACTCCCTTCTCACGACCTGACTGTGGAAAGGGAAAAATGCTAAATAAGGCTGGGTGACACCACCTTAACCAAGTGGGTCAAGGTTAACAGTACCAGTGATAAACCACGTTGATGTCATGAACTGTGACAGGGTCAAGGTTAACAGTACCAGTGATAAGCCACGTTGATGTCATGAACTGTGACAGGGTCAAGGTTAACAGTACCAGTGATAAACCACGTTGATGTCATGAACTGTGACAGGGTCAAGGTTAACAGTACCAGTGATAAGCCACGTTGATGTCATGAACTGTGACATGGTATGACCTCACTTCATGGCATTCTTCCCCAAACCCTAGTCTAATCCTGAGAAAGCAGCGACAAACCCAAACCAGGGGTCACGACACCTGACTAGTATTCCTAAAAAATGTTAAGGAGATAGATGGAAAACAAGGAGGGACTAAGATTGGCTGTCATGGATCAGAAAAAATTTAGGAGAACTGACTAAATGTAATGGTTGATCTTAGAACAGAAAAAGGATCTTAGCAGTTAAATTAGCACAACCCAGATAAATGAATGAAACTCACTTAGCTACTAGTGTCGCTGCAGTGCTGAGCTCTTAGTTTTGATGACTGAACCATGGTTATCTAAGATGCTGACATTAGGGGAAACTGGTGAGAGGTGTATGGGGACTCTACTATTTTACCTCTCTGTAAATAAAAGTATTATTTTTAAATGAGGGGGAAAAAACCCCTTGTATACAGTAGTACAAGAAATCTTTAGTATCTAATTAAGGATATACAAGAGCTCTATGGAGAAATTACAAAGCCTTAGCGAGAGACATTCAGGAAGACATAAATAAAGGAGACCTATGCTTTGTTGCCTTGATTAGAAAACTCAATAGTAAGAAGATTCTCTGCAAATCGTAATAAAAATCCCATGGTTTCTTTGCCGGAACCCTGACAAGCTGATTCTAAAATGGCTGCAAGCACAAAAGGCCAGGAATCAACAAGATTCTTGAACAACAGCGAGGTAAGAGGACTCGCTCTGCTGGACATCAGTGCCCATCACCATGCGGCAGTCATCGAGGTGCTGTGGCGCCGACGCACAGAGACAGACGGCCTGAGGGGACGGGACTGACTGTCTAGAAACAGCCCCCACACATCCGAATGCCTCTTGTGTATATAGGTGGCCTGCAGATGGTGGGGCGAGGATCTTCAGGGATAGCGGGCTGTTCCCACGAGGGAAATGTTGAACTGGACCCGTGCCTCACACCATACATCAGCAGTGCATTAATGGCATTCCTGGCAGTTAGGAACTAGGGAAGAGAAAACTGTAAAGACGTTCTGGCTGAGTCTGGAAGGAGATCTTCATGACCTGAGGGTTTGGAAGAATTTTCTAAGACTTCAGCAAGAACCATAAAGGTAAAGATTGATTAATTCAACTACATTAAAATTGAGACCTTATGGCTCAGCAGGTAAAGAACCCAGTTGCAACGCAAGAGATAGAGAAGACGTGGGTTTCATCCCTGGGTCAGGAAGATCCCCTGGAAGAGGAAATGACAACCCACTTGTAGTAGTCTTGCTTGAAAAATGCTGTGAACTGAGGGACCTGGTGGGCTACAGTCCATTGGGTGGCAGAGTCCCACGCAACCTGGCAACGAAACAACAATCATCAGACAACGTATTTTAAGAGTAGAAAGCCAACCATAGAAGAGTATCTACAAAATACAAATAATTCCTACACATCGATAAGAAAAATGTTAGCAGCTTAATGAAAAATAGGGCAAGAGAAAAGCAGATCACAAAAGAGGAATCCAAATGGCTGATGAGCATGTGGAAAGGTGTTGTGCCTGACTTGCAATCCGAGAGATGTAAATAAACTCAGGGAGCTCACAGCCCGTGGGGGCGAAGGCAGACTTCCAGCAGGAAGCCGCACAGACATCACTTAGTCACACCCTGGAGAAGGGCTCTGAGTGAAGGGCTCTTTGCCCGTGATATTCTCGGAGAGCGCAGGAGAGGGACGGGTAAGTCTTGAAGAATGTGTGTGCATTCAAAGGCTCCCAGGTCTGGGACCTGGCAGGAACATTTATGGCCCCCATTTTAGAGATTTGGGGCTGAGATTCAAGTACCCTGGGTTATGTTATTCAGTTGTCAAGTGACAGAGCTAGAACTTCATCCAGGATTCAAATGTTCTCTCAAAAAAAAAAAAGGAAAAACGAGCACAAATACATATTTTTATGTCTGCATCACTTGTATACAGAAGGAAGGAACAGCAGAGCGGTGGCTGGAAAGTGGGGCTACTTTCCAAACACCCAGGATGACAAGTGCCATCTCCAAAGCCCCAGGGCCAAGGGTGAGCCACCTGACCCCTGACAAAGGCCCATCCCTGGTGTTTGAGGAAGTTTTAACTGTGCATGTGAGGTGGCTTGTCAGAGCAGTCCGGGCCTGCACCTGCCAGAGGAGAATGTGGGGTGGTTGGTTTTATCCTGAGAGCAGCATATGGGGCCCCCACAGCAAGGGGCTCCACATTTTGTTTTTTCCCAATAGACAGGAATGGCACTTTTTTGCCCACTCCTATGTCGGATGTT
>SJYF01001389.1:516602-531537 GCA_006410515.1 Procapra przewalskii
ACCCAATCCACCAGCATATTGAAAGAATTACACTCCATGAGCAAGTGGGGTATATCTCAGGAATGGAAGCGTGGCTAAACAGGAAAGATCAATTTAATATATCAGAGTAGCAGAAGTATCTTAGTTGACATAGAAAAAAAAACAGTTGACAAAATCCAACAAACTTTTAAGATTAAAAACAGCAAATTAGGAAAAGGTAACTTTCTTATCATGATAAACAGCATTTACGAAAAGTCTATAACTTACATCACAATTGTGAAAAAAATAAAAACATTTCCTCTAAAACAAGAAACAAGACAAAGATGCCCATTTTTACCACCACTTTTCAACAATGTACTGGAAGTTTTAGCCATAGCAGTTAGGCAAATAAATGAATAAAAAGCATACAAACTGGAAAGGAAGAAGGAAAATCCTTTCTATTTACAGATAGGATCCTATCTAGAAAATCCCAAAGAATTAAGAAAACAAAACCACCCCAACCTATTAGAGCTAATAAACAAATTCCGGAAAGTTGTAGGACATGTGATCAACACAAAAATCATTGTTCCTGAACACCAGCAATGAACAACCTGAGAAGGAAATTTTTACACAGTTCCATTTACAGTAGCATCAAGAAGAGTAATGCACCCAGAAATAAATTTAAACAGGCGAAAGACTTCTATGCTAAATATTACAAAACTGGTAGAAATTAAAGACCTAAATAAATAGAACAACATCTTTCATTAATGGATTGGAAGATTCAATGTTGTTAAGATGGCACTATTACCCAGTGATCTGCAGTCTGAATGCAATCCTTACCAAAATTCTGATGGCCTTTTTTGCAGAATTGGAAAAACTGGCCCTAAAATGTTTATGGATTTGCAAGGGGCCTAGAACAGGTAAAACAAGTTTGAAAAAGAACAAACTTGGAAGACTCACTCCCCAGTTTGAAAACATACAGAGTTATATTAATCAAAATAATGTGGTACGGCATAAGGGTAGACATTTAAACCAATGGAATAAAATAACCTAGAAGTAAAACCTCATATATAGTCAACTCTATGTTCAATAAAGACCATTTGATAGAAAAAGAATGGTGCTGGGAGAACTGGACAGCTGGACACAGGAAAAAGAATGCAGCTGGACACATTCCATACCATATAAAAATTATCTCAAAAAGGACTAGCAACCTAAATATAAGAGCTAAAACCATAAATTTCTTAGAAGAAAACACAGAAATAAATCTTTATGACCTTGGATTATGCACTAAATGCCACTGAAGTATTTGAGTTTAAAATGATTAATTATGTCATGTAGGTTTCACCTCATTAAAGAAAAATAGGGGCCTTAGAAGAGTCACAGGAGGCACAGGCAGAATTATCCCCAGAGAAACGAAGCCCACCGCTGGGTGTCAGAATGGAGGACGCAGGGCCGGAATAAGCCGTTCACAGCAGCGGCAGCAGACGGCTTTGAAGTGACTAGTCAGACGTGGCAGTCTCAGAGAACCATGTCTTGGGGAGGCTCAGATATATACAGAAGTGGCATGATCGTAAGGTAAAAGAAGGAAATAAGAGGAGGAAGTGGAAGATTCCTGCAGCAATTAAAAACTAGACATGCCAGTTGCCTCACACACAGCCCCACGACAGCAGTATCTAGAAATGGAACTGCCCAAAAGAGGATGAGCCTGAAAGAAGAGGGAATTTTTGAACTAGGAACTCTGACACTAGGTACACAGGAATACAGGTCAGCAGACCACTGTTACTGGTAAGCGTAATACAACTACGAGGAAAACAAATCAGAAAATGAGAAAAAAAGGTTTTCTGCTTACAAAAGTTTCCTTCAAAACTGAACAATAAAGCTGAAGACTATCGACAGTATTCCCAACCAAAATAAATATTGTCAACATTTGGGATATTAAAACATACCTTGAATCAGTAAGAACATTATTTAAAAACAGAAGTGGACAAAAATAAAAACAAGAAATGACAAGAGGTGATTGAAGTAAAGAAAGAAATAGATGAAAGCCACGGAAATAGCTTAAGGTAATTAAAATGAAAGACAAAGAGCCAGAGTGACCATGGTTGAAGGGAAGACAGGCAAAGGGGCTCCAATGTGTCTAAACGCAAGTCTCTGAAGAAGAAAATAAAGACAGGACAAATTATATTTAAAGCCATATGTTAAAAAACTATAAAAATCTGTATCAATAAAATCTGACACGTTGAAAGGACCCATATGGGTACCAAGGAAGTTGACCTGAAACAATCAACTCTGAGAGACATTTCCTGCTAAAACTGTTAGACTTGAAAAATGGAGAAGAAATCCCTAGGGCCTGCAAGCTAAAAGCAAAAGAACTTACAAAGGCAAGAGAATTATGTGGACAACAGACTAATCAAAAACAATATACAAAGTGAAGCAGAGTGGAGCAGAATTTTCAAGAAACTTATGAAAGTACAAACTACGGAGTTTATATCCAGTCAAGCTGAACTTCATGCATCAAGGTGATAGAAAAAGTTTTACATACATGTAAAATACTGTATGCATGAGTCCTTGCTAAGCAAGTTCCTAGAGGATAAGTTTCATCCAACCCTGAGAAGACTGGAAAAACTCTGGCAAAAGAACACCTGATTGCAAAAATTTAAGTAGAAAAATTCATCAAGAAGCTATCCTAAGAGAGTGTGCCATCCATTAGATTGCACAGGAGAATTCTACTATAATCTTTTAGAGAACAGAGGGTCCTAATTTTCCATATATTGTTTCCGAGAACAAAAAGGAAGGAAAAATTCCAAATATACTTTATAAGCAAATGTAAGATTGATATATAAACCCGATAAAAACAGAACATAAAAAGACCAATATTATTTATGAATGCTGATTTTAAAATTGTATTTCCCCATATTAATAGGATTGAGAAGAAACATGATTACCTCCAGGATTTCATCATTCAATCCTAACTAAACTCTTGTGAAAAGACAAATGAATGGATACGTCACTGAAAAAACTACACAATACTTGGAGAAAACAGGAGTGAGTTCCTCTTGAAAACTAGGCATAGGAAAAAGGTTTCCTATGTGATTAAAAACTCACTGTAATAAGAAGATAAATAAATTCGACTGCAGATTTACTCAACCTTGAGCATAGAAAATATCTTAATCAAAAGGCAATGACAAAATGAAAAGAAAACTTTGCAATAGAACGCTAATGGCTATGATACACACTTTTTTAAATGGAGAGAATAAAGGACCAAGATGACTACAGAAAGAGAAGCAAAAGATATAAACATACTTTAAGAAATGGAATATAAAAATGGTGCATTAGTTGCAATTTCACTCATAAAAGATAAATGCAAGCTATATCTACATTGAGAGATCATTTTTTAATCTCTCAGATCAACAATAATTCAAAATCTTGATAACATGCTCCTTTGGTGAGACTTTGTGGGGATAGTCTCACATTGCTAGTATGACTTCAAAATATCATTGGCCTTATAGAGGGGAATTTGGCAATATTTACTAAACTAAATGTCTATTTCTCAGCCTAACAATCCCATTTCTAGGAAACTACTTTAGGCTACACCTCTAATATGCAGAAGATTACTCAGTGCAACATTACTTGCAATTACAAAATGTTGGAGATTAACCAGAGCACTGACCAAACAATGATGAGCAAGCTGCCAAGCAGAAGCTGCCTACACATACAAGGATAAAAGACTGCTCAAAAAGACTGTAGAACATAAACACCAAGGAATATCATGCAACTGTAAGAAAGGAAGAGAAAGCTCTCTGTGAATGGATATTGAATGGTTTCTGGGAGATACTGCTAGGTGACAAAAGCTAAGTGCAAAAGAGAATATACAGAATACCACGTGTTTTTGTAATAAAGAAGAGGAAATAAGAAATCAGTAGCATATGTTCAACAACATACACAATCACACACTACTAGTAATCAGAAGACACTGAAATTGGTTACTAACAAGGAATGGGGGAAATCAGGATGGGAGGGATATGGAAGGAAGGACGTTTCCCTTAGAAGACCTTTTTGTATAGTTTTGACTTCAAAAGTATATTAATATGCTGTGCATATAAAAATAAAATTAAGTCAGCAAGGTATGGGATGCCTCTGGAACTGTGGAATGAGAACCTTGAAAAAACTGCTCCCTAGAAAGCAATGATAAAATTGGACAGAATTGTTCAAAAACAGTCATTTAAGAACTCCAGAAGTTAACCAAAGGCATATGACAAATTTAAAGGCGTTTATTCAAGAAAAATAACTAATAAACCTTATAGGAACAGCAGTGTCTGTGACAGTTTAATTTGGGGCTGCTCCTATCCCTGCCCCCCCACCCCCACCCAAGTGCAGTAGCACAGTAGCCTTAAGAGCTCAACAGTGGCCATGGGACTATAAAAGATCAGTTTTCATTCTAATCTTAAAGAAGGGCAATGCCAAAGAATGTTCAAACTACCACACAGTTGTGATCATTTCACATGGTAGTAAGGTTATGCTCAAGATCCTTGAAGGTAAGCTTCTGGAACCTAGAACTTCCAGATGAACAAGGTGGATTTAGAAAAGAGAGGTACCAGAGATCAAATTGCCAGTATCTGTTGGATCATAGAAAGAACAAAGAAGTTCCAAAAAATAAAATTTGCTTCATTGAATGCACATCGAATACACTTTGACTGTGTGGATCACAACAAACTGGAAGATCCTTAAAGAGACGGGAATACCAGATCACCTTACCTGTCTCCTGAGAAATATGTATGCAGGTCAAGAAGCGATAGTTAGAACCAGATATGGAACAATGCACTGTTTCAAAACTCGGAAAGGAGTACATCAAGCCTGTATATTGTCACCTTGCTTATTTAACGTCTATGCAGAGTACATTGTGTGAAATGTTGGGCTGTATGACTCACAAGTCTGGAATCAAGACTGCCAGGAGAAATAGCAACAAACTCAGATATGCAGACGAGACCACTCTAATGGCAAAAGTTGAAGAGGAACTAAAGAACCTCTTCATGAGGGTGAAAGAGGAAAGTGAAAAAGCTTGTTTTTCAAAAAAGAAAAACAAAGATCATGGCATCCGGCCCCATCACTTCATTCCAAATAGAAGGGGGAGAAATGGAAGCAGTGACATTTTATTTTCTCAGGGTCCAAAATCACTGCAGATGGTGACTACAGTTACAAAATTAAAAGACATTTGCTCCTTGGAAGAGAAGTTATGACCAACATAGACAATGTATTAAAAAGCAGAGATAGCACTTTGCTGACAAAGGTCTGTATAGTCAAAGCTATGGTTTTTCCAATAGTCACATATGGATGTGAGAGCTGGACCATAAAGAAGGCTGGGTACTGAGGAACTGATGCTTTGTGGTGTTGGAGAAGCCTTGAGAGTCTCGGGTTGCAAGGAGATCAAACCAGTCAGTCCTAAAGGAAATCAACCCTGAATATTCATAGGAAGGAGTGATGCTGAAGCTGGAGCTCCAATACTTTGGACGCCTGATGAGAAGAACCAATGTGCTGGAAGGACTCTGATTCTGGAAAAGATTGAGGGCAGGAGAAGGGGATGATGGAGGATGAGATGCCTGGATGGCATCACTGACAACAGACATGAGTGAGCAAACTCCAGGAGATAGTGAAGGACGAGGAAGCCTGGTGTGCTGGCGCTCATGGGGTCGCAGACAGTTGAACATGACTTAGTGACTGAACAACAGCAGGCCTTAAGAATTTTTGGTGTCAGTGCCAATAAAGAGGAATAACTTGATTTGGAACTCCATGGAAAAACCCTTGTCTTGGGCCCCCAAATCACTGTGGACAATGAATGCAGCCATGAAAATAAAAGATGCTTGCTTCTTAGAAGGAAAACTAAGTCCAACATAGACAACATATTTAAAATCAGAAACATCATTTTGTTGACAAAGGTCCATATAGTCAAAGCTATGGTTTGCTTTGATTTTTCCTGTAGTCATGTATGGATGTGAGAATTGGACCATAAAGAAGGCTGAACACTGAAGAATTTATGCTTTCAAATTGTGGTGCTGGAGAAGACTCTTGAGAGTACCTTAGACAGCAAGGAGATCAAATCAGTCAATCCTAAAGGAAATCAACCTTGAGTATCCATTGGGAAGACAGATGCTGAAGCTCCAACCCTTTGGCCACATGATGCAAAGAGCTGACTCACTGGAAAAGGCCCTGAAGTTGGGAAAGATTGAGTACAGGAAGAGAAGGGGGCAACAAATGATGAGATGGCTGCATGGCATTGCTGACTCTCTGGACATGAGTTTGAGCAAGCTCCTGGAGATAGTGAAGGACAGGGCAGGGAAGCCTGGCATGCTGCAGTTCATGAGGTTGCAGAGTCAGACATGATTTAGTGACCTGAACAACAACACTGTCAAACAATAGTGATCTCCGTGGAAAATAATTGATGGAAGCCAACATCATAGATACCAAAGCCTGCAGTATTGGATGGGGCAAGCAATAGACCAGCAAAAATATGTTAATGAATCCCTGAGATCTGGAAGACTGTACATCCTCTCCAAAGAGACCAGAGAGAACCTTGTTATCCATGTATCCTTGGCTGACTGTGAGACTCTGGGCAAGCAGAAAGGAAAACCCAGGAAGACTTCTGAACTACTTGAACTTGAATGAATATCTCAACTCATACAGAGATCACCTCAGCAAATGGTAGAAGCCTCATTGCTTAAGATGTTTCAACAAAACTGACCAGTCAGCCCCACCACTAGGGTGTGCTGATGTTGGGATGACACTGAAGCAACCAGGCTGAAAAACAGAATAAAAATGAAACAACAACAATATTGAGCAGAGACATCAGTGCCCATATAGTGCATGACACACTGACTGTAGAATCAGTGAAGGCAGGGCATAAGCAAGTCAACACACAGAAACCCTAGCAGCTGCAGTCATCCCTTGTGGCTCAGCAGTAAAGAATTTGCCTGCTATGCAGGAGATGCAGGAGACGTGAGTTTGATCCCTGGCTTGAGAAGATTTCCTGGAGAAGGAAATGGCAACCCAGTCCAGTATTCATGCCTGGGAAATCCCATGGACAGAGGAACCTGGCAGGCTACAGCCCGTGGGGTTGCAAACAGTCAGACATGATTGAGTGACTAAGTACAGCACAGCAACTGTAATTACCTCTGGTCAGGGGGAAGAATAGGAGCCCAGAATTCCTATATCATATAAAATGATCAGTTATTAGCCAAAAAATTTTGAGACATGCAAAGAAGCAAGGAGTGTAACCCTGAAATGGAAATAAAGAGTAATAATAGAAATGATCCCTGAAACGGTCCTTAGTAGGCCAAGACTTTAAGGACAGCTTTTATAAATCTGTTCTAATAACTGGAAAAAAAAAACACCTCCAGAAAAACAGTAAATGAATGAAGGGAAAGTATGATGATAATGACTCATCAGTGGAGAATATCAATAAAGAGATATGGATTATAAAGTAGACCAAGTAGAAATTCTGGAGTTGAAAGCACAACTTAGATGGAAAACTGGGTGGGAGTGGGGGAGGCTAAACAGCAGATTTGAGTGGCAGAAGAAAGAAAGAATCAAGGACCTTGGAAATAGGTCCATAAAGATGATTCATTCTAAAGAACATAAAGGAATGAAGAAATGTGAACAATGCCTCTGAGGCGCACTGGATACCATTAAAAGTGACAACCTATGAATAATTAAAGTCCACAGAAGGAGATAAGAGGAAAGAAAAAAATATTTGAAGAGGGAATTTAGCATTAACCTGAAGCACTTTGTTTTCAGTTAAGATGCTTATTATAATCCCCAGTTATACTGCTAAAAAAAGGAACTTTTCAACTAGGAAGAAGAAACTAACAAAGAATGTCACACTAAAACATACCTATTAATAAAACAGAATGCAATAAAGGAGGAAGAGAACAATAAAATGAGAAGAGATGTGAGACAGAAAATTTAACAGCAAACGGCAGATTTAAAGTCTTACTGTATCAATAGTTATGTTAACTGTAAGTGAATTAAACACTCAATAAGAAGCAAAGATTGCCAGACTACCTATTAATAAAATAGAAGCCAAGTATATGTTGCCTACAATATATATGTTATATACTGAAAGACACCAACCCTGGGAGGATGTCAGTGGGACAAAAGGGAAGCTAAACTTCCACTCACTTGTCTAAAATGAAGTCATATAAGGCACTTCCCTACATCTTTGGAGTGGGATTGCTGGGGGGCACAGTAGAAAGCTGAATAGACATGCTCATCCAGCCCCAGTGCTACACTTCAACAGGGGAACTGTCTACTAAAACAAACAAGAAATAACAACAAAAGGTCATCATCACCATGACAAAAAACCAGAGCCAAATATTAAATTGGATCCAGAGTCTTGTAGTCGCTTGTAACTTCCAGGGTACAATTGAAAAATCACTTTTCATGACAAGAATCAGGATAGTCACAATATAAATGAAAAATCAAAAGAGATAACAAAAGCAAAGTAAATAAGACGTTAGAATTATTTGACAAGGACTTTAAGAAATCCGAAAAATGCTTTTAAAAGCAATTGCAAATTTTCTTGACGCAAATGAAAAAATAGAAAGTCTCAGCAAAGAATCAGCAGTTTCCATTAAAAAATGGTAATTACAGAACTGAAAAGTACAGTAACTGAAAATCAACTGATTAATAGACTCACTTGTAAAGGATAGAATTAACGAACGTGGGCTAGTCAACAGAAGTGACTCAAGCTGAACAACAGAAAATAAACTGAAAGTAAAAAGTGAACAGTCTCAGCGACCTATGTGACTACAGGGAAACAGCTAACATTTGCAACGCTGGAATTCCAAGCGAGAGGAGTGAGTGAAATAGAGCTGTATTCAAAGGAGGAGTGGCCAAAGACTCCCAACCGTGTGAAAGGCGATCTTCTGGATAGATGGGCTCAATAAAGGACAGAAATGGCGTGGACCTAACAGAAGCAGATGTTAAGAAGAGGTGGCAAGAAGACACAGAAGAACTGTACAAAAAAGACCTTCAGGACCAAGATAATCACGATGGCGTGACCACTCACCTAGAGCCAGACATCCTGGAATGGAAAGTCAAGTGGGCATTAGAAAGCATCACGATGAACAAAGCTAGTGGAGGTGACAGAATTACAGTTGAACTATTTCAAATCCTAAAAGATGATGCTGTGAAAGTGCTGCACTCAATATGCCAGCAAATCTGGAAAACTCTGCCGTGGCCACAGGACTGGAAAAGGTCAGTTTCATTCCAATCCCAAAGAAAGGCAATGCCAAAGAATGCTCCAACTACTGCACAATTGCACTCATCTCACACGTCAGTAAAGTAATGCTCAAAATGCTCCAAGCCAGGTTTCAGCAATACGTGAACTGTGAACTCCCTGATGTTCAAGCTGGTTTTAGAAAAGGCAGAGGAACCAGAGATCAAAATGCCAACATCCTCTGGATCATCGAAAAAGCAAGAGAGTTCCAGGAAAACATCTATTTCTGCTTTATTGACTATGCCAAAGCCTTTGACTGTGTGGATCACAATAAACTGTGGAAAATTCTGAAAGAGATGGGAATACCAGACCATCTGACCTGCCTCTTGAGAAATCTGTATGCAGGTCAGGGCACAACAGTTAAAACTGGACATGGAACAACAGACTGGTTCCAAATAGGAAAAGGAGTACGTCAAGGCTGTATATTGTCACCCTGCTTCTTTAATTTCTGTGCAGAGTACATCATGAGAAACGCTGGGCTGGAAGAAACACAAGCTGGAAACAAGATTGCCGGGAGAAATATCAATAACCTCAGATATGCAGATGACACTACCTTTATGGCAGAAAGTGAAGAGGAACTCAAAAGCCTCTTGATGAAAGTGAAAGAGGAGAATGAAAAAGTTGGTTTAAAGCTCAACATTCAGAAAACAAAGACCATGGCATCTGGTCCCATCACTTCATGGGAAATACATGGGGAAACAGTGGAAACACTGTCAGACTTTTTTTTTGGGGCTCCAAAATCACTGCAGATGGTGATTGCAGCCATGAAATTAAAATACGTTTACTTCTTGGAAGGAAAGTTATGACCAACCTAGACAGCATATTCAAAAGCAGAGGCATTACTTTGCCAACATAGTTCCATCTAGTCAAGGCTATGGTTTTTCCAGTGGTCATGTATGGATGTGAGAGTTGGACTGTGAAGAAAGCTGAGAGCAGAAGAATTGATGCTTTTGAATTGTGGTGTTTGAGAAGACTCTTGAGAGTCCCTTGGACTGCAAGGAGATCCAACCAGTCCATCCTAAAGGAGATCAGTCCTGGGTGTTCTTTGGAAGGCCTGATGCTAAAGCTGAAACTCCAGTACTTTGGCCACCTCATGCGAGGAGTTGACTCATTGGAAAAGACTCTGATGCTGGGAGGGATTGGGNNNAGGAGGAGAAGGGGACGACCGAGGATGAGATGGCTGGATGGCATCACCGACTCTATGGGTGTGAGTTTGGGTGAACTCCGGGAGTTGGTGATAGACAGGGAGGCCTGGCGTGCTGCAATTTATGGGGTGGCAAAGAGTCGGACATGATTGAGTGATTGAACTGAACTGAATCTTCTGGATTCAAGAAACAAAATGAAAACAAAGTGTAAACCCAAACATACCCCCCCCAAATCTGAATCAAGGCATATTATAAATATCTGAAAACTAAATAGAAAAAAGTTTTTGAAAGATAAGTATTTTCAGAGGGTACATTAATTTAACAGCAGTGGATTTCTCATCAGAAAACACGGGGACCAGCAAGAAGTGGCATAATATTTTTCAAATAGTGAAGATTTATCAGACTGGCTGCTTCAACACAACTAGAATTATTCATTTCCATTACAGTATGTCCCTTCCACATCAATGAGTTTCATTCCAAGAGCGTGTTCTTAAGTCCAATTTGTTTGTAAGTCCAACAAACTTGGCCTAGGCACCTAACTAACACCATTGACCATATAGTACTGTACTGTAATAGGTCTATAATACTTTCCACACACACACACACACACAAAAAGATTTATCAACTGTTAATTCTATAACCAGCAAAATAAATTTTAGGAATGAAGGGGAAATAGTCATTGTGAGAAGAAGGGAAACAGAATTTTTTGCTAGCAAGCCTACCCTTAAAGAACAGCAAAGGAAAATATCATCTAATGTGGTGCTCAGTGGATGAGAAGGAAAAACTTAAAGACAACTGTATTTTTGAAATGGTGAGGATAAAAGAAACTAAATGGAAGTAAGGTTTCAATATTTTACTCAAAGAAGTAAAGCACTGTTATCAGTAAATTATGATAAATCACATATTTATACTCAATACCTATGGCAATTACTAAGAAAACCATATGAAACGTCTTACTCTAAGATACTACAGACATCAAAATGAGGAGTAGGGACTCTGCCAAACATTCTACATACATAAGTTTGGCAACTTAGATGAAATGGGCTAATTCCTCAAAAAGCATGAACTACAACTCACCCAATATGAAATAGGCAATTTTTATAGCTCTATGACTATTAAGAGATTACATTTGTAATTTAAAAATTCCCAAGGAGTCACCAGAGCAAATGGTTTTACTGGAGATTTCTCCCAAACTTTTAGAGAAGATGGAATGTTAGATCCATGAATCAAGGTAAATTGGTCATGGTCAAACAGGAGATGGCAAGAGTGAACATTGACATTTCAGTAATCAGTGAACTAAAGTGGACAGAAATGGGTGAACTTAATTCAAAATTCAAATGGCCATTATATCTACTAATGTGGGCAAGAATCCCTTAGAAGAAATGGAGTAGCCATCGTAGTAAAAAAAAAAAAAGAGTCTGAAATGCAGTGTGGTGCTGTGCTTAGTCACTCAGTCATGTCCACCTCTTTGCAGCCCCATGGACTATAGCCAGCCAGGTTCTTCTGTCCATGAGGATTCTCCAGGCAAAAATACTGGAGTGGGTAGCCCATCCCTTCTCCAGGGGATCTTCCTGACCCAGGAATCAAACCCGGGTCTCCTACATTGCAGGCAGATTCTTTACCAGCTGAATTACCAGGGGAGCCCCCAAAATGCAGTACTTTGGTACAATCTTAAACATGACAGAAGGAGCTCGGTTCATTTTCAGACAGACCATTCAATATCACAGTAATCCAAGTCTGTGTCCCACCACTAATGCTGAAAAAGCTGAAATCAAATAGCTCTGTGAACATCTACAACACCTTCTAGAACTAACACCAAAAAAACTGACACTGGAAAACGTCTTTCTCCTTATAGGGATTTGGAATGCAAAAGTAGGAGGTCAAGATGCCTAGAGTTGACAGGCAAGTTTGACCTTGGAGTACAAAATGAAGCAGGGCAAAGGCTGACAGAGCCATACAAAGAGAGCACACTGGTCATAGCAAACAGTCTCTTCCAACAACAAGAGAGACGAGTCTACACATGAACATCACCAGATGGCCAATGCTGAAATCAGATTGATTATATTCTTTGTAGCCAAAGATGGAGAAGCTCTATACAGTCACCAAAAACAAGACATAGAGCTGACTGTGGCTCAGATCATGAACTCCTCATTGCAAAATTCAGACTTAAATTGAAGAAATTAGGGAAAATCACTATACCATTCAGGTATGACCTAAATAAAATCCCTTATGATTATAAATTTTGAAATAGATTCTGATAGAGTGCCTGAAGTACTCTAGACAGAGGCTTTTAACATTGTGCAGGAGATGGTGACCAAAACCATCCCAAAGAAAAAGAAATGCAAGAAGGCAAAATGGTTGTCTGAGCAGGCCTTACAAATACCTGAGACAGGAAGAGAAGAGAAAGGCAAAGGAGAAAGGGAAAGCTGTACCCAACTGAATGCAGAGTTCTGAGAATAGCTAGGAGAGATAAGAAACCTTCTTAAGTGAACAGTGCAAAGCAACAGAGGAAAACAATAGGATGGGAAAGACGAGATCTTTTCAAGAAAATTGGAGATACCAAGGGAACATTTCATGAGAAAATGGGCAGAGTAAAGGACAGAAATGGCAAGGACTTAACAGAATAAGAAGAGATTGAGAAAAGGTAAAAGAATACACAGAAGAACTGTGCAAAAAAGGTATTAATGACCCCGATAACCACAATGATGTGGTTACTCACCTAGAGCCAGACATCCTGGATTATGAAGGCAAGTGGCCTTCGGAAGCATCACTACGAACAAAGCTAGTGGAGGTGATGGAACTCCAGTTGAGCTAGTTCAAATCCTAAAAGATGATACTGTGAAAGTGCTGCCCTCAGTATTCAGGCAAATTTGGAAAACTTAGCAATGGCCACAGGACTGGAAAAAGTTAGTTTTCATTCTAATCCCAAAGAAAGGCAATGCCAAAGAATGTTCAAACTATTTTACAGTTGCACTCATTTCACATGAGTGCAAGATAACACTCAAAATCATTTAAGCTAGGCTTCAACAGGTCGTGAGCCAAGAACTTCCTGATGTACAAGCTAGATTTGGAAAAGGCAGAAGAACCAGGATCAAATCACCAACATCCACTAGATCATAGAAAACAACAAGAGAATTCCAGAAAAACATTTACTTCTGCTTCACTGAGTATGCTGAAACCTTTGAATGTGTGGATCACAATGAACTGGGGAAGATTCTTAAAAAGAAGGGAATATCAGACCACTTTACTTGCCTCCTGAGAAACCTGTATGTGGGTCAAGAAGCTGCAGTTAAAACCAGATTTGGAAAAAACAGACTGGTTCAAAATTGTGAAAAGAGTATGTGAAGTCTGTTTATTGTCACTGTGCTTATTTAACTTCTATAAAGAGTACATCATGCAAAATGCTGGGATGGAAGAATCACAAGGTGGAATCAAGATTGCCAGGAGAAATATCAATGGCCCATATGTAGATGATACCATCCTAATGGCAGAAAGCAAAGAGAAACTAAAGAGCTTCTTGATGAAGGTGAAAGAGGAGAGTGAAAAAACCTGGCTTAAAACCTGACAGTCAAAAAACTATAAAGATCATGGCAACCAGTCCCATCCCTTCATGACAAATAGATGGAAACAGTGAGAGAATTTATTTTCTTGGACTCCAAAGTCACTGTGGATGGTGATGGCAGCCATGAAATTAAAAGACGTTTGCTCCTTGGAAGAAAAGCTATGACAAACCTAGACAGAATATTAAAAGTCAGAGACTTTTGCTGACAAACATTCATATAATCAAAGCTATGGTTTTTCCAGTAGATATGTATGGATGTGAGAGCTGGACCAAAAAGAAGGCTGAGCACTGAAGAACTGATGCTTTCAAACTGTGCTGTTGGAGAAGACTCTTGGGAGTCTCTTGGACAGCAAGGAGATAAACCAGTCAGTCATAAAGCAAATGAACCCTGACTATTCATTGGAAGGACTGACGCTAAAGCTCCAATAATTTGTCCACCTGATGTAAACATCAGACTCATGGGAAAAGACCCTGATGCTGGGAAAGACTGAGGGCAGGAAAAGAAGATGACCACAGAGGATGGAAGTTGGATAGTGTCATGGATTCAGTGCTGTCTGACATGAGTTTAAACAAACTCCAGGAGACAGTGAAGGACAGGGAAGCCTGGCGTGCTGCAGTCCATGGTGTTGCAAAGACTCAGACAGGACTTAGTGACTGAACAATGAACAATAAAGATGATACAATCTCTTCCAAAAACAAAAAACCCAGATGAGGAAGGACTTACTTGCTAATCTATTTAAGGAAGGTAAAATTCCCCAATAACAAAGAGTGAAAAAAGAGAAAGCTACTGACACCCCCCAAAAGACGTCCTTTCATCATAGGGGACTGGAATCTAAAGTAGAGGTCAAGAAACACCTGGAGTAACAGGCACATTTGGCCTGGGAATGCGGAATGAAGCAGGGCAAAGACTAACAGAGTTTTGCCAAGAAAATGCACTGGTCACAGCAAACACCCTCTTCCAACAACACAAGAGAAGACTCTACACATGGACATCACCAG
>SJYF01001394.1:164591-177363 GCA_006410515.1 Procapra przewalskii
AAAAAAATTTAAAAAAAATAAAAAATAAACTGGGGTCCTTTAAGCATCGGAGTTTAGAAAAAGGTTTTTAGTGTAAGGGAAAGGGTGTTAGTGGGTTTTATGTGATTCCTTCTCCTACGAGAAGGACTAGACCATAGATAGGACATTGACTTTGGCGAGAATGACATAACTGTATTTGTAGTCCTAAGTTTTTCTTATATGATGGAAGCAAGTAGCTAAACGTCTGCCAGTCTTTCTCCTTACCAGCTAAGGGTCAGAGAAAGCTGAGAGACATTAGAATGAAACTTCAGTAATTTTCCCTGGTGGCTCAGAATTTAGAGCATCTGCCTCCAATGTGGAAGACCCGGGTTTGATCCCTGGGTCGGGAAGATCCCCTGGATAAGGAAATGGCAACCCACCCCAGCATTCTTGCCTAGAGAATCCCATGGACGGAGAAGCCTAGTAGGCTACAGTCCACGGGGTCGCAAAGAGTTGGACATGACTGAGCGACTTCACCTTCCCTTTCAGTCATTTTCAAAGTTGTCTCTGAAAGCTAGCTTTAAAAATTCTGAGGATGCATGTCCAGGGTGATTCTGCATGAGAAAGTAAATAATAGGGTTGGCCTTTATGTCCTCCTTGCCATTACTTCAACAAGAAGGTTTTTTTTTTTTAATGTTTTATACATTGGATTCTTTACATATTTTGCTTGAAGAAAATATTATTGAGCTAAAAATATGTTTGAAAATCACTAAGCCTAGACGTCTTTTTAAAGAAATTTCTTCCCAAATATATTTTGACTTGACTCTGGTAATTTTAAAATTGCTAGAATTAAAACAACATACATTTGTTTGGGAAGATATGAGGATTGGATGAGGGGGGTATAGAGCAGAAATTATCTGCTCAGATGCTTCAGTTCAATCAGATTGCTTTCCTAACATCAATTTTAGGTCCACATGAGTGGGGGTGAGCTTTTTGGAGAAAAGAGATCTAACTGTGGAGAACATTGGAGCTGAATCTGGCCTCTATACCTTGACAGTAAATTAATCTTCAGAGACATAGTTTCAGGTGAAGTAGAAAAAAATAGCTTTATTGTTTTGCCAGGCAAAGGGAGCCATAGCAGTTTAATGCCTTTAAACTGTGTGTCCCAACTTGGAGTACATGGTGAGAAGTTTTACAGCAGTGCTTTAAAGAGGGCACAATTAGCTTGCAGACATTTTGCTGATTGATTGGTAGTGAGGTAAGTGGGAGTCAGCATCATCAACCTTCTGAGGGCATGACTGTGGGCAGCCTGCTGTTAATTTCTCCCAACTAGTGGGGATTTAAATATCTGAAAAATAACTAAAAAATATTGTTTTATATATATCCCTCGAGGAAGAACCAGTACCTTGTCCCAAGGCTGCATCATTATTTATTTCGACTGTTCCTTTTCTCCACATCCCCTCCATTCCCTAATTAACAGCTATTTGAATCTGATTATAGGAAATCAGGAAAAGTCATGGAGACTGAATGAAGCCTTTGTGCCCAGGAGTCCCACAGGGTCCTGCTAGATATCAGTATGACACTAGAAGATAGGGACGTTCAAGGCACTTGCACTGAGCACAGTTTTGATACCCAAAGGGCAATTTGAAGGCATTTAATTCTTGCAAATGATTGAGAAGTTATTAATAGCACACAAGTCAAAAAGAAGAAAAATAAAAATTAACTTTAATATTTGGCATTGTATTGGTTAGGAGAAGGCAATAGCACTCCAGTCCAGTATTCTTGCCTGGAAAACGCCATGGATGGAGGAGCCTGGTAGGCTGCAGTCCATGAGGTCGCTAGGAGTCGGACACGACTGAACGACTTCACTTTCACTTTTCACTTTCATTCATTGGAGAAGGAAATGGCAACCCACTCCAGTGTTCTTGCCAGGAGAATCCCAGGGATGGTGGAGTCTGGTGGGCTTCTGTCTATGGGGTCACACAGAGTCGGACACGACTGAAGCGACTTAGCAGTAGCATTGTTTGTTTTCTTTTTTCTTTTTTTTTTTTTTGTATGTCTAGAGTGGTAGATTTTGAATGAGAAACACAGAGATGTATGTCAAGACTAGGTTCAAGACTAACTGGAAGAGCAATTGAGTGTTTGTGCTACAAAATGTTTGTTTGTACTCATGTGCAGCTTAAAAAAAAAATTATGACTCATGTCCTGAGTTAAAACCATCTGACCAAGTACTTGAGTACAAATTAATTTCCATATTCTATCCTTAATATTTTTGGAATTTCTTTGGGGGGAAAAAAAAGACATTATAAGGCTTCCAAGGTGGTGCTAGGGGCAAAGAATCTGCCTGCAATGCATGAGATCCTAGAGATGCAAGTTCCATCCCTGGTTCAGGAAGATTCTCTAGAGGAAGAAACGGCCACCCACTCCAGTATTTTTGTCTTGAAAATTCCATGGATATAGGAGCCTGATGGACTATAGCCATATGGGGTTGCAAAGATTAAGACTTGACCAAGCATGCAAACACACAGATGTTATAAACAAACTGAAATTCCCATGCATATTGCAAAATTGTTGGTTGTAAAAAATAATGATAACCTAATCTCTGTAACTGTGACTGCAGCCATGAAATTAGAAGACGTTTACTCTTTGGAAGAAAAGTTATGACGAACCTAGATAGTATATTCAAAAGCAGAGACATTACTTTGCTGACTAAAGTCCATCTAGTTAAGGCTATGGTTTTTCCTGTGGTCATGTATGGATGTGAGGGTTGGACTGTGAAGAAGGCTGAACACCAAAGAATTGATGCTTTTGAACTGTGGTGTTGGAGAAGACTCTTGAGAGGCCCTTGGACTGCAAGGAGATCCAACCAGTCCATTCTGAAGGAGATCAGCCCTGGGATTTCTTTGGAAGGAATGATGCTGAAGCTGAAACTTCAGTACTTTGGCCACCTCATGCGAAGAATTGTCTCATTGGAAAAGACTCTGATGCTGGGAGGGATTGGGGGCAGGAGGAGAAGGGGACGACTGAGGATGAGATGGCTGGATGGCATCACAGACTCGATGGACGTCAGTCTGGGTCAACTCCGAGAGATGGTGATGAACAGGGAGGCCTGGCGTGCTGCGATTCATGGGGTCGCAAAGAGTGGGACACGACTGAGTGACTGAACTGAACTAATCTCTGTAATATATATCAGTAGTGTTTGCTATCTCAGAAAAAAAATCAACTGGTTAAATTGATTGATTTCTAATTTACTTTCTGTTAGAATTTAGGTTGTGCCTGGAAATGAAATTTTGACCCTTTCAAGTTATATGCTAAAGAGTTAATATTAGAAGAATATTGATGAATAAAAACAACATTTTTTTTTCCATGCATTGTCTTAACTTATTCAACCTTGGGCTATGCTGCATCCTTGTGCTCAAAGCCATTGTATGCAGATTAGAATAGTAATGCCCACTCTCTGACATACTTCTTAGTTGCTAAAGAATTATGAAAATCTTTTCCATTCATATGCTATAATTAAATTCATTTTCCAACATACATCATCTTTTTAAGACACACATTCCGTGCTCTATAAATTCATATTGACTTAACTCTTTTTTTAACTTTAAAAAATATATATATTGTAGTACAGTCAACCAATGAAGTTGTGATAGTTTCAGGTGCACAGCAGAGCAACTCAGCCACACACACACACACACACACACACACACACACACACACACACACACATTCTCCAAACTTCCCCCCATCCAGGCTACCACCTAACATTGAGCAGAGTTCCATGTGTTATACAGTAGGTCCTTGTTAATTATCCACTTAAAATATAATAGTGTATACATATCTATCCCAAACCCCCTAACTATCCCTTCCCAGCTGCTAAACCTAAGTTCATTTCTCTGTGAGTCTGTTTTATAAATAAGTTAATTTGTATCATTTCTTTTTAGATTCCACATAAAAGCAGTATCAGATGATATTTCCTTTTTTATGTATAGACTTAGCTCTTGAAGGACTGGCAGGCCAATGTGGAGTAAACCCAATTTCCTCACACACAGAGGGCAATTATATAACCTCTCTATCAAGGCCTGACAATTAGACTGAACATGGATGCTGAACTTTGCAGCTAAAAAGTGTATCATATGAAGAGAAAGCCACTAGGAGCCATGCAAGAGACACAGTTTATCTAAGCAATTATTTTGGAAAGCCCGTTCACCTCCATCAGGCTGATAAATTTTCTCTGACTCATCAAAGCAGCAAATAATTCTCAGCTCTCCAGGAAGCATCACCTTTGTTGAAGCACATGAATGTTTTCTCTCCATCTTTGAGCTCTGTTTCCCCATCAGTGGAATCTTAATGATACTGAAGCAGTTGAGGCGTATCTTTGGATCCTTCATGTGAGATTTTTGTGTACATTTGAAGATTCAGATTCTTCAGGTGACTGTCACAAATTCTTTTAAACTACATCAAGGAAGAAAAAAAGCTGAGTTTTAACACTTGTCAACCCAATATATTGCAGGAAAACGTTATCTGTAAAAATGATCTATCAGCATTTTGTTCCTTGGTAAGAAAAAAAAAAGTTCATAGCCCTTACAGAGTACTCTCCACATACCATTTTTTTGTATATGCATCTTAGGTANTTAGGTACAATAATGACATTACTGCTTTTTATAAAATTATTTTTAAAGATGGAAATGCCATATTAAGATTTAGGTAAGGAGGCTAAATAAAAACCCCTTCAAGTGAACTTTTTAGTTAGAAGAATTTCTGCTTCAGGCAGGTAAGCTACAACCCTAGTACTACTTTGGGATTCTAGGACATGTAGTTCAGAAATTCCATGGACTCTATAATAATTTTCAAGAGAGAAGTGTGGTCTTTATAGCCTGGGACTTAAGTAATAACAGCCTCCAGATTCTGAGTGTTTCTTTGTATATTAATATTATGTATAAAGCATTGTGCTATCTGCTTTCCATGTAATCCTCACAAGAAATCCAAATATGAGATTCTAGTATATTCACATTCTCCAAAGAAACAGAAACAGTAAGATCCATTTGTTGTTGTTCAGTTGCTCAGCCATGTCTGTCTCTTTGAGACCACATGGACTGCAGCATTTCAGGCTTCCTGTCCTTAACTATCTCCTGGAGCTTGCTCAAATTCATGTCTATTGAGTCAATGATGCCATCCAACCATTTCATCTTCCGTTGCTCCCTTCTCATCCTACCCTCAATCTTTTCTTATATCAGGGTGAGTTTTCCAGTTTCCAGTTAGTTGGCTCTTCATATCAGGTGACCAGAGTATTGGAGCTTCAACTTTAGCATCAGTGCTTCCAATGAATATTAAGGTTGACTTCCTTTAGGATTGACTGGTTGGATCTCTTTGCAGTCCAAGAGACACCCAAGAGTCTTCTCCATCATCACAGTTCAAAAGCATCAGTTCTTCAGCACTGTCTTCTTTATGGTACAACTTTCACATCCATATATGACTACTGGAAAAACCATAGCTTTGAATAGGTGGGTTTTGTTGGCAAAGTAATGTCACTATTTTTTAATATGCTGTCTACGTTTGTCATAAACTTTCTTCCAAGCATCTTTTAATGGCTGCAGTCACCATCTGCAGTGTTTTTGGATCTTATTAATGTAAAGCACTTTATAGAGGGTTATATATTATACAAAATTCAAAGCCATTGTCCCATGTCACTGATTAAGAGTAACTGAATAATTGCAAATTAAAAGGAGATTTTGAGTAAAGGAATATTTGGAAAAAAAATTGAATTCTATACATTTCTTTCACATCTCTACTTATATTCAAAGCTTCCTATTTAGGCTTATTTTAATAAAAAATGTTAGGAATTGTTGATAATGTGTACATGAAAACACAAGTCTAAGAATATTGCTATCACATTTCCAGTATACTGTACAATTTAAGAAATGAAAATAGACAGATTTTAGAAGTGTAGGACTCTGCTAATTTTTACCAGTCCCAAACTATGTCTGTGAATGCCAGTTAATTGATTGTGTGTGAGATCATATATCCTTTTAGATCATCTTTGTCTTTTGGTGAGAATAGAAATGAAAATGAACATCCAGCATGGCTGCTGAAACTGCTTTGACTGTGTGTCTGTATTTTTTTATTTGCTAAATAGAATAGAATATGTAATGAGACAGTAATGTTTGCTTCTTAATTTTTTCCAAAGATTTTTTTAAATGCTTGAACATTATTTGTCCCCCCCCACCAAAAAAAAAAAGAAAAAAAAATAACAACTGGCCCTGAATATGCTTGATAATGCTCTTAATTTTCTCAATAATTTTTTGTTATCCATTACCAAGAAAAAAAATAACCACCTACTATGTACAATATCATCAGTTCCATTCTGGCAAAATCAAACTGATGACATTTGACTTCATGTAGCTAATTGCAAGTAAAAGCATTTTAAACACAGGAAGATTTTTATTAGTTTTATGCTTTAATGTATTTTGGTTTCTTTGTGTGACATCATTTCCTTTCTCTGTCATTGTTGCCACAGGGATATACTCTGAAATTCTCCATGTGGAGGGGAATACTGAAAGACTTGGATTGATCAGTTTGGGAAGTTGTGCTTGTGTTTTTATTGTTCAGTCACTCAGTTGTGTCTGACTCTTTGCAGCATGGATTGCAGCATGCCAGGCTTTTCTGTCCTTCACTATCTTCTAGAGTTTGCTCAAACTCATGTCCATTGAATTAGCAGAGCCATCCAACCACCTTATCCTCTGTTACCCTCTTCTTTTGCCCTCAATATTTCCCAACATCAGGGTCTTTTCCAATGAGTCAGTCTTCACATCAGTTGGCTGAAGTATTAGAGCTTCAGCTTCAGCATCAGTCCTTCCAATAAATATTCAGGGTTGATTTCCTTTAGGATTGACTGGCTTGAACTCCTTGCTGCCCAAGGGACTCTCAATAATCTTTTCCAGCACCACAGTTCCAAAGCACTAATTCTTCTGTACTCAGCCTTTTTTAGTGTCCAGCTCTCACATTTGTACATAACTACTGGAAAAAACATAGCTTTAACTATACAACCTTTGTCAGCAAAGTGATGTCTCTGCTTTTAAACATACTGTCTAGGTTTGTCACAGCTTCTCTTTCAAGGAGCTGTTGCTGCTAATGCTAAATCGCTTCATTCATGTCCGAATCTGTGCCACCCCATAGATGACAGCCCACCAGGCTCCCCCATCCCTGGGATTCTCCAGGCAAGAACACTGGAGTGTGTTGCCATTTCCTTCTCCAGTGCATCAAAGTGAAAAGTGAAAGTGAAGTCGCTCAGCCGTGTCTGACTCTTCACAACACCATGGACAGCACCCTACCAGGCTCCTGCATCCATGGGATTTTCCAGGCAAGAGTACTGGAGTGGGGTGCCATTGCCTTCTCCTCTTCCAAGGAGCAAGAAGAGTCTTTTAATTTTATGGCTGCAGTCACCATTCACAGTGATTTTGGAGCCCAAGAAAATAATGTCTGTTACTGTTTCCACTGTTTCCCCATCTATTTGCCATGAAGTGATAGGACCAGATGCCATGATCTTAGTTTTTGAATGTTGAGTTTTAAGCCAACTTTCTCACTCTCCTATTTCACCTTCATCAAGAGGCTCTTTAGTCTCTTTTCACTTTCTGCCATTAAGGTAGTGCCATCTGCATATCTGAGGTTATTTGTGTCTCTCGTCAGTCTTGACTCCAGATTGAGCTTTATCTTGCCTAGCATGTCACATGATGTACTCTACATATAAGTTGAACAAGCAGGGTGACAATTTACAGCTTTGCTGTATTCCTTTCCCAATTTTGAACCAGTATGTTGTTCCATGTTCTGCATACAGGTTACTCAAAAGGCAATAAGGTGGTCTGGTGTTACCATTTCTGAGAATTTTCCAGTTTGTGATGATCCACACAGTCGAAAAGCTTAATGTAGTCAATGAAATAGAAGTGGAGAGTTTTCTGAAATTCTCTTGCTTTTTCCATGATCCTGTAGATTTTGGCAATTACAGGCTGTTGAAGCCTAGCTTGAAGGATTTTGAACATTACCTTGCTAGCCTGTGAAATAAGGGCAATTGTGCTTACCTCTCCATTAGCTACTTTACATTGTTCTATTAAAAATTTGATTCCATTTGAACAACAATAACAACAAAAGACCTGAGAAGTTTTAAAAAGTAACAACATAACCATCTTTCCTTTTCTATCTGCAATGTAAATGGAGCTTGCATAAAGGAGACTGATATGAAAGCAAAGCTTAAATGTTCTTTAACACTCATTTTGGGATAGCTGGCATTGATTTTTTTTTTCTTTTTGTACAGTGTTCTCATACAAAATCCACATGAAGTGTATTAGGAAAAACAGCATCTGTAGAGTAAATGTCTCTTCAGGGTTAATGTAAGTAGTTTCAATTTTTTTTTAATGTACCACAGCTTTCTTATCCATTCATCTGGTGATGGACATCTAGGTTGTTTCCATGTCTTGACAATTATAAACAATGCTGCAATGAACACTGGGGTACATGTGTCTCTTTCAATTCTGGTTTCCTCGGTGTGTATGTCCAGCAGTGGGATTGCTGGGTCATAAGGCAGTTGTTTTTGCAATTTTTAAACTATTACTCAGCCCTAAAGAATAAATTTGACTCAGTTCTAATGAGATGGATGAAACTGAAGCCGATTTTACAGAGTGAAGTAAGCCAGAAAGAAAAACACCAATACAGTATACTGACACATATATATGGAATTTAGAAAGATAGTAATGATGACTCTGTATGTGAGGCAATAAATGAGACTCAGAGGTATAGAACAGACTTTTGGCCTCTGAGGGAGAGGGAGAGGATGGGATGATTTGGGAGAATGGCATTGAAACATGTGTACTATCATATAAGGAAAGAAGCGCCAGTCTATGTTCAGTACAGGATACAGGATGCTTGGGGCTGCCGCACGGGATGATCCAGGGAGATGGTATGGGGTGGGAGGTGGGAGGAGGCTTCGGTATTGGGAGATCGTGTACACTTGTGATTGATTCATGTCAATGTATGGCAAAACCAACACAGTATTGTAAAGTAGAATAAAGTATTAAAAATATTTTTTTAATTAGGATATAGGATAGAGTATGCTTTGAGTGAGTGCATGTGTGTGCGTGTGTGTGCATGTGTGTGTGTGTGTGTGTGTGTGTGTGTGTGTGTGTGTATTTTAAAGGGAAGGCAATGAGAAGGGTAGAGAAAGAAGGCAAAGTGTTTGAGTTAGGAGACCTAGTCCCAAGTGCTTTGCAGCCAGGTAGAAATTAACACACAGAATTCACTTTGTTGCAAATAAAGCCAGACTGGACTGTGCAGTTAGATCTATAAAGCATATGTTTCCCTACCCAGCCAAGTGAAGGATCACAGGCTGCTTATTTTCTGATACAGAAGAAATTATTTGTTTTTGTTATTTAAAAAAATTATGAGTTTAAGAATTTTGTTGTTATTGGGTTACTGCCTTGTTATTGGGTTGAACAAGCCAGGAAGAGAGGTTCCTCACCAGTAATCAGTTAACCAACATTTTGATCTTGGACTTTCCTTTCTTCAGAACTGTGAGAAATAAATTTCTATTGTTTGAGCCACTCAGTATAAGGTGTTTTGTTACATCAGAGCAAGTTAAATAGTATTAATACAGTATATTTGTAAGCCAAATAAGGCTGTGACTGTTGCCTTAGGGTCTGAATCAGACCTATATCTTGAAGTGAGGTTTCTAAAATTATGGCTCTGACTCCAGCATTGACACTATCTGGGTTTGTGACATTGAGCAAGTAACTTCATGTCTCTATCCTTTGTTTTACTGTTTGAAGATGAGAGTCTGATTAAGTTTTCTTCTAAGAAAAATAAGTGTATGGCATCTTGGTAAAGGGAAGCTCACCCTTTTACCAAGGATTGACAAAATGATTAAAACATTTTCTAATTTGATGTCTAAAGATTTACTAGGTATTGATATAATCTTAAATCTTAATGAATATTTATATCTTGATAAATGAACATAAAAACTAATTAACATTTGTGTATTTAACATCTATTAGCTTATTCCACCCATTTCAAAAATTTTTAAATCAGGACTCATTAGGAGCATCTCAAAACATGATCTTGGAGCTGGTGCACTGGGATGACTCGGAGAGATGGTACAGGGAGGGAGGTGGGAGGGGGGTTCAAGATGGGGAACACACATATGCCCGTGGCAGATTCATGTTTATGTGTGGCAGAACCAACACAATATTGTAAAGTAAAAATAAATAAATAAAAACATGATCTTAAAACTGCCTCACTTAATTTTAATGAATAACAGTCTTCAAAATACATTTTATATGTTCCCTTACTTATGTGTGTGTTAATTCACTTCAGTCATGTCCAACTCTTTGCGACCCTATGGACTGTAGCCCATCAGGCTCCTCTGTCCATGAGATTCTCCAGGCAAGAATACAGAAGTGGATTATCATGCCTTCTTCCAGGGGATTCTCCTGACCCAGGGATTGAATCAGCATCTTTTATGTCTGCTGCATAGACAAGCAGTTTTTTACCACTAGCCCCACCTGGGAAGCCCATATTCCCTTAATTTTCTCATTGGTTTCTTTATTGCTTCAAGCATTGTTGAATGGATGATGGCTACAGAGAATAAAAACTTAATTCTGCCTGAGTGAGAATAGCAACTTTTCTCTCTCAAGATTGACAGATTTTTGTGTTGGTTTTAATCAGTGAATGACAGAGTGCTCTTGTTAACTTTTGGTGGGTGGCCAGGAGAACAATTTTTCCCCGACAGAAATAATGTGCTGTTTTAATTAAATAATCATCCATACATTAAAAAAACGAACAGTATATTATCATCAAAAAAATATTGACTGACTCTGAGATCTACAAGGAACTTCCTTTTACATGATAGATGGCTTGGCACTGATTCTTTTTCAAAGTCACTTCATTTCAGTAATGGAATGGAACCTCCCTAGGGTTTCAATCATTGGTTCATCAATGGTGAATGTTAGGAGAAAAATAAAAGCCAGCTTTAAAAACCTGACAGCATTTTGGTGCTGAAACTCTATAAGTTTCCAGGCCACCAAGAAATCGACCCAGAAAGATATATTTTCTTCTCACAATTGTGGAGAGATACAAGTTTCAGTACATATCATGTAAAATTTTATAATCGTTTTATTGAAATATAATTGACATACTATAAAAATTCACTGATTTAATGTGCCCCAGTTAATGTTTTTTAGTATATTCACAGATATGGGTGAACATTACCACAGTTAATCTTAATCACCCTAGAAAGAATCCCTGCACCATTTAGCTAGGGCTTCCCTGGTATCATCACCCTATTCCTCATTCTCTACTCCTCTGTAGCCCTGGAAACACTATTGTCTGTCTCTATAGATTTGCCCATTCTAGATGTTTCACATAAATGTGATAGTATAATATGCCATCTTTTGTGAGAGGCTTCTTTCATTCAGCATAATCTTTCTGAGGTTTCTGTGTAATCATCTAACAACTATTATGTAGTCACTTAGCATTCAAGTTTGGTTGTGTCTCAAACTTACCTATGTGGCTTTCAAGAAATAATGGTACCTGGGTCTAACCTAAATACAGAGAGTTAAAATCCCTGCAGGTGGGTAATGGGCATGGGCCTGTTAGGTTTGAAAAACTGCAGAACTCTATTCTTGGATTGGCATTTGTAATTTCTTAAGCCTAAAGGAAGAAAAGCTTTCAGAATCAGCCTCACATGTTTTAATACCCTGCTGCTGCTGCTAAGTTTGTCAGTCGTGTCTGACTCTGTGCAACCCCATAGACACAACAGGCTCCTTTGTCTCTGGGAATCTCCAGGCAAGAACACTGGAGTGGGTTGTCATTTCCTTCTCCAGTGCAGAAAAGTGAAAAGTGAAAGTGCGGTCGCTTAGTCGTGTCAGACTCTTAGAGACCCCATGGACTGTAGCATACCATGCTCCTCCATCCATGGGATTCTCCATGCAAGAGTACTGGAGTGGGGTGCCATTGCCTTCTCTGGTTATTACCCTATGCCCTGCCATTTCAGAAGCACTGGAAGAATCCAAGTTTTTCCAAATCCTTTATCTCCTTCACTTTAAGGGGAGATTTGAAAGTCTCCTCACTGGTCACTATTTTGTGTGACAGAATCCTAAGGTGTGCAACAGTTACATGGGATGTAACCCACTAAGAGCCCTTAGCTTTTTAATCAAGTAGTTTCTTACATTATCAAAAGCAATCAGTAAAGCACCAAGTTTGACACATGGGGGAGAATTTATGAACTTAAGTGCTTTTGAGACAGAAAAGTTTGAGAATTGTGTGGCACAGAAATGCACAGGTTATCAAAATAATGTTTAGAGACTGTAGAAAGGTAGAAATTTTTTCAAAAAAAGCAAAAAAAAAAAAATCTCTGATTAGGCAACCCCCAAAGCAGACTTTATTTCATTATTTTTCCTTGGGCTGGCCAGGCTCATTGCTTTTAGTATGAAGGAGGCAAATGTAATGATATTTTATTCTCCAAAGGCAAAAATGGAGAAGCTGAAATTTGGTGAGGGAGGCAGGTCAGGTGTTCTTTGTGTGTGGGTTTTGGGGTTTGACAAAGTTACTGCTGAGCTGAGCCTATTTATCTCTAATACAGAAATGATGGGTTAAAAGGTGGAAAGTTCTATCAATTAGCTAAATTTGTGTGAAACTGATCTGCTTGACTTATTTTTTTGACTGGTTTGATCTGTTATTTTAGTGTTATATAGGCATAGGTTGAATTACCAGTCAACTTAAGGCAGTTGTGTCCAATTCCTAGTCATTTCAATGAAAAAAAAAAAAAACA
>SJYF01001394.1:183356-202669 GCA_006410515.1 Procapra przewalskii
AATATGTGGTTTCATTATTTCAGTATTAAAGTAGGTAAATTAAGTCTCAGAAAATTTGTTGTCAATTTGGAAGACTTATAGAAAAAAGGTTGAATCTATGACTTCAACCTGGATCTGTTTTTTTTGGAGCCCACATTATTAACTATTTCATATCATGTATTACATGATCAATAATCATTTTATGATATGATATAATGCAACATAAATTTGGTACAGTATGAATCCCTTTATTAAGGCAACACCTATTTCTTCACAGAAGTTGAACTCATAATGTAAAGAATCCCCTCTCATATTGTTAATTCGGTTACCACCCTCATTACCCTCTTCTATTCTTCCTCCTTTCCCCTCCCTTTCTCTTCTTTTATCTCCTTCTCCTATTTTTCTTCCTCTTTACTCTTTTTCCTTTTCTTGGGAAGAAAAACATTAGCTTGCATTTAATATTAAAAAATAACAAATAATGATTAATACCACTTATTAAATATTTGCTATAGTGTGGATCACAATAAACTGTGGAAAATTCTGAAAGAGATGGAAATACTAGACCACCTGACCTGCCTCTTCAGATATGCCTGTCAGGAAGCAACCGTTAGAATTGGACATGAACCAACAGGCTGGTTCCAAATAGAAAAAGTAGTACATTAAGGCTGTATATTGTCACCTTGCTTACTTAACTTATATGCAGAGTACATCATGAGAAACTCTGGGCCAGAGGAAGAACAAGCTGGAATCAAAATTTCTGGAAGAAATATCAATAACCTTAGATATGCAGATGGCATCACCTTTATGGCAGAAAGTGAAGAGGAACTAAAGAGCTTCTTGATGAAAGTGAAAGAGGAGAGTGAAAATGTTGGCTTAAAGCTCAACATTCAGAAAACGAAGATCATGGCATCCAGTCCCATCACTTCATGAGAAATAGATGGGGAAACAGTGGAAACAGTGCCTGATTTTATTTTGGGGGACTCCAAAATCACTGCAGATGGTGACTGCAGCTATGATGTTAAAAGACACTTAGTCCTTGGAAAGAAAGTTATGACCAACCTAGAGAGCATATTAGAAAGCAGGAACATTACTTTGCCAAAAAAGGTCTGTCTAGTCAAGGCTATGGTTTTTCCACTAGTCAGGTATGGATGTGAGAGTCAGTCTATAAAGAAAGCTGAGCACTGAAGAATTGATGTTTTTGAACTGTGGTGATGGACAAAACTCTTGAGAGTCCCTTGGATGGCAGGAAGATCAAACCAGTCTTGGGTTTTCATTGGAAGGACTGACGTTGAAGTGGAAACTCAATAATTTGACCACCTGATGCAAAGAGCTGATGCTTTTGAAAAGACCCTGATGCTGGGAAAGATTGAGGACAGGAGGAGAAGGGGACAACAGAGGATGAGATGATTGGGTGGCATCACCAACTCAATGGACATGAATTTGGGTAGACTCCAGGAGTTGGTGATGGACAGGGAGGGCTGGCGTGCTGTGGTCCATGAGGCTTCAAAGAGTCAGACACTACTGAGCAACTGAACTGAACTAAACTGATAGCCCAAATAATAGAGGTACATAAAGAGGATCATCACCATTTAACTCCCACAAAAACCTATTATATAAGGATAGTTATTTTAATTTTAAAAGGGAGAGACTAAAAATCAGAGAGGTTAAGCAAGTTTTCATGTTCACACAGCTTTCAAATGATGAGACACAATTTGAATCCATGTTTTTCTGGGTCAGTGCCAATGATTTTTCCACATAGATATACCTAATTATTGAGGAGAAAAGTAGACCAAAAGGCAAGTGGAGAAGAAAGACAAAGAACATCAGAGGATATAGAAAAGAAGGAGAAAAACCAGTAGAAATTTACTATCAAGTAGCACACACAAAAAATAGGGGTAAGGGAAGTTAGAAAAAGTCTCATTTGTGATCAGGTTGTTTTGGCTAGATAATCCCTTCAGTTCTTTGTTTTGCATAGAAGCAAATTCTTAATACTTATGAATCATTTCTCAAATTTTTATGATATTATAAAAAGATGGTAAATTTGTACCGTCTTTCTTTCTCTTTTCGACCCTAAAGTGGGTTGCTACCTGGAATAGTTCTGAAGGAGAGTCAGATATACAATTACACCAAAATGACCTCTATAGCAATGATTATGGGCAAAACAAAGGGACTATGAAAGGGGCAAATTCAATCTAATAGATGTCAGAATGTAGGAGTAGAATCACATCCAACCTAAGAAGCTTACAATCTAGTAAAAAATCAATTACCTCTCAATATACATTTGTTTAGGATGCTTCAGAATCAGTTTGATTCAGAGGACAGTGCCAGAATCTGCTTTTGAAAATATAGCTTTTGAACATGATGTGTGTTTCTACATAGATTTTTATGTTGTCTACATCAGTGGGTTTGAAAATTATTTCACAGTAGAAACTCTTATACTGAAGGCAAGACTATAACACATAAAAGTAGTCATTTCTACTTCCCATGGCTTCCCTGCATGACCTCTGAGTCATTCACTAAAGATCTCTGGGATTTTGCATAATATGAGGGGAAAAGTACCACGCTTGTTCACGCCATCACAGAAGCTATGGATGACGGGGTGATTAATGGTTTAAGGGTTAGAAATCCCACATAACACACTTGAATATGAAACTGAGCTTTCAAACTCTTAACCAAAAGGGGAGTATTGAGACTTCAAGGTTTCAAAGTGTTAGCTAGTTAGAATAGGCAAAAAGAGTCCAGAATGGCACTGGCTAAAAGAGAAGGAGGGGAAAAGGCTGTGAAAGTAGAACAAAGAAAGGTCCCAGGACTGGAGTGAGGACTTCAGGTAGAACAAACAGCACTCCTGGCTAGCCCAGTTTACATAGGGCAGGCCCATGGGAAGAAGGAGGAAAAACATATAAAAAGGAGAACCAAAGACTGGGAGTCTCTCTCTCTTTTGCTCTCTTTGTCTCTTCCTACTCCCCTCTCTTCTCTTCTTTTGGGTCAGCATGCTCTCAAGCCTTGAGGATGTATTTTCCTTTATTTTCTAAATAAACTGAGGTGGAACATGGAGCTGTAACACTGTCTGAGAGCTGTGACGCACTGAGGGCTTTAACGTCTGTTGCTTCAAATGTTTGTTGTGATGAGACAGAACCGAGGAAATTGCACACTTGTCTGACATCTATGGGGGCATGTCTCCAATTTAACCTGACTGAAACAACCTTGTTGTGGTCCCTGCAAGGAGGAGGCCAAGCACAGGAGGAGCCCAATTTGGCAAAAGCTCCTGCAGTAGGAGATGAACAGGAAGAAAACCCAGCACAGGAAAAGTGACAAGAAGTCCAGCGTACTGGAAATTGGAACAGCAAAAAACAAACTCAGCAGAAAGCTCATGAAGCTCAGTCTCAGATTCCAGAAGACCCCCAGTTAAGGTAGGAAGTCCTCGCTCTTATGGCTGAACAGACATATGACTAACAAAATCTTAATTTTGTTACAATCTCTTGTCTCTTGTTTCCTTGAACCTTCCATGAACAGGTGAGTGGCAGTGGGTGCAATTGAGGGACTCTGGCAGGGCCTACTCCTCATTGTGTCCCAAAGGTTCCACTATCTGCTGGGCCCCAGGAGCTGTGACCTGAGCTGGTGGGGGCTCTTCTGTCCTTAAACTTCTTTGTGCCAAGGATCAGGTCAATGAAAACTGAGTGCAGGTCAGGTATTTAGCAGATTCTCCAGAAGGTTATGAAGGGGATTCCTTGGCACGCTTTTCCCATTGCTTTTTTTTTTTTTTTAACTTTACAATATTGTATCGGTTTTTCCATACATTGACATGAATCCACCATGAGTGTATATGTGTTCCCCATCCTGAACGCCCTGCCACCTCCCGACTCCTGTTGCTTTTTCCTCCTGTCCTCCAGCAACTCTCTCTTGGGATTAGAGCCTGGCCAGAACCCATGATGCCCTGGTATCCTGCCCTGCAGGACATTTGGGCCCAAAGCTTTACTGCCCTTCTCCTAAAGTTACAAACATACCCCTGGATCAAATCTCCACTCCATTTTTATGAAACATTTGGTCTGCTTATCAATTTGTTCTTAAGCCAATTACTAACTCCTACAACCAGGACCCTGCCCTCTTGTAGGCAACATTACTCCATCCCACTTATTATTAAAATACTCTTAAAACCCCTAGTTAGGTCCTGGCTTCATAACCTAATGAAGCTCAGGCTCTGATGTCTCATTGCAAAAATTCAGTTAGAGACAGAGCGATAGGTAAGAGGTGGATTTGTTAGGATTAAGAGAGAAGCACACTCCACAGGATGTGGACCATTGCAGAGGGCATGTGATGTGGCCATGGAATGTAGTGTGGCTAGGTTTTGTGAGCTGGGTGAATTCTTACACTAGTGAGTGGGATGATCATCTCAACCATTAGGGAACCACCCACCCCTCCATCTCTTGACAGTGCCTTGAAACTGTCCTGCCACTTGGGTGTGTAATTTAGCTTGCAGATTAGGGATTAAGGTTTAGTTAAATTTGGTTTTTCATCTTGGACCCATTTGATTTTAATTGATTTATTTTATGCCCTTCGGCTATGTCATTCTTTCAAAAGTTGTGCCCTGACACCTTCCCTCCTGTTTCACACTCTTCCTGAGCCCCGTCTGGCCTATAATGTTGCCTCTACATGCTTCTGAAAGGGACAACCAGAAAATAGCTGGCCATTGCTAGGGAAATACTTTATAATATCCAATCCCTCTAGATATTCAGGCCTTAACCTTCCATGTTTCCTACAACATGTGCAACATTAGCATCTCTCAATGAACTTGCTAGTGTGGGAGACAGGCAAACAATGTCTGCTAGAAGTCCATCTGTTTGCATCTCTTCAAAGGCAACTAGGCTTCCAGGGATAACGTTTACCACTTTGGGAGTTATCCCTGCAGGACATTTAGGCCCAAAGCCTTACTGCCTTTCTCCTAAAGTTACAAATATACCCCTGGATCAAATCTTCACTTCATTTATATGGAACATTTGGTCTGCTTATCAATTTGTTCTTAAGCCAATTACTAACTCCTACAACCAGGACCCTGCCCCCTTGTAGGCAACATTGCTCCATCCCACTTATTATTAAAATACTCTTAAAGCCCCTAAACAGAGAAGGCAATGGCAACCCACTCCAATACTCTTGCCTGGAAAATCCCATGGATGGGGGAACCTAGTAGGCTGCAGCCTATGGGGTCACACAGAGTCGAACACGACTGAGCGACTTCACTTTCACTTTTCATGTTCATGCATTGGAGAAGGAAATGGCAACCCACTCCAGTGTTCTTGCCTGGAGAATCCCAGAGATGAGGGAGCCTGGTGGACTGCCGTCTATGGAGTCACACAGAGTCGGACACGACTAAAGTGACTTAGCAGCAGTAGCAGTAGCAGTAAAGCCCCTAACAGGGCCAGATAATCCACACTCTTTTGTCATTACTTCTGTTACTACCTAAAATGGGTCTATGAAAATGAATGTTTACCATTGGAAACACCCTAAGCTGCTCTTATGGAGGACTAGGGGAGGAAATCAGTGACTTATAATCCCTTAGAGCAGTAAGAAGATAAGGCTTATGACTGTTTCACCAGGTTCCCAGTCTCAGAGCATAGGCCTGAATTGCTTTATGTTATGATATATACTCCCATCTGCAGTAAACAAACTGGCAATGAGTTAAGATGACAAACCCTTAATCCTACCCAGCACCAGTCACACTGGAGACCTGGGGAATGCCCAACTCCAGTCCAGGTGTCCCAGGATATTGACATGCCTTGACCTGCCTGGGATCTGGTCCTCGAAAGGTTGTCACACCTCATCCTACTCCGGGATCTGTCAGTCCAGGGGACCCAGGAGGTCGACATGCCTCATCCTGTTAGGGACCCAATTCTCGGAAGGCTGACATGCCTCTACCTGATGAGATGCCTGGGGATCTGCACCCTGACCTGGGGTCGCCTAGCTCTCAGATTGCAGCAGTACTGAGTAGGATACGTTTCTAAAAGACTCACCTCTAAGAAGTCCACCCAGAGAAATAGAAGGAAGCCTATTATTTTTGGGACTGTGCCCAGTCTCAGTGATAACTTCAAGCCCAAAGAGAACACCGTTGCCTTTCTGGAAGGGCTAAAAGAGACGCTCCAAAAGTTTACGTCTAGACTTATACTCTTACAGGTGATTTTAAAGGACAGATTCCTGTCCCAATGTGCATCACACATCAGGATAAAGTTATAACAGCTTCAGTAGCAGGACCCTGCTGCCTCTTTAGATGAGATGGTCCAGAGAGCCACCAATGCCTTTTATAACAGAGAACAGGAGAGGGAGGCCAAGGCCCAGGAAAGGGAGAAAAGGAAAGACACAAGGCATGCCCAGAAGATGGCCACCTTCCAGGGAAGCTCTATGGCAAACCCTGAGTTCTTCAAGAACAAGGCACCAGGCAAATGCCTAATCTGTAGACAGGTGGGCTTTGGGCCAAAGAATGTCCAAACCGTGACAAGTCTCCTAAAATGGCTTGCTACAAATGCCATCCATTGGGATATTGGGCAACACTCTGCTCTTGGGACCCTAGAGCCTCAAGGTCAAGGGCCAAGTCTTCCCTAAAGATGGTTCAACAGGAATGAGGCAGCCCGTTCCAGCCAGCCTCCATCAGAGGGTAAACAGTCTGAAAACTACAATCACAGGAAAATAACAATCTAATCACATGGGCCACAGCTTTGTCTAACTCAATGAAACTATGAGCCATGCCCTGTAGGTACACCCAAGACAGACAGATCATAGTGGAGAGTTCTCACAAAATGTGGTCCACTGGAGAAGGGAATGGCAAACCACTTCAGTATTCTTGCCTTAAGAAACTATGAACACTATGAAAAAGCAAAAAGATAGAACACTGAAATATGAACTCGCCAGGTCAGTAGATGCCCAATATGCTACTGGAGATCAGTAGAGAAAAAACTTCAGAAACAATGAACAGATGGAGACAAAAGAAAAAACAACATACAGTTGTGGATATGACTGGTGATGGAAGCAAGGTCCAATGCTATAAAGAGCAATGTTGCCTAGCAACCAGGAATGTTAGGTTCATGAATCAAGGCAAATTGGAAGTGGTCAAACAGATGGCAAGAATGAACACTGACATTTTAGGAATCAGTGAACGAAAATGGACTGGAATAAGTAAATTTGACTCAGATAACCTTTACTACTGTGGGCCAGAATCCCTTAGAAAAAATTGAGTAGCCATCATAGTCAACAAAAGAGTCTGAAATGAAGTTCAGTTCAGTTCTGTCACTCAGTCGTGTCCGACTCTTTGTGTCCCCATGAATCACAGCACGCCAGGCCTCCCTGTCCATCACCAACTCCCAGAGTTCACTCTGACTTGAATCCATCGAGTCAGTGATGCCATCCAGCCATCCCATCCTCTGTTGTCCCCTTCTCCTCCTGCCCTCAATTCCTCCCAGCATCAAAGTCTTTTCCAGTGAATCAACTATTTGCATGAGATGGCCAAAGTACTGGAGTTTCAGCTTCAACATCATTCCTTCCAAAGAAATCCCAGGGCTGATCTCCTTCAGAATGGACTGGTTGGATCTCCTTACAGTCCAAGGGACTCTCAAGAACCTTCTACAACAGCACAGTTCAAAAGCATCAATTCTTCATTGCTCAGCTTTCTTCACAGGTGAGGAGGCAACAGTTAGAACTGGACATGGAACAACAGACTGGTTCCAAATAGGAAAAGGAGTATGTCAAGGCTGTATATTGTCACCCTACTTATTTAACTTATACACAGAGTACATCATGAAAAACGCTGGACTGGAAGAAACACAAGATGGAATCAAGATTGCAGGGAGAAATATCAATAACCTCAGATATGCAGATGACAACACCCTTATGGCAGAAAGTTAAGAGGAACTAAAAAGCCTCTTGATGAAAGTAAAAGTGGAGAGTGAAAAAGTTGGCTTAAAGCTCAACATTCAGAAAAGGAAGATCATGGCATCTGGTCCTATCACTTCATGGGAAATGGATGAGGAAACAGTGGCAACAGTGTCAGACTTTATTTTTGGGGTCTCCAAAATCACTGCAGATGGTGACTGCAGCCCTGAGATTAACAGAAGTTTACTCTTTGGAAGAAAAGTTATGACCAACATAGATAGCATATTGACAAGCAATTGATTATATTCTTTGCTGCCAAAGATGGTGAAGCTCTCTACAGTCAGCAAAAACAAGACTGGAAGCTGACTGTGGCTCAGATCATGAACTCCTTATTGCCAAATTCATAACTAAAGTGAAGAAAGTAGGGAAAACCACCAGACAATTCAGGTATGACCTAAATCAAATTTCTTAATAGTATACAATGAAAGTGACAAATAGATTGAAGGGATTAGATCTGATAGACAGACTGTCTGAAGAACTATGGATACAGGTTCATGGCATTGTACAGGAGATGGGGAGCAAGACCATCCCCAAGAAAAAGAAATGCAAAAAGTAAAATGGCTGTGTGATGAGGCATTACAAACTGCTGGCAAAAGAAGAGAAGTGAAAAGCAGAGGAGAAAAGGAAAGATATATCCATTTGAATGCAAGGTTCCAAAGAATAGCAAGGAGAGATAAGAAAGCCTTACTCAATGATCAGTGCAAAGAAATAGAGAAAAATATTAGAAAGGGAAAGACTAGAGATCCCTTCAAGAAATTAGAGATACCAAGGGAATATTTAAGGCAAAAATGGGCCCGATAAAGGACAGAAAAGGTATGGACCTAACAAGCAGAAAATATTAAGAAGAGGTGGCAAGAATACATCGAAGAACTATACAAAAAAGATCTTCTTGACTCAGTTAATCATGATGGTGTGAGCACTCAACTAGAGCCAGACATCCTAGAATGTCAAGCCAAGTGGGCCTTAGCAAGTGTCACTAAAAATAAAGCTAAGGAAGGTGATAGAATTCCAGTTGAGCTATTTCAAATCCTGACAGATGATGCTGTGGAAGTGCTGTACTTAATATGCCAGCAAATTTGTAAAACTCAGCAATGGCCACAAGACTGGAAAAGGTCAGTGTTCATTCCAATTCCAAAGAAAGACAATCCCAAAGAATGCTCAAACTACTGCACAATTGCACTCATCTCACATGCTAGTAAAGTAATGCTTAAAATTCTCCTAGTCAGGCTTCAGCAATATGTGAACTGTGAACTCCAGATGTTCAGGCTGGTTTTAGAAAAGGCAGAGGAACCAGAGATCAAATTGCCAGCATCTGCTGGATCATGGAAAAAGCAAAAGAGTTACAGAGAAACATCTATTTCTGCTTTATTGACTATGCCAAAGCCCTTGACTGTGTGGATCACAATAAACTGGAAAATTCTGAAAGAGATGGGAATACCAGACTACTTGACCTGCCTCTGGAGAAATCTATATGCAGGTCAGGAAGCAACAGTTAGAACTGGACATGGAACAACAGACTGGTTCCAAATAGGAAAAGGAGTACATCAAGGCTGTATATTATCACCCTGCTTATTTAACATATATGCAGAGTACATCATGAGAAACGATTGGTTGTAGGAAGTACAAGCTGGAATCAAGATTGCTGGAAGAAATATCAATGACCTCAGATGTGCAGATGACATCACCCTTATGGCAGAAAGCAAAGAAGTACTAAAGAGCCTCTTGATAAAAGTGTGAAAGAGGAGAGTGAAAAAGTTGACTTAAAACTCAACATTCAGAAAACTAAGATCTTGGCATCCAATCCCATCCCTTCATGGCAAATAAATGAAGAAACTGGAAATAGTGGCAGGCTTTATTTTGGAGGACTCCAAAATCACTGCAGATGGTGATTGTAGCCATGAAGTTAAAAGATGTTTACCCCTTGGAAGGAAAGTTATGACCAACCTACACAGCATGTTAAAAAGCAGAGACATTACTTTGTCAACAAAGTCCAAATAAGGCTTTTGTTTTTCCAGTAGTCATGTACAGATGTGAGAGTTGGACCATAAAGAATGTTTGACACCAATAATTAATACTTTTGAATTGTGGCATTGGAGAAGATTCTTGAAAGTCCCTTGGACTGCAAGAGATCCAACCAATTCATCCTAAAGGAAATCAGTCCTGACTATTTGAAATGAAAAGTTATTTTTGAATCATACAAAGCTGCAGGGATTCTTGGCCCCTGGTGGAGAAGAATTCAATCCGAGGCTAGAGACAAAACTTGATCACTCAGAGCTTTTGTGTAATAAAGTTTTATTAAAGTATAAAAGAGATAGAGAAAGATTCGGACATAGGCATTAGAAGGGGGCAGAAATAGTACCCCCCTGCTAGTCTTCAGCTGGATGTTATATAGTCAGTAGCAGTCTGTTAATCAAAGAAAAGAATGTCTTAAAACTCAGAATGGCATCAGGCTCTTCACCCATAAGATGCATTGTGGGATAAAATTGGCACCAAATGGTTCATCCTATGTCATAAAATGATTAACTTGAATCTTGAAGAAGGGCAGATCACCATAAAAATAATTTTATTTATATAGATTAGGGGAACAATATCTGAGGATAACATACTGGTTTGACAAATAGGTTCTGAGTCAAGAGGCAGAACTGACTTGAAGACAGAGTTTAGGGTAAATGCATAGTACATTAGCATAGCTTAAGATAAACATTTCCATAAGAAAAGGCATTGTTTATCTCTAGGTTTGAGAATAGTTAACTTCAGGTGAAACCAGGTGTCATTATGGCAACACAGTGTTTTAAGAAAAACCTCTTTTTAAATTTGTGTAGAGAAGGAAAAAATATTGCTAGTTTGTTTCCTCCTGCCGCTTAAGAGAGATAAAAATGTCTGACACTTGCAGGCTATTTTCTCCTTTTGGAAACCTCTGGCCTTCCTGCTTGTTACCCTCTCAGAAGGACTGATGTTGAAGCTAAAACTCCAATACTTTGGCCACTTGATTTGAAGAGCTGACTCATTTGAAAGGACCCTGATGTTGGGAAAGACTGAAGCCAGGAGGAGAAGGGGATGACAGAGAGTAAGATGGTTGGATGACATCACTGACTCAATGGACATGAATTTGAGTAAACTCCGGGAGTGGTGATGGACAAGGCAGCCTGGTATGCTGCAGCCCATGGGGTCACAAAGAGTGGGACAGGACTGAGCAACTGAACTGAACTGATACCTCTGACTCGAACTTTAGTGTTGGGGACACGAAAAAAGAGTAGCAATTACACTGACTCCAAATATGCCTTTCTGGTGCTGGATGAACATGCTTCTATTTGGAAAGCGGCCACTTGACCACCAGTGGGTCCCCAGTCAAATATTGCGATCAAGTCCTTAGACTCTTGGAAGCAATCCATCTGCCCACTGAGGTTTTCATCTCCCATTATTATAAGGTGAAGGTGAAGTCGCTCAGTCGTGTCCGACTCTTTGTGACCCCGTGGACTGTAACCTACTGGGCTTCTCCATCCATGGGATTCTCCAGGCAAGAATACTGAAGTGGATTGACATTTCCTTCTCCAGGGGATCTTCCCTACCCAGGGACTGAACCCGGGTCTCCCACATTGGAGGCAGACGCTTTAACCTCTGAGCCACCAGGGAAGCCCATTATAAAGAACACCATAAAGGGAATGCTGGAAGTGGCACGAGGGAACCAAGCAGCTGATCAGGCAGCTAAGAGAGCAGCATTACAGGAAAATGGCCTAATAGGGGTTGCCACCTTAGTTCCACAGACTAAGTTGCCAAAAACTCTTTTTTATACTGAAGGTGAGACTCTTAAAGCTAAGAATGAGGGCTTTCAAGAAAATCATATGGGTGGTTCTAAAAAGAGAGACTCCTTTTTCTTCCTGGGAATCTCCAATGGGAGTTACTTAACTCCTTACATGGCACTACTCTTAGGGGAAAAGGCCCTCCAAAGATTACTAGAAAGGTCTTTCAGAGGAGCAGACCTCCAAACGACTATAAGGCAAGTGGTCTCCTCTTGTCCCACTTGCCAAATAAACAACTCCCAAGGATCTCAAAGACCTTTGCTGACCCAGCCTGTTCAAAGACGTGGGACCTACCCAGGAGAGGACTGGCAGATGGACTTCACCCAGATGCCAGTTTCTCAAGGGTATAAGTACCTATTAGTCATAATAGATACATTCACAGGTTGGAAAGAAGTCTTTCCCACCCAGACTGAGAAAGCTGAGGAGGTGGTTAAAAAAAAAAAAAAAAAGAAAAGAAAGAAAGAAAAGAAAAAAAAAACTTATCCATGAAATCATTCCAAGATTTGGTCCACCCAGGTCATTACAAATTGACAATGGGACATCATTTACTTCTAAGGTCACCCAAGGGGTCTCTAAAGCATTGGGCATTACTTATTATCTTAATTGTGCCTGGAAGCCTCAGGCTTCAGGAAAAGTAGAAAGAGCCAACCAATTCTTAAAATCAGTGATAAAAAAGATAACCCAGGAGACCTCTCTGGGGTGGAAGGAGGCTTTACCAAAGCTCTCCTCCACACTTGTATTGCCCCCAAGGAACAGGTTGGTCTTACACCTTATGAAATGCTATATGGGAGACCTTTTGCTTATGTCAATGACCTCTTCCTAGATCCAGAGGCTCAGAACCCCTGGTCTCATGCCATGGTCATTGAGTAACTCCAAAACGATATATGCTTGTGGGGTGTCAACTAGAACCCAAAATATTCTAAGGAGTCACCATTATATGCTCCAGGGACTCAAGTCCTAATTAGAGTCTGGAAAGATGGGTCCCCAAAGGCTCAACTTCAGCCCACATGGAAGGGCCCCTACCCTGTAATACTTTATACCTCCACAGCAGTCAAGGTACCAGGACATGACTCCTGTATTCACTACAGACGAGTCAAGCCATGGGAGAAAACAGAAGAGGACACTCAATACACATGTGAGCTGGGAGATCTCAAATACCTATTCAGAACTACAAGTGAGTGCCCCTAATGAATACCCCCAGAATTAAGCTTCTGGGGATAAGATTTCTCAGGACAGCTCTCAAGAGCCAACACATCTTAGAAGGGGTTGTACTCTGAAACAGACAGGAGATAAATCCTCTGATCCTTGAACAGGAAGGGAATGGTCCTCCTGGTGGTGGGAATTTGGAGTTGGCTAATTCCCCTACTAGTCCTTGTTATCACCATATTGATACTGCTTATGATTGCTCCATGTATTATCAACTGTCTAACCTATTTTGTCTCTGCCCAGCTCAACAAGCTACAACATGCAGTGCCAGTTCAACAAGGATATATAAAACTATAGCTGACCACAGAAAATATCACTCTCCCTTAGATGGACACCACTTAGATGGACTATGAGGCCTGAGCCTAGCAAGAGGGGGAGGCTCAATGCTCCTCGCCATCCCAGTTCAGCAGGAGGTAGTCAGAAAGACCTTGATGCCCCTATTCCCAAAGAATTGGTCCTCCCATCTCTTGAGGGGGAGTGTTAGGTAGGTAGAATAGGGAAACGGAGTCCAGAATGTCAGTGGCTAAAAGACAAGGAAGGGAAAAGCCCATGAAAATAGAACAAAGGAAGGTCTGAAGACCAGAGTGAGGACCTCAAGTAGAACAAGTAGCACTCCTAGCTAGCTCAATTTACATAGGACAGGCCCAGGGGAAGGAGAAAACACACACACACACACACACACACACACACACACACACACACACACATAAAAAACAAGGTGCCAAATGGCTGGGGATCTGGCGTGCACTCGCTCTCTTTTCTCTTCATGTCTTTTCAGTTGGCATGGCATGCCCTTATGCCTCGAGGATGTATGGTCCTTTATTTTCTAAATAAAGCTGAGCTATAACACGGAGCTGTAACACAGGTCCATCACTTCAAATTTTTGTTGTGATGAGACAGAACTGAGGAAATTACACACTCCTCTGACAAAAGGAAATGGGAAGAATACAAGAGAGTAACAATTGACCAGGTAAGGAATCAGGCTTGCTGGGTTAGGGAAAGCAATCTTAGAGTCATTACCTATAGAATGGATAGCAGTGTTTTGTTGCATATGTTACATTTCCTACATATGCTCGTGTAGCCCCATGAAAATAGGGGCTACATCATTATTTCTGAGCTTTGATAATAGCTAGGAAGATTACTAGGGCAGCCCAAATTCCTAAGTGTTTGGCATGTGTCAGGAGCTGCATTAAGCATTACTGACAAAATGGAGGCACAACCCCCAACTCCCTCTCTTTGTCCTGCAGGCACGGATTTGGGATGAAAGGGTTGTCCAAATCTTTGTGACTCTGTAACCATGAAAGTGTTACCTTGTGATTCTGACCTGTTTTTTCCTCTCCTCGACTGAGTTGACTGAAAAGAATATTAAGATGCTTATTGTTCTTGAGAGGAGCTTGAGAAGGCACAAAGCCTTCTGCAGCTATGGTCAGAAAATAATTCATAAAGTTAATCATTGACATTTATTTAAGGACTTTTACAAAAGAGTGTTCCAGGATGAGCACGTAGGCCTCAGTTTGAGACCATGGGAGGGATTGCTATTTGAAGCCTATTTGTGAGGAAAATGTTTATGGCAAAGGAGTTTACTGAATTTAGGGCTTAGAAATAATTAAAATAGCTAGAAGTTGAAGATTTAAGGAGTGTTGTAATATTAGCATAATTTACTATAGCTTATAGAGGTTAGGAATTTTAGAGATATTATAGCTCTAAGCCTTTTTAAGAGATAGTAAGCTCAGGATGTTAGGGTCAAACAGGATTTACAAAGATAAGAAATAAACTGAGGAATGTAGCATGAGTTAAAATGTAATCACAAGTTAACTATAGGACACCTAAGAGGAAGTAGATAATAGATGGTAAAGCTGATTTCAAGAGAATCGCTGAAACAAGAAATTTGTTTGAAGGGAAACAATGATTTATGGAGATAATAAATCTGGGTGAGGGGGAACTGAAAATGTCAAATCTCTGACCTAATGTTTTTGTAAAAGTATAAAACAGAATCTTAAACTTAAAATAAATAGGCAGTCCAAGAAAACTGAGAGGCTGTCTTGTTACTCGCTGACACCATTCCTCCCTTCAGGTTGAATCCCTGGCTGCTGGAGCTGGACTTTGGCAGACATGCTTCCTCATTTAATTGCAAATGCTGCCATTCATAACTAGCATCAGTGATAAAATGTGACTTTGTTGAGACTTGGATTGGCCTTTATAGAAACTACTATTCATTGAATGAGAGCATGGTGATAAATAACAGACTGACCATACATAACTAGAGTATTTTCTCTGCTTCCTCTTACATTGTCAAACATATTTGTTTTGATATCGTTTTCCCCAATTTGATTGTGTCCTGAAAAGTTGGTTGCCGAATTACCTCAGTCATGTCCAAATTTAGGGCAGCCCAAATTCCTAAGTGTTTGACATGTGTCAGGAGCTGCATTAAGCATTACTGACAAAGTGGAGGCACTACCCCCAACTCCCTCTCTTTGTCCTGCAGGCACGGATTTGGGATGAAAGGGTTGTCCAAATCTTTGTGACTCTGTAGACCATAGTTCACCAGGCTTCTCTGTCCCTGGGATTCTCCAGGCAAGAATACTGGAGTGTGTTGCCATGCCCTCCTCCAGGGGATCTTCCCAACCCAGGGATCGAACCCACAATTCTTATGTCTCCTGCATTAGCAAGTAAGTTCTTTACCACTAGTGCCACCTGGAAAATCCCACTCAGAGGTTACCAGCCTTATGCTATATTTATTATCATTTACTTATCTATCATCTTCTCCTTCCTCCCTCAGTCTAGAATCTAAGTTCTACAAAGATGAGAACATCCTTGCCTTCTTAATTTTTTATTCCTAGCATTCAGGATTTTACATAGTAGGCATAGTAGGCACACACACATTCATTGAGAAATGATTAAGGCACTGTCTCCTGGGCTGTTTTTCATGTTCCTTATAAATACCAATTTAGAAAAATATACTGATTTATCAATCATTTGTGTCATTTTTGCTTATTCCTGTGTAAAGCTACTTTCTTTGGCTCTAAAAGTATTTTCCAGTGCATTTTATTTTCACTGCACATGCATAAAACTAAACCTGATCAACTTTCTCTCATATTATTCTGAGTTGTATGATCCTTCCATCTTTAATTCATGATGATGCTCTGTAGGCTGTTATCAACCAAGAGCTTGAATCTAAAGTACCTGGACCATATATCCTTTAAAGAATATTATGACAGACTAGGGTGGCCGATCTTCATGCACTGTGAAAATAATTTCATAATGTGTCTATGCATGTTTTCTGATGTTATCTTCATACTTGGATGACAGTTAAAAGTCAAATCACTTTTCTTTCTTTTCCTCCTCTTCATTCCTACGGTTCTGTAAATTTATTTTAAAAGACAGTATCTCATTTTAATGGAGTTCAGTTTAGTCACTCAGTTGTGTCTGATTTTTTGCGACACCATGAACCGCAGCATACTAGAGCTCCTGTCCATCACCAACTCCCAGAGATTACCCAAACTCATTTCCATTGAGTCAGTGGTGCCATCCAACCATCTCATCCTCTGCCATCCCCTTCTCCTCCTGCTCTCAATCTTTCCCAGAATCAGAGTCTTTTCAAAAGAGTAAGCACTTTGCATCAGGTGGCCAAAGAACTGGAGTTTCAGCTTCAACATCAGTCCCTCCAATGAAAACCCAGGACTGATCTTCTTTGGGATGGACTGGTTGGATCTCCTAGCAGTCCAAGGGACTCCCAAGAGTCTTCTCCAACACCACAGTTCAAAACCATCAATTGTTTGGTGCTCAGCTTTCTTTATAGTCCAGCTCTCAGTTCCATATATGACTACTGGAAAAACCATAGCCTTAACTAGACTGACCTTTGTTGACAAAGTAATGTCTCTGCTATTTTTAACATGCTGTCTAGGTTGGTCATAACTTTCCTCCCGTGGAGTAAGCATCTTTTAATTTCATGGTTACAGTCACCATCTGCAGTGATATTGGAGCCCAGAAAAATAAAGTCTGAGACTCTTTCCACTGTTTCTCCATCTATTTGCCATGAACTGATGGGAAGAGGCCATGATATTCGTTCTCTGAATGTTGAGCTTTAAGCCAACTTTTTCCACTCTCCACTTTCACTTTCATCAAGAGACTCTTTTGTTCTTCTTTACTTTCTGCCATAAGGGTGGTGCATTCTGCATATCTGAGGTTATTGATATTTCTCCCAGCAATCTTGATTCCAGCTTGTGCTTCCTCCAGCCCAGCATTTCTCATGATGTACTCTGCATATATGTTAAATAAGCAGGGTCACAATATATAGTCTTGACATACTCCTTTTTCTATTTGGAACCAGTCTGTTGTCCCATGTCCAGTTCTAACTATTGCTTCCTGACCTGCATACACATTTCTGAAGAGGAAGGTGAGGTGGTCTGGTATTTCCATCTCTTTCAGAATTTTCCAGTTTATTGTGATCCACACAGTCAAAGGTTTTGGCATAGTCAATAAAGCAGAAATAGATGTTTTTCTAGAACTTTCCCGCTTTTTCCATGACCCAGCAGATGTTGGCAATTTGATCTCTGGTTCCTCTGCCTTTTCTAAAATCAGCTTGAACATCTGGAAGTTCACAGTTCACATATTGCTGAAGCCTGACTTTACTAGCTTTACTTTACTAGTGTGAGATGAGTGAAATTGTGTGTTAGTTTGAGTATTCTTTGGCATTGCCTTTCTTTGAGATTGGAATTAAAACTAACTTTTTCCAGTCCTGTGGCCACTGCTGAGTTTTCCAAATTTGCTGACATATTGAGTGCAGCCCTTTCACAGCATCATTTTTCAGGATTTGAAATAGCTCAACTGAAATTCCATCACCTCCACTAGCTTTGTTTTTAGTGACACTTCCTAAAGTCCCACTTGACTTCACATTCCAGGATGTCTGGCTCTAGTTGAGTGATCACGCCATCGTGATTATCTGGGTCGTGAAGATCTTTTTTTGTATAGCTCTTCTATGTATTCCTACCACCCCTTCTCAATATCTTCTGCTTCTGTTGGGTCCATACCATTTTTGTCCTTTATTGTGTCCAGTTTTGCATTAAAAGTTTCCTTGTTATCTCTAATTTTCTTGAAGAGATCTCGTCTTTCCTTTCAATTGTTTTCATCTATTTCTTTGCATTGATCACTGAGGAAGGCTTTCTTATCCCTCCTTGCTATTCTTTGGAACTCTGCATTCAAATGGGTATATATTTCCTTTTCTCCTTTGCTTTTTGTTTCTCTTCTTTTCACAGATATTCGTAAGGCTTCCTCAGACAGAGGAAGTCATGCATCAAAGTTTTTAATTGCCTGTCCATCACTGAAGAAGCCTTGATGTCTTTGATGACGGTTAGATGCAAATCCATAATCTAAGTCTCAGTGGATCCATCCAGAGCATATCTTGTCTTATCTCTTTGCTTCCTGAATTTATCTGTAGTTTTTTTTTAATGTAAACAAATAAACTATTAGTCTTATTTTATCGCAATGTCTTGCTAGCAGAAACAGAGGTACACCCTCGAATCACCTCTTTGTAATTTCACTCAGTTTACCATTTTATGAGCAAGTTACACTTTTCCCAATGGCTTTCATCCTAAAGGCTTTATTACCACAGTGCATTTTGAATGAGGTGTGCCTACTGCTTGCTAGTTATTCTGTTAAGAATTGGTTGTAGCTGATCTAATAGCAGTAGCAACAGACATAGTTACATCAGGCTGTGCTTAAAATTGGTAAGCATTTAGGATTTTGGAGGTAAGGCAAACATTTTAGGTGTCAAATATATACCTAGAAATGGAGATGTCATTCACTAGCATGTTAATCAGTATAAATAGTTTGTTATTGTTTGAGTCTCCAGATACAAGTTATTCCCAAGTGATGCTAGTGATGAAGAACCCTCCTGCCAAAGCAGGAGATGGAAGAGATGAAGGTTTGATTCCACAGGTCGGAAAGATCCTCTGGAAAAGGGCATGGCAATCAACTCCAGTGTTCTTACCTGGAGAATCCCATGGACAGAGGAGACAGAGTAGGGTCCCAAAGAGTCAGACATGACTGAAGTTACTTAGTACACAAACATGTACTAGAGATGCAACCAGGAATTTCATTTACTGGTAAGATATTGTTCTGTTAAATACAGAACATTATTTGCAAATAAGACTGTGCTTTAGGCTTGTGTTCTTTCAGATGTTTTTTTCTTTTTTTTTTTTTTTGATGAGGATTTAATGCAATTATATATCCTTCTAGTGGATACCATTTATTAATATTTAAGATTTAACTTGGTGTGGATCAAACTGAACTTAAAAAAATTATAAATGGGCATCCGATTGACAATTTTTAAAAAATATTCATTTATTCCATTTTCTAGAAGATAAACAGTAGCCTTGAGAGAGCTATGGTCACGTTTTAAAGACTCTTAATAAA
>SJYF01001394.1:210763-223249 GCA_006410515.1 Procapra przewalskii
AAGTCTGGATAATGTAGATAATTTCTAAGAAAATATGTGAGCATTATTAAATCTGCAATTGATAACCATGGAATAATTTTAGAAATTTATGAAGATTTGCTTTTGATACTTGGAAAGAAATGAACCACCACCACCAACAACAACAACAACAAAAAACAGACACATAATTAAACAAATGTACACAATAAATAAGACAGCTTCCTAAAAAAACCTTTGTACTTTACTCTTTTTAAAAAGGAAAAATGCCTTACATGGTTTTCAAATACCAATTATGCCATTTACTAGAAAAGTTAGCTTGTACTAACTTTTTAAAAATTTTCCCTTTAAGCAGCACATTTTCTTTTTGGACTTCCCTAAAAAGCAGGATTATTTACTTTTCTCTTTTTCATCATGGAAATAATAAAATTATCTTTTTTTTTACTTTACAGCTCAACTTTTCTTAAAACTCAGCTAGAAATCACCTTATGGCATAGAGAAATAGACACTGTAGCTTTCTCCTTGAGTAAAATAGAGACTAATTATTATTAATTTGAAGAACAAGAAAGGAGAAAAAAAAACATTAAATCATTTAGAGCATTTATAAGTTACGAGCGAAGTTAACTCTTAAGACCATCAAGAACTACAATGACTTTAACTCATACGATGAATATATGATATTTTATACCATCTTATCAAACATGAATCTATACAACCACAAACATTTTTGACCATAAAGGAGGAACTCTTGAACTCTTGTAGTAATATTGATATTGGCAGAGTTTATCCTTAATATCTTCTCTAATTTTCATTCTCTGCTCTCTTTCCAGAGTTACTGTTCTCTTTAGATGACTTCTTTGTCTACTCAGGACCTTCCAAAAACAGTGAATATACAATAATAATGATGCTCTCTAACCAAAATCTTCTCAGGTACAAGAGATAAATGTCCACTGTGGTTTATTCAAATAAAGAGGAGTGGGTTTGATGTAAGAATAGGGAGACTTCACTGAACAAAGCATTTGTAGGCAGATTTCATACAAATTTTGTTGAGACTTGTTAAACTATTGGTTACCAAGGCCAACAGCCTTCCTATGTCTCTCTCATCCTTTCTAGAATTCTAGGCTCTTACTTATACTCCATTTTCCTCATGTGAAAATTGGCATCTTCTACTTTAGTTATCCAAATGAACCAGAAACATGGAGATCTTAGAGCTCTACATAGACTTTCAGATCTAACACCTTCTAATCAATGAGAATAGCTGAGACATATCCAATGTAAAGAAAGACATTTTCCTTGCTTGCCAGCTAAGGAATGGATTGCCTGGTTTCAGATCAAGTATGCACTACTGCGAGCTTCCCTAATGGCTCAGTGGTCCCTAATGGCTCAGTGGTAAAGAATCTGCCTTCCAGTGCAGGAGAAGTGAAATCGATCCCTGGATTGGAGAGATCTCCTAGAGAAGGAAAAATGGCAACCCACTCCAATGTTCTTGCCTAGGAATTCCCATAGACAGAGGAGCCTGTCATGCTGCATGGGATCGCAAAGAGTCAGACATGAATTAATGACTAAACAACAATATGTACTTTTGAACAAGTCAGCCATGTCCAGGTATGAGATCCTCTAGATGTGTTACACTGTACCTACCTTTCACTCTAATATAACAAGGGCATTTAGAAGTATTAGGAACATGACTGGCAAAGAAGTTAAGTGCTTTTAAGAAGATAAGTATATTGGTAACTCTTAAATGGCACATATTATGTAAAGTCAGTGTTTACGCTAAGAAAAATATTGGTTATATTGTTAGGGTTTTCGTGTGTCTGCCTTTTTCCTTTAAGCCAGCTTCATCCATTTCCTGGATTTAATTCATTTTATTTTTCATAAAATTGATTGCCTATCAACCCTTCAAACTTGGCCCTCATACCTATTCACATTCTGTTTTTACCTTCTGTCTGTCTAGCTCCTGGCCCTTAAACTTGCCATATCAGCTGGTTGATGCTAGTCTCCTTGGCTGGACCCTTAGCACTTTCTAAGAACTTGCTCCCCTTCTAGGTTCTCAGGTAGAGTAAATAGTCTTTGTTCACTCCTACAATCTAATTTCTAGAACTAGTTACCTGGCAAGAGTCTTGGACGTTTTCAATTTAGTTGTCTTATATGATTTTCCATTTTCTTTCTAAGACAAGTTAATAGGAGTTTCTTCTCACTGAGAAAGATTTTTTTTTTTATAACTTTATTGGTGATCCTGGAAGCTAGGAAATATTTTTCTCTGATTTATTTTCTGGCATATATGAATGAAAACCAAATCAGCATTTAGACAGGTTTGAAGCAAATGAGACTGTTAAGGTGAAAAATCTAGGTCAGGAAAATCATCTAGTTAGAAGGACATCTTAAGTCAAAAGGCATTTTTTCAGGTTAATGACATCACTTGCTTGCATGTATAAATTCCTCACGTTCATATTTTGGACATTTTATCTTGGTTAACTTTGATACCTATATGAGACTCTTATTTGAGATGCAGAAAAATCACTCACTTTAATAATGCTTGCAGAATTCTTGATAAATTTACCACTGGTCTTTTCATCCAGAGAGAGTTTAATAACAAATCTGAATCTCTTAAGAGCACTATCCCGCACGGGGTGATCCAGGGAGATATGGCGTGGGAGGTGGGAAGGGGCTTCGGCATTGGGAGATTGGGTACACCTGTGGCCAATGCATGTCAATGTATGGCAAAACAAATACAGTATTGTAATGTAGGGAAATAATAATAATAATTTTTTTTTAAAAAGGCAATTTAAAAAAAAGAGCACTATCAAAGCTCTGCTGCTCTTCTCCTGTGTAACATTTATGCCCTGACACAGGATATTTTGTCACATTCTAATCCTAGCACCCTAAAAAGTTTCTCAGTTTGTACAGCAGCCTAAATGTATCACTTCATTGGACTTCAATGTCAGGGTTATCAGCAGAATAGCTTAAGGAACTTTCAATATTCAGTCATCCTGCATGAAATGACTTAAGCTTGATTTAGAGGATAAAACTGGTTCTGATGTGAGCAATGGAGATATTTCTTATAGTCTTTTTTGCCCTTACAAGTGCAAAAGGAACTTTGATAAATATGTTGACTATGATCAATGGGATTTATATCTCTCTGAGGTGGTGTGGTAGGAAGAACTGTGACCCTGAACATGATTACACACCCTAACCCATCACCAATAGATTGCCTTGTCATAAAAGGAACTAGTGATGTAGCTATGATTAATAACTGATGGAATTTAGGATAGATATTTTTCTGTACTAGTTAGGTGGATCTACCATAATCACATGAATTCTTAAAAGTGGAAAGAAAGGGAAGGAGATAAGACTGTGGGACTCCTCTCAAGGTGGCAGAAGTGAGAGAGCATGTATTTGAGTGCAGATCCTGCCAGTTAGTCACTCTGAGACCTTGGGTTTGTCACTAAAATATTCTGGGCATGTTTGATCATCTGAAAAGCACAAAATATAATATGTGCAAAAAGAGTTCTACCAGAAATAAATTAAACATAATTCATGATGGGGAGCATGCATAAAGTACACAACAAACATTAATTTCCTTCTCTAAGCTTCCCTGGTGGCTCAAAGGTTAAAGCGTCTGCCTCTGATGCGGGAGACCCGGGTTCGATCCCTAGGTTGGAAAGACCCCCTGGAGAAGGAAATGGTAACCCACTCCAGTATTCTTGCCTAGAGAATCCCATGGACAGAGAAGCCTGGTAGGCTACAGTCCACAGGGTCGCAAAGAGTCGGACACAACTGAGCGACTTCACTAGTACATGCAAAAGAGTCTTAAAGTGTATAAAGTTCTACATTTTAAGGAGCTTGAAGTATATAGATTTTATATACACCCCCCCACACACACACACACACACATATGTGTGTTTGGCCGTCATCTCAGTTCAGTTCAGTCGCTGAGTGATGTCCAACTCTTTGCAACCCCTTGAATAGCAGCACGCCAGGCCTCCCTCTCCATCACCAACCCCTGGAGTTCACTCAGACTCACTTCCATTGAGTCAGTGATGGCATCCAGCCATCTCATCCTCTGTCGTCCCCTTCTCCTGTCCCCAATTCCTTCCAGCATCAGAGTCTTCTCCAGTGAGTCAACTCTTCGCATGAGGTGGCCAAAGTACTGGAGTTTCAGCTTTAGCATCATTCCTTCCAAAGAAATCCCAGGGTTGATCTCCTTCAGAATGGACTGGTTGGATCTCCTTGCAGTCCAAGGGACTCTCAACAGTCTTCTCCAACACCACAATTCAAAAGCATCAATTCTTCAGTGCTCAGCTTTCTTCACAGTTCAACTCTCATATCCATACATAACCACAGGAAAAACCATAGCCTTGACTACATGGACCTTAGTCGGCAATGTAATGTCTCTGCTTTTGAATATACTATCTAGGTTGTTCATAGCTTTCCTTCCAAACAGTAAGCGTTTTTTAATTTCATGACTGCAGTAACCATCTGCAGTGATTTTGGAGCCCCCCAAAATAAAGTCTGACACTGTTTCCAGTGTTTGCTCATCTATTTCCCATGAAGTGATGGGACTGAATGCCATGATCTTAATTTTTCTGAATGTTGAGCTTTCAGCCAAATTTTTCACTCTCCACTTCCACTTTTATCAACAGGCTCTTTAGTTCCTCTTCACTTTCTGTGATAAGGGTGGTGTCATCTGCATATCTGAGGTTACTGATATTTCTCCCGGCAATCTTGATTCCAGCTTGTGTTTCTTCCAGTCCAGCGTTTCTCATGATGTACTCTGCATATAAGTTAAGTAAGCGGGATGACAATATACAGCCTTGATGTACTCCTTTTCCTATTTGGAAGCAGTCTGTTGTTCCATGTCCAGTTCTAACTGTCGCTTCCTGACCTGCATACAGATTTCTCAAGAGGCAGGTCAGGTGGTCTGGTATTCCCATCTCTTTCAGCATTTTCCACACTTTCTTGTAATCCACACAGTCAAAGGCTTTGGCATAGTTAATAAAGCAGAAATAGATATTTTTCTGGAACTCTCTTGCTTTTTCCATGATCCAGTGGATGTTGGCGATTTGATCTCTGGTTCCTCTGCCTTTTCTAAAGCCAGCTTGAACAACAAAAAGTTCACAGTTCATGTATTACTGAAGCCTGGCTTGGAGAATTTTGAGCATTACTTTACTAGCACATGAGATGAGTGCAATCGTGCAGTAGTTTGACCATTCTTTGGCATTGCCTTTCTTTGTGATTGGAATGAAAACTGACATTTTCCAGTCCTGTGGCCACAGCTGTGTTTTCCAAATTTGCTTGCATATTGAGTGCAGCACTTTCACAGCATCATCTTCCAGGATTTGAAATAGCTCAACTGGAATTCCACCACTTCCACTAGCTTTGTTCGTAGTGGTGGTTTCTAATGCCCTCTTGAGTTCACATTCCAGGATGTCTGGCTCTAGATGAGTGATCACACCATCGTGATTATCTGGGTCATGAGTATCTTTTTTGTACAAGTCTTCTGTGTATCCTTGCCACCTCTTCTTAATATCTTGTGCTTCTCTTAGGTCCATACCATTTCTGTCCTTTATTGAGCCCATCTTTGCATGAAATGTCCCCTTGGTATCTCTAATTTTATTGAAGAGATCTCTAGTCTTTACCATTGTGTTCTTTTCCTCTATTCCTTTGCATTGATCGCTGAAGAAAGCTTTCTTATCTCTTCTTACAAATAGCTGTGAAAAGAAGAAAGGTGAAAAACAAAGGACAAAATGAAAGATATAAGCATCTGAATGCAGAATTCCAAAGAATAGCAAGAAGAGATAAGAAAGGATAGTCATTTAAGCCTATGCAAAAATTTATTTCTGTTTGAAACTAATATTGGAATTAGATCCGTACAACTTTAGAGCAGTTCTTTTTATTATCATGCCTTTGCTTTCTGTTTGGTTTCCTTAGCATCAAATTTATGAACTGAAAAGTGTGTTCTTTCCCTCATTAGCATTGCATCTCTAGCCCTCACTGCAGTTGCACTGTGTGTAATGAATAGATTGAGATAGGAATGCTTGTCTTCCCAGCGTGGTGTTCTCTCTCTGCACCTGCTCCTCTTAACACTTCACTCTTAAACACAATAATGTTCCCTTGTGGCAACTATTTTCAAAATGAGACAAGCACAGAGCCAGCCAAATGAACCCATTTAAGATGAATAGGAAATCAAAGAGACTGGGAAGGGAACCATCCCAGGAATCCTGAGTCAGTCTGACCCAAATGGGAGACCTGTTAGCAAATCTGAGGAGCTGCCACACAGAGTTTACTGAACTGTACTCCAGCAGGAGTGGCCACAGGATCCAGGGAGTACTGGGTCCCTTCAACACAGGTAATTATGAACTGCTGCTGTCTCACTGTGAACTCACAGTGGCAGGACTCACACTGTCACTCTTAGGAGGCTTCATTTCTGAACTGTCCTCAGGTGTCCAAGGAGCCAATATTAACACTGCAGTGGAGACTCTGCATGTGGTTTCAATTTTTGCATTTTATGGGAGCAGCCTTGTAGGTCATATTGGCTTCCTGAAGATGTTTTTGCTTGACTCTGACCCTGAAAGAATTTCAATATCCAGACATGCATATCTAAGTTTGAACATTCAATAGACATAACGGAGATTTTATAAACATCTCTCATATCAGAGACAAAGTGACTCAACATAAAATGACTGTAAACAGACCATAGTATTCTCTGTCTGTATGTAGCTTAGCAAGGAGAGACATTTCATTTCAGCAATAGATTTCAATAGCTAATAAATACTACAGGGTTAATCCATTAGTGATTTTTGACATAGGGAAAGATGAGTAATTAACAGGGACATTTTTTCTTTTTTTTTNNNNAGAGTTACCTCTGATTGATCTGTTCAAATATTTTAAGAACTTCTATAAACAAGCATTCATTAAAAAAGAAAAATGAAGACTCAGAACTGCTATCAGTCCTTAAATAAAACAGCAACCCCCATGTGTAGTTAGGGACATGGTTAATTTCTCTGGTTTGGAATCAAACTAAAGTTGTTGTTCAGTCACTCAGTCCTTTTGACTATTTGCGAATCCATGAACTGCAGCATGCCAGGCTTCCCTGCCCATCACTATCTCCTGGAGCTTCCTTAAACTCACGTTCATTGAGTTGGTGATGCCATCCAACCATCTCATCCCCTTATCTTCATGCTTTCAATCTTTCCCAGCATCACGGTCTTTTCTAATGAATCAGCTCTTCACATCAGGTGATCAAAGTATTGGAACTTCAGCTTCAGCATGAGACCTTCCAAGGAATATTCAGGACTGATTTCCTTTAGGATTGACTCGTTGGAACTCCTTGCAGTCCAAGCGGCTCTCAAGAGTCTTCTCCAACACCACAGTTCAAAAACATCAGTTCCCCAGTGCTCAGCCTTCTTTATGGGCCAACTCTCACATCCATACATGACTACTGGAAAAAACCATAGCTTCGACTGTACCAATCTTTCCTGGCAAAGTAATCTCTCTGCTTTTTAATATGCTCTGTAGCTTCCTCATAGCTTTTCTTACAAGGAGCAAGTGTCTTTTAATTTCATGGCTGCAGTCACCATCTGCTGTGATTTTGGAGCCCAAGAAAATAAACTGTCAGTGTGTCCATTATTTCCCTATCCATTTACCATAAAATGATGGGACTGGCTGTCATGATCTTTATTTTTTTTTTAATGTTGAGTTTAATCCAGCTTTTTTCACCTTCACCTTCATCAAGAGGCTCTTTAGTCCCTCTTCACTTTCTGCCATAAAAGTGTTGTCATCTGCATATCTGAAGTGACTGATATTTTTCCCGGCAATCTTGATTGCAGCTTGTTCTTCATCCAGCCGAGCATTTCACATGATGTACTCTGCATATGAGTTAAATAAGCATGTAGACAATATATAACCTTGAAATACTTCTTTCCCAATTTGGAATCATGTCCCAATTTGTTGTTCCATGTCCATTTCTAACTGTTGCTTCTTGACCTGCATACAGGTTTCTCAGGAGGCAGGTACACTGATCTGGTATTTCCATCTCTTTAAGAATTTTCCACAGTTTATTGTGATCCACACACTCAACGGCTTTAGCATAGTAGATGAAGCAGAACTACATTTTTTTTTCTGGAATTCTCTTGTACAGTAAGAAAACATATTTCAAATTCATGCACTCTTTTAAAAAATAACATTTTAATTTTGTTATGAAATTCACCTATGTTTGTTGGGGAACATTTATAAAAGGCAGACAGGTAGAAAGAAAAAAAACGCCAACTGAAATTACAGCCTCCAGGGACAACAAGTTTTCTGAAATGTAATTTGAGTGTGTGTACCAGACAGTGGTCTTGAGTCTTATGTGATTTAAGTGAACAGTTCTCAGACTTGATTAACTATTGAGTCAATACTGGAACTAAGACACAAACAGCAGCCAAGCCTAGAAACTTTCCAGGTGACTGTTCTTCTTTGTGTTTTAATAAACTGCTTAGGTTATTCCAGTATAAAGTCATGGTTGAAAATAAATGGATTACACACTAAAAATACTTTTTTTTTAATGATAAAAAATAAAATGAAAAAATATTCCATCAAAAATAATGAGAGTGCACAAACTGGATATGTGATTTCTTTTCCTCAGCTGCCAAATCTCCTTAAATCACTCAAAGCCTTAATACAACAGCAGAGAAATCCTGTCCACGCAATGCTGCTTTGTGGTAGGAGAATCCAACTTTAATCTTCTTGAGACAGTTTCATGCACCTCTGACTAGCTCCTGACCACAGACTTAAGCATCAGATTCCTGTTTTTATTTATTTATTTATTTGGGGGGGGGGGCTACAGCTTCAAACCTCCCCATTAATTGATGACATGCTGTCTGGTATATTCACTTCTAGTTTTCAAACTTCTGACTCCAAATCTCCTGGATTCAGTATCCCTTTTATGTAATTTTTCTTTGGAAACACTTGTAACTTGTCTTTTTTTTTTTCTCTTTTTCAGACTGGTAAGACAGTCCATAGTTTCTCTCTGGGTTTGATTGGTTGACTTTCTGTTTTCTTCCTCTTAGAAACTCCTTCCTCTTACCCTGGCCTGGTAGAACTAGCTAGACTAACCGCACTGGGGAAACCAAAGACCAACAGTCTCTCCCATGACATTCTTTCTAACTCAGTTTCTAAGCTTTAAAGAACAGCCAAATAAAAGTGCCCTATTGGGGATCCTCTTTGGAGGGCCTTTTAAAATCTTTTTCAAGACTCAGTAAGTTTGCATGCACTGATGTGAACTCCTTTATTCATTCATAAAGCAAACATTGATGTTGTTATATTGTTAAATGTTGCCAAGATTTAACAGTAATTAAATAGGTTCTTCAATAAACTCTTGCAACATGAAGCTTTTTGTAGTGATTCATTACTGACTTAGTAGTCACAAATAGGTAGCTTTCAATTCTTCTTATAAGTAAAAAATTCAGGGTTTGCAGTAAGTGAATTCACAGATCACCTGAAACTTTTCAACAAAATGTGTCTTTAGCTCCCTTCATTTGAAAATACTATATGCATAAATGAATCAAAAAGTCTCCCTAGAAACTTAGAATTGCTACAGTGCACAATAGGTTACAACTAACTGGGGATAAACTCCTTAATGTAGAAATTTACCAACTTCTGCCAAAGATCACAGACTTAATTTGTCATCTTAAATTGTCAGAATTAGACAATTTAACACAAATATGGCAAATATTCCTTATAGCTCAGTTGGTAAAGAATCTGCCTGCCATGCAGGAGACTCCAGTTCAATTTTTGGATCAAAAGATCTGCTGGAGAAGGGTAGGCTACCCACTCCAGTATCCTTGGGCTCCCCTTGTGGCTCAGCTGGTAAAGAATCTGCCTGCTGTGGGAGACCTGGGTTTGATCCCTTGTTTGGGAAGATCCCCAGGAGAAGGGAAAGGCTACCCATTCCAGTATTCTGGCTTAGAGAATTGCATGGACTATATAGTCCATGGGGTTACAAAGAGTTGGACACAACTGAGTGACTTTCACTTTCATGTATAAAACTGAGAAAATGTCAAAAAAAAAACCTAAAAACAAAAAGAGGATGGTTGATTTTTATAAACTGGGTTATCATGGAACCTTTTGACAACGCCAATTCAGACCACATTCCTTCCAAACTCAATTCGTGTGAAATTGTAAAGCTATGGACCCAACGCCATTCAGAAGTTTCACAAGACTCCTTAAGTGACTTCTCACCTGAGACAGACATTGAAGGGCAGACTACTGAGTACTGTTTCCACTGCAGGATATTGCATGCTTTGAGTGACGCTGACAGTTTTTGGAGTTTCCAAAACTGCAGCTCTTCCACCCAGTTGCATACAATTTCACTGATCAATAGCTTGGGCTTAGCTTCACATTTATCTATCCAATAATTCATTTGGAAGGTGCAAACTAGACAAAATTTTAAGATACCTAAAGAGTTTAGGGAGAAATATAAAAAGATATTAAGGAGGACTTATTAGCCTCAAACTGTTTACAGAGATTTTAATTGTGTAATTTTTATTCTTCTTTCTTAAAGAAACACCCACCACCAATAACTTTATCCCTGTTGTTTATTTGATGCCTTGAATATCAATGGTTGCTCAGATGTCTCCAGTCGTTGGACTGTGGATATATGGTGCTGCTCCTGCTAAGTCGCTTCAGTCGTGCCTGACTCTTAGCGACCCCATGGACTGCAGCCTACCAGGCTCCTCTGTAAATGGGATTCTCCAGGCAAGAGTACTGGAGTGGGTTGCCATTGCCTTCTCCAGTGGATATATAGATCTATCAAATATGGGAACAGGCAAGAAGTATTTGCTTACAGGAAACTCTGCCCCATATTGTGGCTGGCAGAGTTAAGAATGACCATGTGGAGACTTGCTTTCTGATTTTAATTTGCTATGTGATATATTTACAAGTATGTACATATATATAGCAACATTGTGTGGGCTTATTTCTTAGTTCAACTACTAATAAGTGAAGTAAACCTGAGGGAAGTAGATAAACCTCTTTGTAACTAGTTCATCAATAACTTGAAATACTAACATCACTTTTATAAACTCATTTACTTTATTAATGCATGTATGAAATAGCTTAAAGCAATCACAATCGTATAGTAGACACTTAATAAATATTAACATAAGTATTACACTCATGTTTTAATAAATATATATCTATCATTTGGTACTTTCTTTCCTAACTTACTACAAATTTTTGCTTCTGTTTTATATTTAACATATTTTTAAAATAGATAATGCATTTTAAAATTAAAATGCCAAAGAATATATAGTGAAAAGTAACTTTCTTATCCTTCAGTTTACTTCAATCACTCAGTCGTGTCCGACTTTTTGATACCCCATGAATTGCAGCACACCAGGCCTCCCTGTCCAACACCAACTCCCAGAGTTCACTCAAATTCATTTCCATCAAGTCGGTGATGCCATCCATCCATCTCATCCTCTGTTGTCCCTTTCTCCTCCTACCCCCTATCCCTCACAGCATCAGAATCATTTCCAATGAGGCAACATTTTGCATGAGGTGGCCAAAGTGCTGGAGTTTCAGCTTTAGCATCAGTCCTTCCAAAGAACATCCAGTACTGATCTCCTTTAGAATTGACTGGTTGGATCTCCTTGCAGTCCAAGAGACTCTCAAGAGACTTCTCTTACACCACAGTTCAAAAGCAACAATTCTATGGTGCTCAGCTTTCTTCACAGTCCAACTCTCACATCCATACATGACCACTGGAAAAACTAAAGCCTTGACTAGATGGACCTTTGTTGGCAAAGTAATGTCTCTGCTTTTGAATAATCTGTCTAGTTGGTTATAACTCTCCTTCCAAGGAATAAGTGTCTTTTAATCTCATGGTTGCAATCACCATCTGCAGTGACTTTGGAGCCCAAAAAATTAAGTCTGACACCGTTGCCACTGTTTCTCCATCTATTTCCCATGAAGTGATAGGGCCAGATACCACGGTCTTAGCTTTCTGAATGTTGAGCTTTAAGCCAACTTTTCCACTCTCTTATTTCACTTTCATCAAGAGGCTTTTTAGTTCCTCTTCACTTTCTACCATAAGGGTGGTGGCATATCTGCGATTATTGATATTTCTTCCAGCAATTTTGATTCCAGCTTGTGTTTCCTCCAGCCCAGCGTTTCTCATGATGTACTCTGCATACAGGTTAAATAAGCAGGGTGACAATATACAGCCTTGACGTACTCCTTTTCCTATTTGGAACCAGTCAGTTGTTGCATGTCCAGCTCTAACTGTATATAGGTTTCTCAAGAGGCAGGTTAGGTGTTCTTGTATTCTCATCTATTTCAGAATTTTCCAGTTTATTGTGATAAACAGCAAATTTGGAACTCTGCAGTGGCCACAGGACTGGAAAAGGTCAGTTTTCATTCCAATTTCAAAGAAAAGCAATGCCAAAGAATGCTCAAACTACTGCACAATTGCACTCATCTCACATGCTAGTAAAGTAATGCTCAAAATTCTCCAAGCCAGGCTTCAGC
>SJYF01001394.1:290642-311343 GCA_006410515.1 Procapra przewalskii
AGTTACACACAACTTCAGTTAATAAGAAAAAAAAAGTTTACTACAGTAGATGTACTGATTTATATCCTCACCAATAGCTTATAAATTTCTATAAGTCCGTGTCCTTATTGTCTCTTGACATGGTCTGCCTTCAAGTTTTGCCATTTACTTCTTCCACTATAAATGTTGAGGACCTATTGCATTTCAAGTAGTTAATGCCGGTTTTACAAACATTATTCCTTAATTCTCAAAACAAATCTAGAGAGCTAAGGGGAATTATCCTAGTTAAATCACATTAAATCTGACGGTGAGGAAGATTAATTATATCCAAAGTTTTAAGTTAATCAGAGAAAGTATTTTCTTACTATGTCCTATATACTATGTTCAGGAGAAAGAAATGGCAACCCACTCCACTGTTCTTGCCTGGGAAATCCTATGGACAGAGAATCCTGGCAAGCTACAGTCCACGGGCGTTCACAAAAGAGTCAGACGTGAATGAGTGACTAAATAACAAATACACTGTGTTCAACATTTTATATGTATGATTTTGTATTAGTCCCCATAAAACTTCTTGAGATAAAATTAAGGTGTCAGTACACTGTATTCCCTGTGGAGGCTTTTGGAGTTTATCTATTCCCTTGCCTTTTCCAGCTCCTACAGCCATCTATATTCTTTGAGTCATGGCTCCTTTCTTTCATCTTTAAACCTACTAACAACTGTTTAATTCTCATGTTGCATGTCTCTGAATCTCTGCTGATGTGTCATTCCATTTTTCTAAACCTCTGTGTTGACATTGGAACAATTTGGAAAATCTAGGATAATCTGTTTCATTGTCAGCTGATAAGCAACATTAATCGCATGAGCAATCCCTTTATCATGTAACAGTAAATTCACTGATTCCTGGGATTAGGAAATGAACATCTTTGAGTGGTTGTTATTCTCCCTACCACAATGAGAGTCCAGAATTTAAATCCCTACGTGTATGATTGGCTGATGTCCTCATAATCCTAAATCTTAAGCTCACATAGCTGACAAACCCAGGCTGAGTATGATAAGAGAGTCTGGTGGTATACTATGGGAGGATTTCTTTAGGGCCTTACAACCAAGATCAGAGCCATTGGATTTTGTCATCAACAATGGTTTCTCTGAATACACAAAAACAGTGGTCTTTAGGTAGAGGTCTTTATTTATGCTTGAATTTTTTTTCCCTGACATTTTACTTTTGACAACCTTCCACTCTCTAAATTATCCTGGCCAGGCTCCTTGATTCATTCCAGAAGCAACAATGCTGAAATGCATGGCACAGAATGACCCAGATAAACCTCATCTCTGAAATCTGAAAAACTGATCAGGTCCTGCTCCTTAGAACATTTCCAAATCATGTTCCTAAAAATACTAAAGACCAATGAGTGTGGATTAAGAAGAAAATGTCCCTTGGCTAACTATTTTAATTAAATAATTTGGAGAAATACTACACAATGTATTTACTCTCTTTTTTAGATTATCGATGCACATTAGCATGTTTATAACCCCAGGATACCTAGCAGTAAAGTAGTCTGTTTACACAACTAACTGAATATGAAATGTTTACTTTCAGAATTTTTCCTCTTGGCCCTTGGATTACTTCTAGTGAAACATTTGAAGAATCATATGCCAGGGAATGTTATTACAGCATACTGCAACTGATATTAATTGAATATTCATTATTTTGGTAGTCAACTAATATCCAGAATAGATATCAGGGTAACTTGACTGAAGAGGGAGATTTAAGTGAGACAGATTCACCTCATTTATAAAGCTTTCAAAATTAGGAATTAGTAGAGAGAGAAAAGGAGCCGCTGCTGGCTCAGACTGTAAAAGTATGCCTGCTGTGTGGGAGACCTGGGTTCAATCCCTGTGTCAGAAAGATCCCCCGGAGAAGGAAATGACAACTCACTAAATATTCTTGATTGGAGAATCCCATGGACAGAGAAGTCTAGCAGTCCATGAGGTTACAGTTCTTTGGGTCACAGAGAGTTGGACACTTCTGAGTTACTTCACTTTCAGGGAGAAAAAAAGACTTTTCAAGTGGTGTTAGTGGTAAAGAACACGACTGCCAATGCAGGAGACATGAGATGTGGGTTCAATCCCAATGTTGGGAAGATAGCCTGGAGGAGGGCTTGGCAACCAATTTTAGTATTATTGCCTAGAGAATCCCATGGACAAAAGAGCCTGGTGGGCTACAGTCTATAGGGTCTCAAAGAGTCTGACACGACTGAAGTGACTGAGCACACATACAAAGAGAAAAATTGATTTTTTAAGCTAGGAGTTCCACTCAATTAGATGTTTTGACTACGTTGAATGTAGAGTGCAAAGAAACTCGAATATTCAGAAAGAAGTAACAGTTAGAACTGGACATGGAACAACAGACTGGCTCCAAATAAGAAAAGGGGTACATCAAGGCTGTATACTGTCACCCTGCTTATTTACCTTATATGCAGAGTACATCATGAGAAACGCTGGGCTGGAAGAAGCACAAGCTGGAATCAAGAGTGCCGGGAGAAATATCAATAACCTCAGATATGCAGATGACACCACCTTTATGGCAGAAAGTGAAGAGGAGCTAAAAAGCCTCTTGATGAAAGTGAAAGAGGAGAGTGAAAAAGTTGGCTTAAACCTCAACATTCAGAAACCGAAGATCATGACATCTGGTCCCATCACTTCATGTGAAATAGATGGGGAAACAGTGGCAATAGTGTCAGACTTTATTTTTGGGGGGCTCCAAAATCACTGCAGATGGTGATTGCAGCCATCAAATTAAAAGACGCTTACTCCTTGGAAGAAGAATGGAGAAGGAAATGGCAATCCACTCCAGTATTCTTGCCTGGAGAATCCCATGGACGGAAAAGCCTAGTAGGTTACAGTCCACGGGGTTGCAAAGAGTCGGACACGACTGAGCGACTTCACCTCACCTCACCTCACCTTGGAAGAAAAGTTATTACCGACCTAAATAGCACACTGAAAAGCAGAAATATTACTTTGACAACAAAGATCCATCTAGTCGAGGCTTTGGTTTTTCCAGGGGTTATATATGGATGCAAGAGTTGGACTGTGAAGAAAGCTGAGCACCAAATAATTGATGCTTTTTAACTGTGGTGTTGGAGAAGACTCTTGAGAGTCCCTTGAACTGCAAGGAGATCCAACCAGTCCATTCTAAAGGAGATCAGTCCTGGGTGTTCTTTGGAAGGACTGATACTGAAGCTGAAACTCCAGTACTTTGGCCACCTCATGCAAATAATTGACTCATTGGAAAAGACTCTGATGCTGGGAAGGATTGGGGGCAGGAGGAAAACGGGACGACAGAGGATGAGATGGCTGGATGGCATCACCGACTTGATGGACGCAAGTTTGAGTGAACTCGGGGAGTTGGTGATGGACAGGAAGGCCTGGCCTGCTGTGATTTATGGGGTTGCAAGAGTCAGACACAACAGAGCGACTGAACTGAAATGAATGGAAGCATGATATTTTCAGAATAAGCATTGTGGTTCAGTTTGGTTCAGTCACTTGATTGCATCCAACACTTTGAGATCCCATGTACTGCAGCATGCCATGTTTCCCTGTACATCACCAACTCCCAGAGCTTGCTCAGACTCATGTCCATGGAGTCAGTGATGCCATACAACCATCTCATTCTCTGTCATCCCCCTCTCCTCCTGCTTAATCTTTCCCAGCATCAGGGCCTTTTCCAATGAGTTGGCTCTTCATATCAGGTGGACAAAGGATTGGAGCCTCAGTTTCAGCATCAGTCCTTTCAATGAATATTCAGGACTGATTTCTTTTAGCGTTGACTGATTTGATTCCCTTGCAACCCAAGGGACTCTCAAGGGTCTTCTCCAATGCCACAGTTCAAAAGCATCAATTCTTTGGTCCTCAGCTTTCATTATGGTCCAACTCTCACATCCACACTACTATTGGAAGAGCCATAGCTTTGACTCAATGGACATTTGTTGCCAAAGTAATGTCTCTGCTTTTTTTTTTAATTTTTATTTATTTTTTATTATTATTATTTCCCTACATTACAATACTGTGTTTGTTTTGCCATACATTGACATGAATTGGCCACAGGTGTACCCGATCTCCCAATGCCGAAACTGTCTAGGTTGGACATAGCTTTTCTTCCAAGGAGCAATTGTCTTTTAATTTCATGGCTGCCTTCACCATTTAGAGTGATTTTGGTGCCCAAGAAATAAACCACTGTGGTAATCAATGTTTTCTTATCTGTTTCTTTGAAGCAGAAAGTACATCTTTTCTTTTTATTTCAGGAAAGAATCAAGTTCAGATCTTCTATACAGAAAATGATCAAGAGAGTTGTTTTGTTGGGGGACGTATGTTCTGAACATAGGTTATATAATTATATGGTACAAAAATGTAAGGAAAGCTATAGATAAGCATAAAGGATGTTGTTAAAGTGTAACACTCAGTATGTCAGCAAATTTGGAAAACACAGCAGTGGCCACCAGATTGGAAAAGGTCAGTTTCATTCTAATTTCAAAGAAGGGAAATACCAAAGAATGTTCAGACTATCATACAATTGTACTCATTTCACATGCTAGCAAGGTTATGCTCAAAACTCTTCAAGCTAGGCTTTAGCAGTACATGAACCAAGAACTTCCAGATATACAAGCTGGGTTTCAAAGAGGCATAGGAAACAGAAATCAAATTGTCAACATTTGTTGGATCACAGAGAAAGCAAGGGTGTTCCAGAAAAGCATCAACTTCTGCCTCACTGATTATACTAAAGCCTTTGGCTGTGTAGATCACAAAAAATGGAAAATTATTAAAGAGATAATACCAGACCACCTTACTTGCCTCCTGAGAAACTTGTATGTGGGTCAAGAGGCAACAGTGGGAAAGGAGTATGATAAGGCTATCTTTTGTCATCCTGCTTATTTAATTTATATGCAGAGCAGATCATTTGAAATGTGAAGCTGGGTGACTCACAAGCTGAATCAAGATTGCTGGGAGAAATATCAGCAACCTCAGATATGCAGATGATATGGTAGAAAATGAAGAGGAATTAAAGATCCTCTTGATGAGGGTGAGAGAGGAGAGTGAAAAACCTTGCTTGAAATTCAACATAGAAAAAGATGAAGATCATGCCATTCAGTCCAATCACTTCATGGTAAATAGAAGGGAAAAAGTAGAAGCAATAACAGACTTTATTTTGGGGGGGGCTCAAAAATCACTGCAGACAGTGCTGTGGAGATGAAATTCAAAGACACTTGCTCCTAGGACGGAAAGCATTGATAAACCTAGACAGCATATTTAAAAGCAGAGATACCAAAAGTCCACAAAGCTATGTGGTTTTTTTTTTTTTTATAGTAGTCATACACAGATATGAGAGTTGGACGATGAAGAAGGCTGAGCACCAAAGAACTGATACTTTTAAACTACAGTCCTGGAGAAGACTCCTGAAAGTCCTTTGGATTGCAAGGAGATCAAACCAGTCATTCCTAAAGGAAATCAACCCTGAATGTTCATTGGATGGGCTGTTGCTGAAGTTGAAGCTCCAATACTATGGACACCTGATGCAAAGAGCCAACTCACTGGAAAAGACCCTGATGCTGAGGAAGACTGAGGACAGGAGGAAAAGGGGGTAACAGAGGATGGATGGTTAGACAGCATCACTGACTCAATGACAATAGTGAAGTGGGTGTAGTCGCTTAGTCGTGTCTGACTCTTTGCGACCCCATGGACTGTAGCCTACCAGGTTTCTCGGTCCATGGGATTTTCCAGGCAAGAATACTGGAGTGGGTTGCCATTTCCTTCTCCAATAAATCTGAGCAAACTCCAGGAGATAATGGAGGACAGAGGAACTTGGCATGCTGCAGTCCAGGGGGTCACAAAGAGAAGTCCATCATGACTTAGCAACTGAACAACAACAACAAGGGCCTAGATCTTAAGAGCTGTACATGTAGAAATGCCTAATTTCTTTGATGAATTTCCATAAATAACAATTTATTAACTGAAAAAATTCAGAAAATTCAAAGAAATGAAAATGATCAGATAGAAATGTTATTTTCACTTTGGTTCATTTTCTTCTAAATTTATAGGAGACAAAGTATAAAATGAACAAAAATCAAAGCCAGCCTCCCATATACTGCTGTTTGTGGCTTTTAATTACTTAATTTATAGTATGACCATTAATTTATTCATGCAAAATCCTTGTGAACATTATTTTTAGTGCTAAAATATATTCTCTATTTCATTTTATTAATATAACATTATTTTAATCATAACCAAAGTTTCAGAGAAGGCAATGGCACCTCACTCCAGTACTCTTGCCTGGAAAATCCCATGGACGGAGGAATCTGGCAGGCTGCAGTCCATGGGGTTGCTAGGAGTCAGACACTACTGAGTAATTTCACTTTCACTTTTCGCTTTCCTACATTGGAGAAGGAAATGGCAACTAACTTCAGTGTTCTTGCCTGGAGAATCCCAGGGACGGGGGGCCTGGTGGACTGCCGTCTGTAGGGTCGCACAGAGTCTGACATGACTGAAGCGACTTAGCAGCAGTAGCAGCTGCAACTGAAGTTTCCACATTAAAGAAAATCACATGCATTACTGGCAAGAACTTACCAGTTCTATTTGTATCCCAAAGTATAAGCAGACATAATATTGCAAAACTAGTAATTTATGAACACAGAGACACAGAGGGTAACTGCCTTGTCTAACATCTCATCATCCTGTATCAGAATTGTAAAGGGAACCAGCACCTCTAATTCTGCTTTGGATGCTCACATACCCCATACCAGTCTCCCCAGTAAAATTTCTTCAAGAATCTATCATTTGGGAATTATTGATCTGATAGATGATACAGACCACAGCAAAGGATAATAAATGAGAATGCCTCTGCTGAAATGGAGAAAGCCACTGGAGTGTTGCTGTCTCTACTTTATGCCCTCAGAAACTTTTCACAGGCTGAGACAGGGCAGTCACCCCAGTTTCTCACAGTGTGGAATGAAGTGGGCAAATCTGAGTCTGTAGAAATTACCACTCTTAACTGCTGTGAAATGCTCAAAGCACTTTTCTATAGACTTTTCACAGCCTGATCAACAACTGAAAACTATCCATTTAGTGTATAAATGAAATAAAGGAAGATGGGCATCCCCATTTCTGGAGTAATCAGCACAGACTCCTTGAGGGAAGTTATTGGAATCCATGTGACAATGAAACAGAATAGGAGGATCTGCCTATCAACAGCCAGAGTGAGTGGTTCTTTTCATTCATGGGGTCATCTTGCATCTATCCTTCTTTTCAAACTAAGCAGAATCACATAAGATGAATTTTAGGAAGCTAGAAAAATCCAACAAAGAATAAGTTCTTTATTTTTGTAGCTATTCAGATGTGGGGCTTTTTGTTTCTTTTTAGGAGAAAAAAATATAATAAAGTTATTCCATAGTGATTTAAAAAAGTATTCTAAATCACACAACTTTATTAAAATGTGGAGGATGTTGAATTATTGCTCCATTTAGTAGGATGATAAAATCATGGTTTATGAAATTCCATGACTGGGAGTGCAAAGAGAAAGTACTTGCTTTCAACTGCAATAAAATTCATATTTATGAATCCAGTTTTTTACAGTAAAGAGCTTTGCCCCTGTTTATTTAAAATCTATTTACATCTACTCATCCCACACAAAACCCACAGCAAGTTGACCAAATGTCAAATCAGTTTTTAAGACCTCAGTCAAGCATCATATACTCGATCTATATATATATTTTTTTCTTGTAGAGTTCTTAAAGATTGTAGTCAGCCAGATTGCTTATGACCCTGATCTCAGAGAGATTTTCTTCAACTTTTCTTCACTTAGCAAACAGTTAAGTAATTTTGTGTATATTGTTTCCAGCACTGCCTTAATTATTTATCATAATAGTATTAGTGATGAGTTATATGCATTGGAGAAGGAAATGGCCACCCACTCCAGTGTTCTTGCCTGGAGAATCCCAGGGATGGCGGAGCCTGGTGGACTGCCCTCTATGGGGTTGCACAGAGTCGGACATGACTGAAGTGACTTAGCAGTAGCATAAAAATAATAACAAGCAGTTATTAAGAATATTGTGTGACTGTTGCCATGAAACATTTTTCATATTATCTTTATTTGTTAGCAAGAAAACGTGTTCTAAAGCTCAAAATTCTAATTATGTGTTATATTTGACAGGATTTAAACTCTTACTCTGGGTACTTTGAGCTATAAGATCAAGAATTCCTAAAAGCAAGTGGGAGAAGGAAAAGGTGGGTACAAAAATTGGCAATACAGTTCTACTCTCCTTTTAGACAAAATCTAGAAATGGTAAAGAGGAGGAGAAAAGTCTTATCACCATTTATGATGAGGTATCTTCCTTCCTGCCTAACTCAATCCCATCAACAGATTTATTTTCTTAACTCTTTTTGATCTTTTTAATACAGGTGTATTTTTGACTCTTGAGCACTTTGAACAGAAAACTTTATGCCTCTAAAATATAATCTCAGAGTTTTTGGAAGGTTCTTTGACCAATTCCATATACAAAAGTAAGAACTTGGTTGAAATGTAGACTGTGGAAATTAAGTGCAGTAACATTCCAGTAGTCATGTATAGATGTGAGTTGGACTATAAAGAAAGTCGAGCACCAGAGAATTGATGCTTTTGAACTGTGGCGTTGGAGAAGACTCTTGAGAGTCCCTTGGCCTCCAAGGAGATCCAACCAGTCCATCCTAAAGGAGATCAGTCCTGAGTGTTCATTGAAAGAACTGACATTGAAACTGAAACTCCAATACTTTGGCCACCTGATGCAAAGAGCTGGCTCATTTTAAAAGACCCTGATCCTGGAAAAGATTGAAGGCAGAGGAGAAGGGGATGGCAGAGGATGAGATGGTTGGATGTCATCAACGACTCAATGGAGATGAGTTTGTGTAGACTCTTGGAGTTGCTGACGGACAGGGAGGCCTGGTGTGCTGTGGTCCATGGGGTCATGAAGAGTCAGACACTGCTGAGTGACTGAACTGAACTGAACATTCTTGAAAAAAGGTTAGTTTGAATGAAGAAGGTGGGAGGTTAAGCTATTGTTTGCCTAGATTTAGAGATAAAAAATACTGTCTTGGATGTCACAAATTTGTTAGTATCTTCTAAATTCTACCATCAGCCCTAATATGATGGTAGGTCTTTCTCTTTATGGACTGTGTGTCAATAGAAGGGTGAGCCCAAGGATCTCTAAGTAATAATTCTATGAGTAATACCCTTTTATTTTGATTCTACCCTTATATATTGTCCACTTTGAGGTAATTGAATGGTTGCATACCCCTGGTAAAGTACTGAATCACCATCATTCCCATCTACATTGTTACTGCTATACTTTAATCACTACCATCATCATCACTGTCATCTATGATCAGCAATAATTATATAATAACTCCATAATAAAATTTTCCATTTTAAGTAATGATAACTTGTTTTACTTATTATCTCACTTATTGCTAAATACTAATCACTCAACTAGTAGGTCTCACCATATGCATGATTAGTCTCAACTGATGAAACTGAAAATTGCTCAGTTGTGTCTGACCCTTTGTGACCCCATGGAATTGTCCAAGGAATTATCCATGCTGGAATACTGGAGTGGGTAGCCTATCCTTTCTCCAGCAGATCTTCCTGACCTGGAATTGAACCTGGGTCTCCTGCGTTGCTGGTGGATTCTTTACCAGCTGAGCCGCCAGGGAATCCCTAAGACATCACTATGTTTATATTAATACATGAGGAAACTCATATATTGAGAAGTTAAGTAATAGACTAAAGGCCACATAACTAGTGTCAATAGTTATTTTTTTAATTGAAATTTTGTCTGTATAACTACAAAGACTATACTGTTTCTGTACAGTTTCTTCCTTCAAGTCAAGTTTAGTAACCATTTTCCACTTACATTGTTCTTTCAAGGCTTGACAGCCTTTTCGGGAAGATGTTTAAATATATCCTATCAATAACCTCTCTTGAAGTTTGCTATTAATTCTGAGCTAATCCCCACCTTAGAAGCACATTGGATGAAGGGCATTAGAGGATATAGCTCTTTGAAAATATGTTCCTTAGATCATGACAGACTTAAGGACACCCCAAAGGAATTACACTTAGATTGTTATTCCTTTTATTCAATGCTGTTAAATATGTAAATAATGTTGACCTTATAAAGTATTTTGGAACGTTATTAGAGACTTGTTCTTGTTCAAACTATATTCAATAAACATGTTAGCGGAAAGCATGTGCATCTATTCCTTGCTTGTTGAGAACTAATAAATTCTGGCTTACTAAGTAAATATGCAGTTTAATATGCTTTAATGTGGAAAATGTGTATTGTTTTCAGGCATTGATAAGGAGTTTTTTTTTTTTTTTAATTTGGTAAAACAAGTTCTCCGATTTTGAAAAAGAAAAATCAGTTTTAGTTTAAATTTCAGCTCAGGCTGAAAAAAGAAGCCAGTTATTCAAGCAGTTTTTTTGTAAACCTATAAAACACACCGTAGTAACTGCTATTTCTAAAGTAAATAATCACCCCAGAAAACTAGTAAGTTTATAGTCCTGGGAAAACCACTGAAGGCTGCATAGTATGAGGGAAATGGCACTAAAGCAATAGTCAATTCCTGCTCTGACAGGAGTTTAGCACTTCATGACTTTGGACAAGTCACCTAAATTGTCTGAGACTTCTGTTTCTCATCCAAGTAACAAATGTATAAATTCAGAGTTCCCAAGGTCTCTTTTAACTCAGTAATGCAAAGGGTATATAGAGTTTAACAATTATGCATTAAACAAGAATATTTATTTTTCAAAAATTTAGATTGTCTTTAAAATTATAAAATAAAACAATCTTGCTGCTGCTGCTGCTAAGTCACTTCAGTCGTGTCTGACTCTGTGTGACCTGATATACGGCAGCCCACCAGGCTATCCCGTCCCTGGGATTCTCCAGGCAAGATCACTGGAGTGTGTTGCCATTTCCTTCTCCAATGCATGAAAGTGAAAAGTGAAAGTGAAGTCGCTCAGTCGTGTTCGACTCCTAGCGACCCCATGGACTGCAGCCTACCAGGCTCCTCCATCAATGGGATTCTCCAGGCAAGAACACTGGAGTGGGTTGCTAATCTTTCAAAGAAATAAAATATTGTTCATATGTCAAATTATTATTGACATATTATCCATGTAATATATGTTTATGTTTCCATATCCTATATAAGTAGGAAAACTGAAAAGGTAATAATTGCCTAAACAACATTGGATTTATTGGCATAAAATAGATAGCATCACAAAAGTTGCCTAATTTTCAGACAACTAATATGGATTTTTTTTCAATACTAGACACCCATAATAGATATTTTTGTTCAAAATTTTTCACTGAAGAAAGAAGGGGTAAAGGAGATTAACTGAACCAAAGTCATAGCTGGTAAGTGGCAGAGCTGGGATATGACTCCAAGTCTCTGCTGTTCTTGTTTTCATATCACTACTAGTTTCAATGACCTCATTGAAAGACAAAGTAAACACAATATATGAAAGCAAAAAGTTAAATTCATTGTTTGTGTAAAGAAATTCTACTGGGATAGTCTTGTGTAGCAAAGGAACTTGCTAAAATTATATGATTTTCTGAAAGAGTCAGATTTTGAATTTTTTGGTTACAGATATAAGAATGCCTATATACCAGTTGTTTAAACATGTTTATGTTGACTTCAGAAAAGAAATGATTGACATTAGCCTTAGAGGAATAATCACTGACCAGAGTCCATAGTCCATCTACTGACTTTCAAAGTGTCAAATTGTGTTTATGGAAGCTTAATATCATTGATCAGTCAGGCTTAAAACATGTTGATCTTTACAGGCACCAGGGCTATACAACTGTAGTACATTGGTCAAACAGATTTAAAACCATTTCTAGTGTTGACTTCTTACCATGAGCATCAGCAACTCCATAATCGCCTATCAGTTTGATGATTCATTAGCAGGATTCATATGATTCAACATAAATTGCAGTTAATGCTAAGATTTGTCGCAGTAATGGATACTGCCCAGCATAGCTCGAAAAAGAAATAGAAAGGTTCAGGCTAGAGAATCTGAACAAAACACTTCATGTTCTTTCTCTAAGATCACACAGAAATATCTTTCTCTACAACAATGAATTTCAGGGATGTATATGAGATGACACTGCCCAAAATAATCCTGGTTGAGACTTGGAGTCTCACTTACTAAAAGCGAGCTGGTTTGATATTTATCACTTGGCTAGCCATGGTGCAGTGTAAACCTGGTACCATGTGTCCATATGAATCTTTTTAAAATACAAATGTATTTATTTTAATTAGAGGTTAATTACTTTACAATATTGTATTGGTTTTGCCATACATCAACATAAATCCACCACAGGTATACATGTGTTCCCCCTCCTGAAGAACCTTCCCTCCTCCCTCCCCATACCATCCCTCTGGGTCATCCCAATGCACCAGCCCCAAGCATCCAGTATCATGCATCAAACCTAGACTGGTGATTCATTTCATATATGATATTACACATGTTTCAACGCCATTCTTCCAAACCATCCCACCCTCTCCCTCTCCCACAGAGTCCAAAAGACTGTTCTATACATCAGTGTCTCTATTGCTGTCTCGCATACAGGGTTATCATTACCATCTTTCTAAATTCCATATATATGCGTTACTATACTATATTGTTGTTTTACTTTTGGAGTTACTTCACTCTGTATAACAGGCTCCAGTTTCATCCACCTCATTAGAACTGATTCAAATGCATTCTTTTTAATGGCTGCATAATACTCCATTGTGTATATGTACCAGTTCTTTCTTATCCATTCATCTGCTGATGGACATCGAGGTTGCTTCCATGTCCTGGCTATTATAAACAATGCTGTGATGAACATTGGGGTACACGAGTCTCTTTTAATTCTGGCTTCCTCAGTGTGTATGCCCAGCAGTGGGATTGCTGGGTCATAAGGCAGTTCTATTTCCAGTTTTTGAAGGAATCTCCACACTGTTCTCCATAGTGGCTCTACCTGTTTGCATTTCCACCAACAGTGTAAGAGGGTTCCCTTTTCTCCACACCCTCTCCAACATTTATTGCTTGTAAACTTTTGGATAGCAGCCATTCTGACTGGCGTGAAATGGTACCTCATTGTGGTTTTGATTTACATTTCTCTGATAATGAGTGATATTGAGCATCTTTTCATGTGTTTGTTAGCCATCTGTATGTCTTCTTTGAAGAAATGTCTATTTAATTATTTAGCCCATTTTTTGATGGGGTCTTTTATTTTTCTGGAATTGAACTACAGGAGTTGCTTGCATATTTTTGAGATTAGCTGTTTGTCAGTTGCTTCATTTGCTATTATTTTCTCCCATTCTGAAGTCTGTCTTTTCACCTTGCTTATAGTTTCCTTTCTTGTGCAGAAGCTTTTAAGTTTAATTAAGTCTCATTTGTTTATTTTTGCTTTTATTTCCAGTATTCTGGGAGGTGGGTCATAGAGGATCCTGCTGTGATGTGTGTTGAAGAGTGTTTTGCTTATGTTCTCCTCTAGGAGTTTTATAGTTTCTGGTCTTACATTTAGATCTTTAATCCATTTTGAGTTTATTTTTGTGTGTGGTGTTAGAAAGGGGTCCAGTTTCATTCTTTTACAAGTGGTTGACCAGTTTTCCCAGCACCACTTGTTAAAGAGAATGTCTTTAATCCTTTGTATATTCTTGCCTCCTTTGTCAAAGATAATATGTCCATATGTGCTGGATTTATCTCTGGGCTTTTTATTTTGTTCCATTGATCTATATTTCTGTCTTTGTGCCAGAACCATACTGTCTTGATGACTGTGGCTTTGTAGTGAAACCTGAAGTCAGACAGGTTGATTACTCCAGTTCCATTCTTCTTTCTCAAGATCAATTTGGCTATTCGAGTTTTTGTGTATTTCCATACAATTGTGAAATTATTTGTTTTAACTCTGTGAAAAATACCGCTGGTAGCTTGATAGAGATTGCATTGAATCTATAGATTGCTTTGGTTAGTAGACCCATTTGCATTATATTGATTCTTCCCGTCCATGAACATGGTCTATTTCTCCATCTATTAGTGTCCTCTTTGATTTTTTTCACCAATGTTTTATAGTTTTCTATATATAGGTCTTTGATTTATTTAGTTAGATATATTCTTAAGTATTTTATTCTTTTCATTGTAATGGTGAGTGGAATTGTTTCCTTAATTTCTGTTTCTATTTTCTCAGTATAAGTGTATACAAATGCAAGGGATTTCCGTGTATTAATTTTATATTCTGAAACTTTACTATATGCATTGATTAGCTCTCGTGATTTTCTGGTGGAGTCTTTAGGGTTTTCTACGTATAGGATCATGTCATCTGCAAAAAGTGAGAGTTTCACTTTTTCTTTTCCAATCTGGATTTCTTTTATTTCTTTTACTGCTCTGGTTGTTGTGGTCAGAACTTCCAAAACTATGCTGAATAGTAATGGTGAAAATGGGCACCCTTGTCTTGTTCCTAACTTTAAGGGAAATATTTTCAATTTTTCACCATTGAGGATAATGTTTGCTGTGGGTTTGTCATATATAGCTTTTATTATGTTGAGGTATGTTCCTTCTATTCCTGCTTTCTGGAGAGTTTATTATTATAAATGGATGTTGAATTTTGTCAAAGTCTTTCTCTGCATCTATTGAGATAATCATATAGCTTTTTTTTTTCAATTTGTTACAGTGGTGTATTACATTGATTGATTTGAGGATATTGAAGAATCCTTGCATCCCTGGGATAAAACCCACTTTGTCATGGTGTATGATCTTTTTAATGTGTTGATGGATTCTGATTGCTAGAATTTTGTTAAAGATTTTTGCATCTATGTTCATCAGTGACATTGGCCTGTACTTTTCTTTTTTTGTGGCATCTTTGTCAGGTTTTTGTATTAGGGTGATGGTGGCCTCATAGAATGAGTTTGGAAGTTTACCTTCCTCTGCAATTTTCTGGAAGAGTTTGAAGGATATGTGTTAGCTCTTCTCAAAATTTTTGGTAGAATTCAGCTGTGAAGCATCTGGACCTGGACTTTTGTTTGCTTGAAGATTTCTTATTACAGTTTCAATTTCCCTGCTTGTGATGGATCTGTTAAGATTTTCTATTTATTCCTGGTTCAGTTTTGGAAAGTTGTACTTTTCTAAGAATTTGTCCATTTCTTCCACATTGTCCATTTTATTGGCATATAATTGCTGATAATAGTCTTTTATGATTCTTTGTATTTCTGTGTTGTCTGTTGTGATCAACAAACCATTAGCCAGAGTCATCAAGAAACAAAGGGAGAAAAATTAGATCAATAAAATTAGAAATGAAAATGGAGAGATCACTACAGACAACACAGAAATACAAAGGATCATCATGAATCTTTAAGTATACTTTAAACATATGGAAAACTCATTTCAACTTTCAGTTCAGTTCAGTTCAGTCGCTCAGTTGTGTCTGACTCTTTGTGACCCCATGAATTGCAGCACGCCATGCTTCCCTGTCCATCACCATGTCTCAGAGTTCACTCAGACTCACGTACATCGAGTCTGTGATGCTATCCCGCCATCTCATCCTGGATCTCCCCTTCAACTCCTGCCCCCAATTCCTCACAGCATCAGGGTCTTTTTCAATGAGTCAACTCTTCGCATGAGGTTCCAAAGTACTGGAGTTTCAGCTTTAGCATCATTGCTTCCAAAGAAATCCCAGGTTTGATCTCCTTCAGAATGGACTGGCTGGATCTCCTTGCAGTCCAAGGGACTCTCAACAGTCTTCTCCAACACCAAAGTTCAAAAGCATCAATTCTTTGGCACTCAGCCTTCTTCACAGTCCAACTCTCACATCCATACGTGACCACAGGAAAAACCACAGCCTTGACTAGAGTGACCTTAGCAAAGTAATGTCTCTGCTTTTGAATGTACTATCTAGGTTGGTCATAACTTTTCTTCCAAGGAGTAAGCGTCTTCTAATTTCATGGTTGCAGTCACAATCTGCAGTGATTTTGGACCCCCCAAAAACAAAGTCTGACACTGTTTCCACTGATTCCCCATCTATTTTCCCATGAAGTGATGGGACTGGATGCCATCATCTTCGTTTTCTGAATGTTGAGCTTTAAGCCAAATTTTTTGGTCTCCTCTTTCACTTTCACCAAGAGCCTCTTTAGCTCCTCTTCACTATCTACCATTAGGGTGGTGTCATCTGCACATCTGAGGTTATTGATATTTCACCCGACAATCTTGATTCCAGCTTGTATTTCTTCCAATCCAGCTTTTCTCATGATGTACTCTGCATATAAGTTAAATAAGCAGGGTGACAATATACAGCCTTTATATACTCCTTTTCTTATTTGGAACCGTTCTGTTGTTCCATGTCCAGTTAATGACCTAAATTTCTTATACTAAAGAGATTTTGCTTATATTAGTAGGTAGATACAATGACTATTATTCTTCTATTTGTAACATGCATGCATGCATGTTTTGACTATATCAGCTAAAATCAAGCTGCCAGCCAAAATCAAAGTGATTCAGTATAATGTGGCATATACAGGTTTAATGCTACCATTATCAAAGTCGGTGGGGAGGTCTAACAGAATGTGTTCCATTGGAGAAGGGAATGGCAAACCACTTCAGTATTCTTGCCTTGAGAACCCTATAAACCGTATGAAAAAGCAAAATGATATGATACTGAAAGAGGAACTCCCCAGGTCAGTAGGTGCCTAACATGTTACTGGAGGTCAGTGGAGAAATAACTCCAGAAAGAATGAAGGGATGGAGCTGAAGCAAAAACAATACCCAGTTGTGGATGTGACTGATGATACAAGCAAGATCCAATGCTGTAAAGAGCAATATTGCATAGGAACCTGGAATGTCAGGTCCATGAATCAAGGCAAATTGGATGTGGTCGTACAAGAGATGGCAAGGGTGAACGTCGACATTCTAGGAATTGGCGAACTAAAATGGACTGGAATGGGTGAGTTTAACTCAGAAGACCATTATATCTACTAGTGGGCAGGATTCCCTCAAAAGAAATAAAGTAGCCATCATGGTCAACAAAAGAGTCCAAAATGCAGTATTTGGATGCAATGTAAAAAATGAAAGAATGATCTCTGTTGGTCTCCAAGGCAAACCATTCAATATCACAGTTATCCAAGTCTATGCCCCAACCAGTAACGCTGAAGAAGCTGAAGTTGAACGGTTTTATGAAGACTTACAAGACCTTTTAGAATTAACACCCAAAAAAGATGTCCTTTTCGTTATGGGGGACTGGAAGGCAAAAGTAGGAAGTCAAGAAACACCTGAGGTAACAGGCAAATTTGACCTTAGAATGTGGAATGAAGCAGGGCAAAGACTAATAGAGTTTTGCCACGAAAATGCACTGGTCATAGCAAACACTCTCTTCCAACAACACAAGAGAAGACTCCACACATGGACATCCCTAGACTGTCAACACTGAAATCAGATTGATTATATTCTTTGCAATCAAAGATGGAGAAGCTTTATTAAGTCAACAAAAACAAGATCAGGTGCCTCATACCATGAACTCCTTATTACCAAATTCAGACTCAAATTGAAGAGGGTAGGGAAAACCACTGGACCATTCGACTATGAGCTAAGTCAAATCCCTTATGATTATACAGTGGAAATGAGAAATAGATTTAAGGGCCTAGATCTGATAGATAGATTGCCTGATGAACTATGGAATGACGTTCATGACATTGTACAGGAGACAGGGATCAAGATCATCCCCATGGAAAAGAAATGCAAAAAAAGCAAATTGGCTCTCTGGGGAAGCCTTACAAATAGCTGTGAAAAGAAGAGAGGTAAAAAGGAAAGGAGAAATGGAAAGATATAAGCATCTGAATGCACAGTTCAAAAAAATAGCAAGAAGAGATAAGAAAGCCTTCTTCAGTGACCAATGCAAAGAAATAGAGGAAAAGAACAGAATGGGAAAGACTAGAGATCTCTTCAGGAAAATTAGAGATACCAAGGGAACATTTCATGTGAAGATGGGCTCAATAAAGGACTGAAATGATATGGACCTAACAGAAGCAGAATATATTAAGAAGAGGTGGCAAGAATACATGGAAGAACTGTACAAAAAAGATCTTCATGACCCACACAATCATGATGGCGTGAACTTAATCTAGAGCCAGACATCTTGGAATGTGAAGTCAAGTGGGCCTTAGAAAGATCACTATGAACAAAGCTAGCAGAGGTGATGGAATTCCAGTAGAGCTATTTCAAATCCTGAAAGATGATGCTGTGAAAGTGGTGCACTCAGTATGACAGCAAATTTGGAATATTCAGCAGTGGCCACAGGACTGGAAAAGGTCAGTTTTTATTCCAATTCTAAAGAAAGGCAATGCCAAAGAATGCTCAAACTGCCACACAATTGCACTCATCTCACATGCTAGTAACGTAATGGTTAAACTCTCAAAGCCAGGCTTCAGCAATACATGAACCATGAACTTCCAGATGTTCAAGCTGGTTTTAGAAAAGGCAGAGGAACCAGAGATCAAATTGCCAACATCTGCTGGTTCATGGAAAAAGCAAGAGAGTTCCAGAAAAGCATCAATTTCTGCTTTATTGACTATGCCAAAGACTTTGACTGTATGGATCACAATAAACTCTGGAAAGTTCTGAAAGAGATGGGAATACCAGATCACCTGACCTGCCTCTTGAGAATTCTGTATGCAGATCAGGAAGCAGCAGTTAGAACTGGACATGGAACAACATACTGGCTCCAAATAGGAAAAGGAGTACATCAAGGCTATATATTGTCACCCTGCTTATTTACCTTATATGCAGAGTACATCATGAGAAACGCTGGACTGGAAGAAACACAAGCTGGAATCAAGATGGCTGGGAGAAATATCAATAACCTCAGATATGCAGATAACATCACCCTTTTGGCAGAAAGTGAAGAGGAACTAAAAAGCTTCTTGAAAGTGAAAGAGGAGAGTGAAAAAGTTGGGTTAAAGCTTAACATTAAGAAAACGAAGATCATGGCATCCGGTCGCATCACTTCATATGAAATAGATGGGGAAATAGTGAAAAGAGTATCAGACTTTATTATTCTCGGCTCCAAAATCAGTGCCAATGTTGACTACAGCCATGAAATTAAAAGATGCTTACTTCTTGAAAGAAAAGTTATGACCAAACTAGATAGCATATTGAAAAGCAGAGACCTTACTTTGCCGACTAAGTTCCTTCTAGTCAAGTCTATGGTTTTTCCAGTAGTCACGTATGGATGTGAGAGTTGGATTGTGAAGAAGGCTGAGCACCGAAGAATTGATGCTTTTGAACTGTGGTGTTGGAGAATACTCTAGAGAGTCCCTTGGACTGCAAGGAGATTCAACCAGTCCATTCTAAAGGAGATCAGCCCTGGGATTTCTTTGGAAGGAATGATGCCAAAGCTGAAACTCCAGTACTTTGGCCACCTCATGTGAAAAGTTGACTCATTGGAAAAGACTCTGATGCTGGGAGGGATTGGGGGCAGGAGGAGAAGGGGATGATAGAGGATGAGATTCCTGATGGCATTACTGACTCGATGGACGTAAGTCTGAGTGAACTCCAGGAGTTGGTGATGGACAGGGAGCCCTGGTGTGCTACAATTAATGAAGTTCCAAATAGTTGGACACGACTGAACAACTGAACTGAACTATCAAAATCTTAGAAACTTTTTATACATTTAAACAATATTATTCTAAAATTTATTCAGAAAATTTAATGAGATATAATAGCTAAACAATTTTTCAAAGAGGAATAATGTTTTAAGAATAAGTCCACCTGATTCCTGGACTTGCTTTTATAGCTACAGTTATCAAGACTTTGTGATATTGGCAGAGAAAAAATATATATATCAATCAATAGAACAGAATAAAGAGCCCAGGAATAAACACAAAAAAAATATACGTTCAACTGATTTTTGACACTTGTGAAAAAAATAACAAGCAGTTAAAAGGAGAAACTGTAATCTTTCCAACAAAAGATAATGGAACAATTGGACATCCAGGAGGAGAAAATTAAACCTCAACCTAAGTTTCAAGTCTCATATAAAAATTTATTCAAAATGGAGTGACTAAAAAGCAAAACTTAAATCTATGAAATAAGAATGTGGAAAAAATCAGTTTCTAAGATTAGGTTAAACACACATACAGAGAGACACACACACACTTTTGGCCAGTTGCTTGTTCCATAAATGAAACGTTATAGATTGAAATTGTCAGAATTAAAAATGTTATCTGGAAAGCATTGTTAAAAATTAAAAGTAAATAGCTAAAGACTGGGTGAAAATATTTGCAAATCACATATATTCAGCTAAAGATTGATCCTTAACTGCAGAAAGGACTCTCAAACTTTACTGTAAAACAAATTAAAAATCCAATTCAGAATGGGTAAAATAATGGATAGACATTTCAGCCAAGAAGGCATACAGTTGGAAAATAAACCCATTAAAAGCATGTTAAACATCATTAGCTATTCAGTTTAGTTCAGTTGCTCAGTCGTGTCCGACTCTTTTTGACCCAATGAACTGCAGCACTCCAGGCCTCCCTGTCCATCACCAACTCCTGGAGCTCACTCAGACTCACGTCCATTGAGTCAGTGATGCCATCCAGCCATCTCATCCTCTGTCGTCCCTTTCTCCTCCTGCCCCCAATCCCTCCCAGCATCAGAGTCTTTTCCAATGAG
>SJYF01001394.1:334167-347226 GCA_006410515.1 Procapra przewalskii
AATTGTTTCCTTAACTTCTTTTTCTACTTTCTCATTATTAGTGTATAGGAATGCAAGGGATTTCTGAGTGTTGATTTTATATCTTGCAACTTTACTATATACATTGATTAGCTCTAGTATTTTACTGGTGTAGTCTTTAGGATTTTCTATGTAGAGGATCATGTCATCTGCAAACAGTGAGAGTTTTATTTCTTCTTTTCCAATTTGGATTCCATTTGTTTCTTTTTCTGCTCTGATTGCTGAGGCCAAAACTTCCAGAACTATATTGAATAGTAGCAGTAAAAGTGGGCACCCTTGTTTTGTTCCTGACTTTGGGGGAAATGCTTTCAATTTTGACAAACCATTAACCAGACTCATCAAGAAACACAGAGAAAAAAATCAAATCAATAAAATTAGAAATGAAAATGGAGAGATCACAACAGACAACACAGAAATCCAAAGGATCATAAGAGACTACTATCAGCGATTATTCTTACCTTTTTGATGATAGTCATTCTAACAGGTGTGAGGTCATATCTCATTGTGTTTTTTATTTGCATTTCCCTGATGGTTATTACCAACCTACATAGCACATTCAAAAGCAGAGACACTACTTTGCTAACAAAGGTCCATCTAGTCAAGGCTATAGTTTTTCCAGTAGTCACTTATGGACGTGAGAGTTGGACTGTGAAGAAAGCTGAGCACCAAAGAACTGATGCTTTTGAACTGTGGTGTTGGAAAAGACTTTTAAGAGTCCCTTGGACTGCAAGGAGATCCAACTAGTCCATTCTGAAGGAGATCAGCCCTGGTATTTCTTTGGAAGGAATGATGCTAAAGCTGAAACTCCAGTACTTTGGCCACCTCTTGAGAAGAGTTGACTCATTGAAAAAGACTCTGATGCTGGGAGGGATTGGGGGCAGAAGAAGAAGGGGACAACAGGGGATGAGATGGCTGGATGGCATCACTGACTCAATGGATGTGAGTTTGAGTGAACTCCGGGAGTTGGTGATGGACAGGGAGGCCTGGTGTGCTGTAATTCATGGGCTTGTAAAGAATCTGACATGAATGAGCTACTACTGAACTGACTGACTGATCCATATAAAATGACTCACGTTTTGTCATAATATTAGAGGGCATATTAAATGTTACTGCTTTTTTTAAAATGATCACAAAAAGGCTACTATTTTTTATTGGCTACTCAATCTCTCTATGTATACAATATTGTATAAATTTTAAGTCGGTTGACAGTTATAATAACAATACAAATTCATGGGCATTTACATAAAGCTGCTGCTGTAGGTTTTGGTACATTTTGTGCCAGGTACCTTAGTAAATATGACAAATATAAATGAACTCAGCTACTTTAATTCATAAGAATAGGCTTTCAAAAAAAGCAAATATGTCATCTCATAGAATATTTAATAAGTTAAATCCAGGAAAACTGATAACTAAAAACAAAAAGGAGGACTGTTAATGAAAGGGTTGTAATAAAAATGTTAGGTTAAAACATTAGGCTTAAAATTTTAGCAATTGTACTTAAGATCCAGAAAGTGTACACACGCTGGGAATTACAAGAAAAGATTTCCTTGTTCTGCTTCATAATTACTATCATGTTCTTAAGGAACAATTCTGGGTTGCTATGGGGTCCTCTTCCCTGCTAGTATAAACTACTCTTCTAGGTCCTAGTGAAACAAGGTGGTAATTCACATAAATGGGTTTTAAAATAAGATTCTTCTCTTTCAAAATAAAATAAAGCTAAATAACCTCTCTAAATTACAAGGAAATCTAATCAAAATGTTGACAAGATAAAGAAGCCAGATCACCCATTTACCTGCACTGACTGCCTCAGAGCACAGAACTGGTGTGGCACCTATAAGGGAGGAGGTGTGAGTGGTCCTCACTTTGCCCCTACCCAGCCTGCAGTGTTGGCGGGGTGGGGGGAACAAAAGCCCTTCAGCAACCCTGGGGTTTTATTTCCCAGGTAAAGATTGAGGGAGTGGATTAGATGGCTTTTAAGAGAACTTCCTGCTTTTTTTTTTTTTTTAAGGCCTTGACATGTAGCTTGTTGGGCTCTTATTTCTTTGACCAGGGATTGAACCCATGTCCCTTGCAGTGGTAGCATCCAATCATACTTACTGGACCACCAGGGAAGCCCCTTAGAGACTTCAAGAGAAAGGATCTAAGTCAGCTTGACATCTCACCTGTGGGCAGACACTTAAGGTGGCAAAATAAATGGACTAAAAAACAGTTGGGTGAAGTATTTACCTTCTGATCTCATCTTTTGGAACTATTGGGCACTAGAGTTCAAAAAATCTTTGTCCAATATCTAATCTAATGGCTGGATTGCTACAGAGTAATAAGGGAATGAGGCATCTGACACTGAAATATTGGATAAAAAACGTAGGAACACTATGCCAAGTCTAGGGAGAAAAACAGTGCACCCTCACATGACACCAGAAATCACGACTTCCTGCCTCTGAATTTCAAAAGTCATTCATCTTCTTGGGAGATGTACCTTCAACTCTTTCAAAAGATCCACCAATTCACAACTGTTAAGAATAAGTTTTCATGTCAATGTATGTCAATGTATGGCAAAATCAATACAGTATTGTAAAGTAAAAAAGAAAAAAAATGGTAATTAAAAAATTTAAAAAAATAAAAATAATAAATAATACATTTTCTGAAATCCTCCTAGGAAAGCAATTGCCATAGAACTAGTTCTAAGAGAAAGGATGCAGGAAGGAGAATTTAGCTTTTTCTTTACAGATCAGAAAGATTACCCAAAGATTACCCAAAATGGATTCTCATTTTCTGTTCTTTGTGAACATTACACACCACGTGACAGACACATGATTTCTTCAATAAGCCTTAGAGCTTCCAGAGCTCTCCTGGGGCCTACAGCCCAAGTAGTTCTGAGGAGTCAAATGTTAAAGCTTTCTCCACAGCAACAAATTCCTTTGATGTTTGGGTTACTGAACACAAACTCACTGGATAATTTGTCTTCAACATAGTCCATTTCTGTTTCTAACAGTTTGTTAGCTGTGCTTTCTTCTTAATGAACACTCTGACGCCATCTTGAATAACTTCATCAGAGTCTCCTTTTATCTCTGTATATTCTAAAGTGCAGGAAAGGCCATTACAACCCCTGGTTCAGACACCAACATGTTTAGGCTTATCTTTAAGAAGTCATTTTATCTTCTTTACAGCTGAAGGTGTCAGGATGAGGGCATCCTAGGGGTGGGGGTGGATGACACTTCCTCTTGCTCACAGCTGGGAACCTGGCCCAAACTAAGGAAGCTGACATCCTCGCCATCCTGGTGCCCAATTGTCTAGGGCTGGAGCTCTGCAGTCTCAACCTCTTTCCATGGACAATGTGGGCACACTGTGAAATAAGTAATTTCACCACAAAACCTAATATAAAATTCATGTTAATTGTAGTCTAAACATTTGATAGAATGAAACAGACTTGAGCATCTATTTTTAAGAGTATTTTGGAGGGAAGGCCAGCAGTATCTGAAGTAATTTGCTCTTGTGCTTGCTCCTGTGCTATCAATTAGAAACCATGCTTGTTTAAAACCAGAGACTGCAAAACTATGTGATTATGTGATCTAGAGACCACACTGAAGCCCATTTATTTTCTATAACCTTTAAACAAGTTTAAACAAATGACTGAAAGTCCCATTCATCTTTAAATAACCACCTAGTGTGTGTTAAGTTGCTTCGGTTGTGTCCAACTCTTTGTGACCCCATAAACTATAGCTCACCAGGCTCTTCCATCCATGGGGATTCTCTAAGCGACAATACTGGAGTGGGTAACCTATCCCTTCTCCAGGGGACTGTCTAACCCAGGGACTGAACCCATATCTCTTATGTCCCCTACATTGAGAGGCAGGTTCTTTACCACCAGTGCACCTGGGAAGCCCCCAAAACTATAAGTTTGTAAGAGAAAATCAGTGATTGCCAAGGGTGAGATGGGGAAGAAATGAAGAACCACCCAAAGTATATTCTAAGCCATTCGGCTTTGTGCATGAAAAGCCCCTAGATTTAAACATATATTTCACTTTTGCAAACAATAGTACTATTATGGCAAAAGAAAGATACACATTGAATGTAAATATGAAGAGTTTTTCCTGCCTTGTTTTGAATATGGTCAATAAGAACAAATAGGATTTTCCATAGTTCTGATAAGTAGCACCTTACTGCTTATAATTGAGATTAGAGAAAGAACATATACAGAGAGGACAGAATTAGTAACAGACCTGAAAGAGGTGAATATACCAGGAACTCTACCAGATTTCCTTTATATTGCTGGTTACAGCCTTTCCTACACTCCTTCTTCCTTAACCTGAAAATCATCTGATTTTTTAGGATTAAGTGTTGACATTACTTCATCTAGTCCTACAACCTTTAAGACTAGGATAGGGTCTGTAATTATTAAACTCATAATGCCTTCAGTTTTTTATTATGTATGACCCACTATACTGATCACATCATATTATAATTGTCTTTTTTCAAAGGACAGCATTTGCTCATCAGTGTCTACTGCTTAAGCTGCATGGTGCTTATTTTATTGCAGGCATGTAACAATATTGTATAAATGAATGATTATAAATCAGTCTAGCAGAACTCAGTTGACTGTCTGAACTATCAAACATAGGTTTATAAAAGTCTGAATTGGAAAGTAATGACAGTAAAAATAGTCCTTAAAAATAGGTTACAATGGGGGAAGAACACAGTTTCAGAGACTACTATGAATTCTAGGTCACAGGAGTTAAAAGTGAATTTCTGCCTATTTGTGCTCTTGGATATATGTCAGTGGTCAGTTTATTAGAAACTACGATGGCTAAGTTTAATCCTATGATATATCAGACAATCTTTTGACCACTCTGGACATGTTTGCGTTTGTAAAAGAAGATATTTTTCTGGTAAATTTCCAGGCTTCTGCTGTGAACCAAAGTTGTAAGCAATATATTTTAAAAAGTATCTTGATTGAAAGGGCATAAAGAGCCTCTTGATAAAAGTGAAAGAGGAGAGTGGAAAAGTGGGCTTAAGTCTAAACATTCAGAAATCAGAGTATTGCATCCAGTCACATCACTTCATGGCAAAAAGATGGGGAAACTGTAGAAACAGTGGTTGGCTTTATTTTTCTGGGCTCCAAAATCACTGCAGATGGTGACTGCAGCCATGAAATTAAAAGACACTTGCTCCTTGGAAGAAATGTTATGACCAAACTAGACAGCATACAAAAAAGCAGAGACATTACTTTGCAGATAAAGATCCATCTAGTCAAAGCTATGTTTTGCCAGTACTCATGTATGAATGTGAGAGTTGGACAATAAAGAAAATTGAGCACTGAAAATTGATGCTTTTCAACTGTTGTGTGAGAGAAGACTCTTGAGAGTCATTTGTACAGCAAGGAGAGGCAACAAGTGCATCCTAAAGGAAATCAACTCTGAATATTCATTGGATGGACTGATGTTGAAGCTGAAACTTGAATACTTTGGCCACCTGATGCGAAGAGCTGACTCATTTGAAAAGACCCTGATGCTGGGAGGGATTGGGGTCAGGAGGAGAAGGAGATGACAAAGGATGAGATGGTTGGATGTCATCACCAACTCAGTGGACATGATTTTTGGTGAACTCTGGCAGTTGATGATGGACAGGGAGTCTTGGTATGTTGCAATTCATGGGGTCGCAAAGAGTTGGACAAGACTGAGCGACTGAATTGAATTGAACTGACATATCTATATGAAGAAAAGATAGGGATTCTGCAAATACCACATGACATTAAAGTATATTAAATTCAACAACTATTTGTGTACAGTTAGTAAACTCTGTAGTCAAAAGTATCCAGACATGCTTATTGCATCTTAAAAGGATTTGCAAAAGTTAGATAAAAACAGATGTGACTTATAGGATTACCTCACTGATATGAGCTGTGCTGTTATTAAAGCAAACACTAACTGTAACACATTCCCATAAAGAATCTTATCACAAAGCCCATAAATGTTTTACTCTACAAAAGCACTGAAGCAAAATGCCTGAATATAGTGTGACATTTAAAATATAAACGTTTATTTCTTGTTTAAATGGCTTAGTTGGTTAAATATTTTACTCATTATTTTTCTTCTTTCCAGAGCTTGAATTCTAGCTTATTTGTGTTCACCATCAAGTTAAACAAGTAAGCATTTCATTGTTAGACATCTTTACATTTTTAATATTCTTCCTATTATTGTTATAAGTAGTCTTTTTAATTATCCTTGTCTAGTTATTTTTTCTTTTCTATGCTAAAATTTAAAAAAAGAGTGTTTTGGCATTAGTATCAATATTCTGACTTTTAAATTGCTTAGTTGTGATCATATGTCCACAAAAAAAATAGGTAGAACAATTAATTTCAGGAAACATAACTTGAAAGTGAAAGTGTCAGTCGCTAAGTCACGTCCAACTCTGCGACCCCATAGACTGTAGCCTGCCAGACTCCTTTATCCATGGGATTCTCCAGGCAAGAATACTGGATTGGGTTGCCATTCCCTTCTCCAGAGGATCTTCCTGACCCAGAGATCAAACCTGGGTTTCCTGCCTGCAGTGCAGGCATCTGAATCACAGGGAAGCCTGCTTAAATTTATAACTTAAATAAGCCTGATTTGTTTGCTAGACTCTTCTCTCCTCTGTGGAGAAAATGTTTTTTTCTAGCCTACGGATACAAGCAGAAAGTTTGTCCATACATTCTTTCTTGATGATATATTCCCTGGGCTGTTCTTCTAGTATGCTCTGCTTTCCCTAAACAACAACATAGCTGCTGTGAGTGAATGTGGGTAGCCGTTCCCTTCTCCAGGAGATATTCTCAACCCAGGGATCAAACCCAGGTCTCCCTCATTGCAGGCAGATTCTTTACCAGCTGAACTACCAGGAAAGCCTGAATATAACTGCCAGGTTACCTAAGTAACAAATGTAACCTGTAAGCAACAATGTAATTGCTAGGTGTACTTGTCACACTTTTATACATTGAATAGACAAGAAAACAATGCTCTTTTAGATAATTTATTACTCACCAGCACACCAGACATCCTGAATTTTTCACTGGTTTCCCATTCCTCCCAAGTCCTACAGAGTTGATACAGAGGCAGGCTGAGCACTCAATGGATATGTGTCTGATAGGAAACCACCAGTCTTATAATGTCACTGTTGTTTGGTCATTAAGTCATGTCCGACTCTTTTGTGAACCCATAGACAGTAGCCCACTAAGCTCCTCTGTCCATGGGCTTTCCCAGACAAGAATATTGGAATGGGTTCCCATTTCCTATTCCAGAGTATCTTCTGGACCCAGGGATGGAACCTGTGTTTCCTGCTTGAAAGGCATATTCTTAACCACTGAGCCACCATGAGCTGCCTAATTTTGTACCTGAACAAGATACTATTTTGTTACTTTGGTCAGGAATTAAATCTGTTCATTAACCTAAAGTGAGATGCTCTCTCTACCTTTTAAGGCCACTGACTATAAAAACATACTCGAAAAGATAGTGTGGGATATCTAGAAAAGCTATAATTACTTTTCAACAGTGTGCATAGTGTTGTAGGTCATTACAAGTGGCAGAAAAGCTATAATTACCTTTCAACAGTGTGCATAGTGTTGTAGGTCATTACAAGTGGCTCAGTCGTAAAGAATCCCCCTGCTAATTCAGGAGATGTAAGAGATGTGAATTCAGTCCCTAGGTTGGGAAGATTCCCTGGAGAAGGAAATGGCAACCCACTCCACTATTCTTGCCTGGAAAATTCCATGGATAGAGGAGATTGGTGGGTTGCAGTCCATGAGGTCCCAATGAGTAAGACATGATCGAGCACGCACAAATACACACCCTCTAGTACGACTAGCCACTGAGGAATATCAGTAAACATATTTCAAATAATATAACAATGCCAATGTAGACACTAGATTGCTTTAAAGAATATTGTTCATTTACTGAAACCTGCTGATGTGTAACCAAGATGGCAATTTTGAGAGTGCAGGTATTTCTCTCATTCTTGAAAAATGTTAAAATTGGTATTCATGTAAGGAAATCTGAGGTGCACTGGAAATCCACGTGCCTACCTAGCCATAGTTTTTGATTGAGATTTACAGCAAAATTCCTTTAAATGATTGTGTGAAATAGCAAATGTGTGCAAAATATGAGAAATATAAAATAGCACTGGACAGTTTCTGAAAATAATGAGAAAGCATTTTCTTAAAACATACAAAGTCATTATGTGAGATTGCCTCCATGAAATTGCAACATCATGACTGATAGTTTTAAAGTTCAAGATTTAAAGAGGAGATCACTATATTTCGAACTTCACCTTGGTCACCTACATTAGCATGGAAGAGAGCCCAAGAACTTGGTGAAAACATCATAGTGGTCAAGGAACCTGTAGAAATTGTGTTGGTCAAATTTACTTTGTGCTTCCACTACCCTCAGCTTAAAGTGGGCATTTATTTAGTACTGTAAGTAGTCAGTGTAGCCTCTGCAGAAAAGAATTAGCAGGTGAAAATGCTGAAATATTATTTTTTAACTTTAATATCAAACCTTTAAAAATGTCACCACAGTGCTTTAAATTTATATAATTGTGCCAGTGCTCCTCAGTACATGAGTACATTTTATATTTTAGTCCTGTATCTGCAATGTTCATTCTATGCTGATGATATTCTGCTTCAGTCTTGGCTTTGGCTGAATAGAGAATTTAACACTTATCTATCCAGTATTTTGGAGAAGGCAATGACGACCCACTCCAGTACTCTTGCCTGGAAAATCCCATGGACGAAGGAGCCTGGTAGGCTGCAGTCCATGTGGTCGCTAGGAGTTGGACACAACTGAGTGACTTCACTTTCACTTTTCACTTTCAGGCATTGGAGAAGGAAATGGCAACCCACTCCAGTGTTCTTGCCTGGAGAATCCCAGGGACGGCAGAGCCTGATGGGTTGCCGTCTACGGGGTCACCCAGAGTCGGACACTACTGAAGCTACTTAGCATCCAGTATTTGGTCAATGTGGCTTCATTGTACTTAAAAACATTTGTTTGCTAAGGGGTTAGAGAAATTTTAGACAGGAATTACAGTGTAGGAAGTTTAAGATTAAGGTTTTGACTAATATGGTCTTTCTACGATTTCAGAGATCACAGAAAGTCCTCAGGAGAATTTTCTTTTGTCCTAATCTGACTTTTTTTGTCTTCAGTTTGGACAATACCTCTTCAAGGCCCTTGATCTGAAACTCCAATCCCTTCTCTTTAATAAGAAATACCCTCTTTGGAAATTCCTTGTAGGATCTGTGCAATGGCCCAAATTTGGGCTATACAAAATCAAGAAACATTCAATACTTATAATGTCTGATCCTGAGTTTCACAGTTATTGCGGTGAGGCGGGAGTAGAAATAGGATAAGAAAGAAAAATTCTTGCTATCTCATGAGTCAGAGAAATGCTTTTATTTTTAATTCAAGCATCCTTTTCAATATTCTCTCTAGGCTACTAATTCTTTACTACTAATTCTTACCTACTAATTCTTTACTACTGATGTATTGGCCTCCCTGGTGGCTCAGTGATAAAGAATTTGCCTGCAATGCAGGAGATACAGATTAAATTTCTGGGTTGGGAAGATCCCCTGGAGAAGGGCAAGGCAATTCACTCCAGTATTCTTGACTGGAGAATCCCATGAACAGAAAGTCTTGGGGGATACAGTCCATAGGGTCACAAAGAGTAGGACAAGACTTGGTATGCATACATGCACTGATGTATTAAAATAAAAATCTATAATAATAACTTTCATTGCAAGGACAAACATCAGTTTTTAAGAGACAGTGAAACATTAGCTCATAATGACCAAACTTACTCCTTTAATAGGAAACCTTCTTTGTTTGTCTTTGAAACCATTATGTTCTCCTGAAAGTTTTATTTCCTATTCTTCCTATGGCTTAGAAGTATCATAAAGTTGGTATATAAGAGTTTAATATTACTTTTACTGGGTCTTAGAGATGTACTGTAATCTGTCCTTTTGTGCCCTTTTATGTCTTTTTGTGTCAAAGTCTTCCTTTGAGAGAAAGGAAAGAAATGATGGTGATTAACAAAACACTCCACCTTTGAGCTACAGATGCATGGTTAAACACCTGTCTGGTCATTATTAGATCTCATAGCATATAGGCATGTAGGAAAAGAGAAAAATAAGTTTGAAAAAGAAAAAATGAAAATTCACATCTCTTGGTATTTCAGATAATTTTATTCCATCAGGATTCCCAAAGGTAAATGGTAGGTAGGGTCCCTCATGGGGTGTGGAGGAAAAATTTATATTATTTTTCAATTGAATCTCTATTGCCAGACTTTAAAATATGATATAAGATCCCCTATGTCCAGTTTTTCATGGTGTTTTGCCAAAATAAGGGCCTCTGTAAGAAACATAAAGCTAGTTTAAATCTTGCTCTCCCAATATTGAAATCCCAGTCTGAGGATCCTCTTGAATTCCTCTGCCAAGAGCAGCTATTTCCCCTAAGTACCAGCACCTTCTATGCTTTCAGATTCTTCACCTCCCTATTAGATGCTTCTTCCTTTTCCCAACAGATGAATAACTTCCTGGACTCTCCCACCTCTGTCTCTCTGTATGCCTCCCAAAAAACCCTGGTCCAATGAACACTCAATGCAGCACACCAGACCCTGGAATCAATAAGCTATTCTTCTTTGGGGATGTCCCCAATGGAGGGGGTGGACTGACCACAGTACATACCCTTCTCTTCCTCAGATCTATGATTTCCCCAAGGGTGTGAGGAAAGATCCCACCCAAGGGACTCCTGAACTTTGTTCAGGAACTATTCCACACTTATTTTCCCACTGGGGTGGATGTTCAAACCCTCCTAAACATCTTATTCTCTGGGGAAGAAAAAGAACTAATTATAATTATTGCAAGGAAGGAAGCTGATAAGACTAATCAAAATAATTCAGTGAAGGCTGTATATCAGCTTGGAGTCCATCCCATTCTCACAATTGTTTCTGGCTGGGACTACTGAGAGGAAAACAGTCTTTGGCAGCACCTCACACACTTCAGGGATTTGATTCATAAGAACATTCAGTCAACGGGGAAGAAATTCACAAATTGAAGTAGGTTTCAGAAAGTCATCCAGAGATGGAAGGACAATTCCTGGACCTCCCTCGAGTGTCTAAGGGATTGTCTCCAGGCGTATACAAATGTGAACCCAGAGTCAGTGGAGGGCCAAGCCATTCTTAAGTCTCATTTAAATTCCCAGAGTTTCCCAGACATCAGGAAAAAATTATTCAATATGCAAACTTTGGCAATAGGGCCTACCATGCCACTTCTCAGCTGGTGTAGTCAACATTTCACACGTTCAACAACCAGTATCTGGAGGCTGATGCAAAGGAAGATAGATGAGCAGAACGAATTGCCAGTATTCTGGCTTTAGTAATTCAGGGTGACTTGACCTCCCAGGAATGACCTCCCCTCATGCCACCTGTCCTGAAGGAACCCAGTAACATGCAAAAACTTCCCGGGGTTTCAAAGACAACCTGCACAATGGAGAGAAAGTTTTAAGCCGATGTACACACTGCAGAGAGGAGGGTAAATGCCACCAGGGAAGTCCCATTGGAAAGGGGAATGCCCAAAATGTCTCAGAAAGAAATTAAGCAGCCTGTCATGTCCTGACCCATCCTCACTGGTTGCACACATCAAAGAAGAGTGCTAAGTGACCCAGGGTTCCTAGGAGAACCCTGGAAATACCCACCAAGGAACCTAGGCTCAACCTGATCATTAGGGATAAAATGATTGACATTTTAGTGGACACAGGGGGACTAATAAGGCAGAATGACCAATGTTAAACATAAGATAGTGGGAGTGAAAGGAAAGTCACAGGAGAGCAATTTTATAGAGCAACTTGAGTGTGATTTAAAAGGGAAAAGATTACCTTACCATTTCTTATATGTTCCAGAATGTTGAAATCTGCTAAGAAGAAAAGACTTACTATATAAATTGGTATCTACAATTTATCTCAAAGACAAAAACTTTACCATCTCTATACCTAAGACTCTCTTCCATTATGTAACTCTATTGCTACTACTCTCTGTGAAGGATAATGACCTGATTAATCTTGAAGGGATTTAATCCCTCAATATGGACAAATGAAAAATAGGCAGAGGCAGGAGATACCCCTAGTCAAGCTTTGATCTGACTCCAGTCACCCAAATTTAAAGCAATACCCTGTGGACTAAGAATGCTGCCTGCCATATCAATAAAAAAAGAATGTCACAGCATCAGCAATTGTCATAAGGGAACTCAGGATGGAAGCAAGGAATGCCTGCCATCTAGCAGTCCTCAGACTGCAGCCACCCACAGTGGTGTAGCTTGAGTAAACTAAAGATGAGAAACACAGAACACTCACCCTAGATAACTAAGATTCATATCAAAGGAATAATAAATCACTGATCCCAGACTCTTGCATCTTCATACATAAAAAGACACTACCTTAACTTGAGGTATCTTGTTTTCTTTATTCACAATAACATTTTGACATTCTGACTACCTGTCCTTTGTTGCAAAAACTAGGTATTCTAGCTCCCCTCTTGTCTCCTCAGAGTAGTTTTTTTCAATTTTATCTGAGATGCTGGCTCCAAGACTTGAAGTCATAAAAATTAGAATGTCTGTGCAATAAAACATGACTCTTAACTTGTAGTTTCTTCATTTTTCTTCAGTCAACAGCCTTTTTAGCTAGGCATTGAACCTATTGTAGAAAGCTTACTCAAACAAGGGCTTCTTAGACCCTATCTGTCCCCTTGCAACCCTCCTATCTTGCAAATTAAAAAAAAAAAAGAAAGAAAGAAAGAAAGAAATACCAGCTTACTCAGCTTCCTTGAGCTGTAAATAAAGCTACTAAGGATTCACCCAGTGGTGCCCAACAGTTACACCCTTTTCTCTACTCTAAACGCTGGGAAAATCTGGTATTCCTATAATAGCCAGGACATGGAAACAACCTAGATGTCCATCAGCAGACGAATGGATAAGCAAGCTGTGGTACATATACACAATGGAGTATTACTCAGCCCTTAAAAAAATAAATT
>SJYF01001394.1:363846-377447 GCA_006410515.1 Procapra przewalskii
CGAAGCACCAGTCTATGTTCAATACAGGATACAGGATCCTTGGGGCTGGCGCATGGGGTGATCCAGGGAGATATGGGGTGGGAGGTGGGAAGGGGCTTCGGCATTGGGAGATTGTGTACACCTGTGGCCAATGCATGTCAATGTATGGCAAAACAAATGCAGTATTGTAATGTAGGGAAATAATAATAATAATAAAAATTAAAAAAAATAAAAGTCAAAGGGGTATTTTGTGAAACTGTTTATAAGATATTTGGGCATAGACAGCCTTCATGTAATAATTGAAAGAATACTGATTATTATTTTTCTACTAATGCAGGAATGTGTGTGCTCAGTTGTGTCTGACTCTTTGTTGGCCCCATAGACTAGCCCACCAGGCTTCTCTGTTCACAGAACTTTTCAAGCAAGAACACTTCCTGGAGGTCTTTCCTGACCCAGGCGTCAAACACACATTCCTTGTGTCTCCTGCATTAGCAAGGAGATTCTTTACCACTGAAAAATCTTGGAAACTTGAACACAAGAGCATCAAGCAAGAAAATGAAACTGCCAAGAACATTATATATTCTGTTTTGACATCTTGTGAGATCTACTGTCACAAAATTGTAGGGTACCATCACTATCAAGCCCATAAATGCTTTATTTGGCTTAAAGAAGATGAAGAGAGAATATTTTAAGTATTTTCACTGTGAAATACAGAACATATGCAAGAAAGTGAAGGGAAAAAAGTGAAAGTGTTACTCTGTCAATGGTGTTGACTCTTTGATACCCCATGGACTGTAGCCTGCCAAGCTCTTCTGTCCATAGAATTCTCTAGGCAAGAATTCTAGGTAGGCAGTGATTCACTTCTCCAGGGGTTCTTCCCAATCCAAGGATCAGTTATTGTCTGAGCCACTGTGGATTTTTTGTGACATTTTAACAATTAGTCACAATAGCTAAAAAAGAGAACATTTTCAACTCTATAAGATCACAGAAGTATTATTTTCCCACATAGGGTAACTATGATGGTAAATTTTCTTTTCTGCATAGTTTTAGTAACCATGCATGCCTTCAAAAATATATAGTTTAGTTTTGCTTTTTAAATACTTTATGTGGAGGGAATGTATATTTAAATGGGATATCTTTGTTTAATCTTTTTTTAATCACAACATTGTTTATAGGATTTGAGAAAAACATATTAATATAATTTGTTATTTACCAGATTACTGCATTGAGAATTCAAATCAAAGGTAAGGTGAAAAAGTTAAGGTTATCAACTGAGGTAAGAATTTATGGAAAGATCTTTTTTTTTTTTTTTTCTGGGACAATGGATTGCTCTATTACAGATTTCTCAATCTTACAACCTATGGTAATTGCCTTTACAGATTTTAACATGCTAAAATAATTTATATTTGTGAATGCACGATTGGATAGCTGTCTCCCATCCATGACGATATGTAAGAAACTTTCAGTCCCAAGGTTGGAATCTTTTACTATTTATTTTATTTTTTTAGATCACAGAGAAGGTTCTTTATTTTTACCTGCTTCTTTGTGTTATTCAATTACCCTGTGGACTATAGCCTGCCTGGCTGCTCTATCCATGGGCATTCTCCAGGCAAGAATACTGGAATGGGTAGCTTATCCCTTCTTCAGGGGATCTTCTCAACTCAGGAATCAAACTGGGATCTCCTGCATTGCAAACAGATTCTTTATCAGCTGAGCAACCAGGGAAGCCCTTCAGTAGCTTCTAAAATATAAACAAAGCTTGCATATATGATGTGAGTTTCTCCAGGCCACTTCTACTTATGAATAGTAAAGATTCAAATTTAGTATAATTTAATTCATCTAACATTCACTTGTACCTTTAAAAAAATATTTATTTACCTATTAGGCTATATTGGGTCTTAGTTAAAGCATTCAGGATCTTTAGTGGCAGCATTGGGACTCTTAGTTGTGACATGTGAGATCTATCTGCCTAATCAGGGATAGAACCCAGAGCCCCTGAATTGAGAGCTCAGAGTCTTAACCACTGGACCCCAGGGAAGTTCCCATTTATAATATAAGATTTTAATCTACCTTAGGGTCACCCCCAGGTACTTCTGGGAAGTATACTCAAGTATTTCTTGAGGGCTCTGACATTCTCACAAACAATTCTCTTTTTGTTAAGCAATAGCACTGTGCCATTGTCTTCTACCTGACATCCACAGATTACCACTTTACCTACTGGACAGCAATATCATTTTATATAACTGATGAAACATGCTCCTTAGGATGGTAAACTCATGTTCTGTAGCAAAGTGAATCCTATGCCCTCTTTTGTTTTATTAATACATATTGTAGTATTAGTTTTATTAATAATTACTTTTGCTCTTATCCTTATCCTTCAGAGGGCAGACAAAATGAAAATCACAATCACAGGAAATTAATCAAACTGGTCACATGGACCACAGTCTTGTCTAACTCAATGAAGCTATGAGCCATACCATGTAGGACCACCCAAGATGGAAGGGTCATGGTGGAGAATTCTGACAAAAGTGGTCAATTGGAAAAGGCAATGGCAAATCACTTCAGTATTCTTGCCATGAGAACCCCATGAACAGTATGAAAAAGCAAAAAGATATAACACTGAAAGATGAGCTCCCCAGATGGGTAGGTGCCGAATATGCTACTGGAGAAGAGTGCAGAATTAACACAAGAAAGAATGAAGAGACAGAGCAAAAGCAAAAACAATTCCCAGTTGAGGATGTGACTGTTGATGGAAGTAAATTTCAATGTTGTAAAGAACAATATTGCATAGGACCCTGGAATGTTAGGTCCATGAATCAAATAAATTGGAAGTGTTAAAACAGGAGATGGCAAGAGTGAACATTGGCATTTTAGGAGTCAGTGAACTAAAATGGACTGGAATGAGTGAATTTAATTCAGGTGAGCATTATATCTACTACTGTGGCCAAGAATCCCTTAGAAGAAATGAAGTAGCCATCATAGTCAATGAGAGTCTGAAATGCAATACTTGGGTGCAGTCTCAAAAAGGACAGAATGATCTGTTCGTTCCCAAGGCAAATCATTCAATATCATTAATGCTGAAAAAGCTTAAGTTGAATGGTCCTATGAAGACTTGCAAGACCTTCTAGAACTAATACTCAAAAAGTGTCCTTTTCATTATAGAGAACTGGAATGCAAAAGTAGGAAGTCAAGAGATACCTGGAGTAACAGGTAAATTTGGCCCAGAGTACAAAATGAAGCAAAGCAAAGGTTAGCAGCGTTTTGCCAAGAGAACACAATGGTCATAACAAACACCCGCTATAACAACACAAGAGAAGAGTCTACACATGAACATCACCAGATGGTCAATACCAAAATCAGATTGATTATATTCTATGCAGCCGTATATGGAGAAGCTCTATACAGTCAGCAAAAACAAGACCAGGAACTGACTGTGGCTCAGATTATGAACTCGCTATTGTCAAATTCAACCTTAAATTGAAGAAAATACGGAAAGTGAAAGTGAAAGTGAAGTCGCTCAGTCGTGTCCGACTCTTTGCGACCCCATGGACTGTAGCCCTCCAGGCTCCTCTGTCCATGGGATTCTCCAGGCAAGAACACTGCAGTGGGTTGCCGTTTCCTTCTCCAGGGGATCTTCCCTACCCAGGGATAGAACCCAGGTCTCCACATTGCAGGCAGACGCTTTAACTTCTGAGCCACCAGGGAAGCCCAAAATACGGAAAACCACTAGACAATTCAGATGTGCCCTAAATCAAATCTGTCATGATTATACAGTGGAAATGACAAATACATTCAAGCGATTTGATCTGATAGACAGAGTGCCTGAAGAACTATGGACAGAGATACATGACATTTTACAGGAGGCAGTGATTAATACCATCGGTAAGAAAAAGAAATGCAAAAAGGCAAAATGTTTGTCTGAGGAGGTCTTACACATAGCTGAGAAAAGCACAGAAGTAAAAGGCAAAGGGCTAAAGGAAACAAATACCCATTTGAATGCAACGTTCCAAAGAATAGCACAGAGAGATAAGAAAGCCTTCCTCAGTGATCAATGCCAATAAATACAGGAAAGCAATAGAATGGGAAAGACTAGAGATCTCTTCAAGAAAATTAGTCACAGCAAGGGAACAATTCATGCAAAGACAGACACAAAAAAGGATAGAAATTGTATGTAGCAAACAGAAGCAGAAGATATAAAGAAGAGATGGAAAAAATACACAGAACTATTAAAAAAAAAAAACGAGAAAGAGGAAGAGAGAGAGAGAGATCTTAATGACTCAGATAACCACAAAGATGTTATCACTTACCTGGAGTCAGACATCCTGGAATGTGTAGTCAACTAGGCCTTAGGAAGCATCACTATGACCAAAGCTAGTGGAGGTGACGGAATTCCATTTGAGCTATTTCAAATCCTAAAATATGATGCTATGAAATTGCTTCAATCAACATGCCAACAAATTTGGAAACTCAGCAATGGATACAGGACTGTAAAAGGTAAGTTTTCATTCCAATCCCAAAGAAAGTCAATATTAAAGAGTGTTCAAATTACTGCATGATTGCACTCAACTCACATGCTAGCTAAATAATGCTTAATATTCTCAAAGAAAGTCCTCCACAGTATGTGAACCATGAACTTCCAGATGTTCAAGGTGCATTTAGAAAAGGCAGAGGAACCAGAGATAAAAATGCCAATAGCCGTTGGATCATAGAAAAAGCAAGAGAGTTGCAGAAAAACATCTACTTCTGTTTTATTGACTATGCCGAAGCCTTTGACTCTGTGGATCACAACAGACTGTGGAAATTTATTCAAGAGAAGGGGATACCAGATGACCTTACCTGCCTTCTGAGAAATATGTATGCAGGTCAAGAAACAACAGTTAGAACTAGACAGGGAACAACAGACTGGTTCCAAATCAGGAAAGTAGTGATTCAAGGTTGTATATTGTCACTCTGCTTATGTAACTTACATGCAGAGTACATCATAAGAAATGTCAGGCTGGAAAAAGCACAAGCTGGATTCAAGGATGCCAGGAGAAATATCAATAACTTCAGATACTCAGATGGCATCACCCTTATGGCAGAAAGTGAACAACAACTAATGGGCCTCTTGATGAAACTGAAAGATGAAAGTGAAAATGTTGGTTTAAAACTCAACATTCAGAAAACTAAGATCATGGCATCCGGTCCCATCACTTACTTCACGGCAAGTAGATGGGGAAACAATGACAGACATTATTTTCTTGGGCTCCAATATCACAACAGATAGTGACTGCAACTATGAAATTAAAAGATGCTTACTCCTTAGAAGAAAATCTATGACCAACATATACAGTATAGTAAAAGAAAGAGACATTACTTTGTCAGCAAAAGTCTGTCTAGTCAAAGCTGTGTTTTTTTCAGCGGTCATGTATGGATGTGAGAGTTGGACTCTAAAGAAAGCTGAGTACCAAAGAAGTGATGTTTTTGAACTGTAATGCTGGAGAAGACTCTTGAGAGTTCTTTAGACTGCAAAGAGATCCAGCCAGTCCATCCTATTGGAAATCAGTGCTGAGTATTCATTGGAAGGACTGCTGCTGAAGCTGAAGCTCCAACACTTTGGCCACTTGATGTGAAGAAATGATTCACTGGAAAAGACCTTGATGTTGGGTAAGATTGAAGGCAAGAAAATAAGGGAACAACAGAGGATTAGATGGCGGAATAATATCACCAACTCAATGGACATAAGTTTTAGTAGACTTCTGGAGTTGGTGATGGACAGGGAAGCCTGGCATACAGAAATCTATGGAGTCACATAGAGTTCAACATGACTGACTGACTGAACTGACTTAACTGACGGTTAGTTCATAACCACAACCCAAGTGACCCATTGGGAAAGAATCCTCCTGACAATGCTAGGAGACATAGGAGACATGTGTTTGATCCCTGTGTTGGGAAGTTCTCCTGCAAAAGGGCGTGGTAACGCACTCCAGCATTCTTGCCTGGGAAATCCCATGGATAGATGAGTGTGGTAGGCTACAGTCCTTGGGATTACAAAGAATTTGACATCATTGAGTACACACACAGTTCGTAACCATTCTCATCATTATCTTCCTCCTCATCATTTCATAACTTTTTACCCCATTGTTTTTAAGTCACTAAGTCATGTCTAACTCTTTTCAACCCCATGGACTGAAGCACGCCAGGATCCCTCAGATTTTGCACCAATTCCATGCCTAGTGAATTGGAGATGCTATCTAAGCATCTCATACTCTACCACCATATTCTCCTTTTACCTTCAATTTTTCTGATGCAGGCATCAGGGTCTTTTCCAATGAGTTAGCTCTTTACATCAGGTGGCAAATATATTGGAGGTTCAGCATCAGTCCTTCCAATGAATATACAGGGTTGATTTCCTTTAAGATTGCCTGGTTTGATCTTCCTGTAGTCCAAGGGATTCTCAGGAATCTTTTCCAGGACCAAAATTTGAAAGTATCAGTTCTCCTGCATGCAACCTTCTTTATAGTCCAATTCTGGCATCCTTACAAGACTACAAGAAAAACCATAACCTTAACTAAATGGACTTCTGCGGGCAAAGTAATGTCTCTACTTTTTAATATGCTATCTATTTATGGATTTGGGACAATGACATTGAAACATGTATAATAGCATATAAGAAACGAATCACCAGTGTAGGTTCAATGCAGGATACAGGATGCTTGGGGCCAGTGTACTGGGGCAACCCAGAGAGATGCTAAGGAGAGGGAGGTGGGAGGGGGGTTCAGGATTGGGAAAATGTGTACACCCGTGGTGAATTCATGTTGATGTATGGCAAAACCAATACAATATTGTAAAGTAAAATAAAGTAAAAAAATAACAATATGCTATCTAGTTTCAACATAGCTTTTCTTTCAAGGAGCAAGTGTCTTAATTTCATGGGTGCAGTCACCATCTGCAGTGAATTTGGAGCCTGAGTAAATAAAGCCTGTAACTGTTTCCATTATTTCCCCATCTATTTGCCATGAAGTGATGGGACCAGATGCCATGATCTTCACTTTTGAATGTTTAGTTTCAAGCCTTCTTGTTCACTCTCCCCTTTCACTTTCATCAAGAGGCTCTTAAGGGTACTGTCATATGCATATCTGAAGTTTTTGATGTTACTACCAGGAATCTTGATTCCAGCTTGTGGTTCATCCAGCCCAGTATTTTACATGATGCACCCTGCATATGATTTAAATAATCAGGGTCACAATACACAGCCTTGACATACTCCTATCCAAATTTGGAACCAGTCTCTTGTTCTATGTCCAGTTCTACCTGTTGTTTCTTGATCTGCATATAGATTTCTCAGTTGTTAGGTAAGGTGGTCTGGTATCCCCATCTCTTTAAGAAATTTCCAGTTTGTCGTGATCCACACAGTCAAAGACTTTGGCATAGACAGTAAAGCAAAAATAGATGCTTCACTGATATTCTCTTGCTTTTTCTATGATCCAACAGATGTTGGCAATTTGATCTCTGGTTCCTCTGCCTTTTCTAAATCCAGCTTGAACATCTGGAAGTTCATGGTTCACATACTGTGGAAGACTCCCTTTGAGAATCTTGAGCATTACTTTGCTGGCATGTGCATGTGCTGCTGCTAAGTGGCTTCATTCCTGTCTGATTCTGTGAGACCCCAGAGAAGGCAGCCCACCAGGCTCCCCCGTCCCTGGAATTCTCCAGGCAAGAATACTGGAGTGGGTTGCCGTTTCCTTCTCCAATGCATGAAAGTGAAAAGCGACAGTGAAATCACTCAGTCGTGCCCATCTCTTAGTGACCCCATGGACTGCATCCCACCAGGCTCCTCCATCCTTGGGATTTTCCCTGCAAGAGTACTGGAGTGGGGAGCCATTGCCTTCTCCGTGCTGGCATGTGAGATGAGTGCAATTGGGCAGTAGTTTGAACACTCTTTGGCGTTGACTTTCTTTGGGATTGGAATGAAAACTGATCTTTTACAGTTCTGTGCCACTGCTGAATTTTCTAAATTTTCTGGCATATTGAGTGCAGCACATTAACAGCATCATCTTTTTGGACTTGAAATAGCTCAAATGGAATTCTATCACCTCCACTGGCTTTGTTCGTAGTAATACTTCCTAAGGTCCACTTGACTTTGCATGCCAGGATGTCTGGCTGTAGGTGAGTAATCATATCATTGTGGTTATCTGAGTCATGAAGATATCTTTTGTATTGTTCTTTGGTGTACTCTTGCCACCTTTTCATAGTATCTTCTGCTTCTGTTAGATTCATGCCATTTCTGTCCTTTACTGTGACCATCTTTGCATGAAATATTCCCTTGGTCTCACAAATTTTCTTAAAGAGATCTCTAGTCTTTCCCATTCTCTTCTTTTTCTTTTTTCTTTCTTTTTTTCTTTTTTTTTCTTTTCTTTTCTTTTTGCATTAATCACTGAGGCTCAGATGGTAAAGAATCTGCCTGAAATATAGGAGGTCCCAGTTTAATCCCTGGGTTGAGAAGATAACCTGGAGACGGAAATGGCAACCCACTCCAGTATTCTTGCCTCGGGAGTACCATGGACACAAGAGCCTTGTGGGCTCCAGTCCATGGGGTCATAGAATCAGACATGACTGAACAACTAACTCATCAAGAAACTCTTTAGGTCCTCTTCCCTTTCTTCCATTATATTGACGTCATTTGCATATCTGACATTGCTAATATTTCTCCCAGCAATCTTGATTCCAGTTTGTGATTCATGCAGCCTGAAATTTTACATGATGTATTCTGCAGTTCAGTTCATTTGCTCAGTTGTGTCTGACTCTTTACAACCCCATGGACTGCAGCACCCCAGGCCTCCCTGTCCATCACCAATGCCCAGAGTTGACTCAGACTCATGTCCATTGAGTCAGTGATGCCATCCAGCTATCTCATCCTCTGTCATCTCCTTCTCCTCCCATCTTCAATCTTTCCCAGCATCAGGGTCTTTTCAAATTATTCAGTTCTTCCCATCAGTTGGCCAAAACATTGGAGTTTCAGGTCCAACATCTGTCCTTCCAATGAATATTCAGGACTGACTTCCTTTAGGATGGACTGGTTGGACCTCTTTGCAGTCCAAGGGACTCTCAAAAGTCTTCTCCAACACCACAGTTCAAAAGCATCAATTCTTTGGTGCTCAACTTTCACATCTATACATGACTACTGGAAAAACCAAAGCCTTGACTAGACAGACATTGTTGGCAAAGTAATGTCTCTGCTTTTTAATATGCTGTCTAGGTTGGTCAAAACTTTCCTTCCAAGGAGCAAGTGTCTTTTCATTTCCTGGCTGCAGTCACCATCTGCATTGATGGAGCCTAAAAAAGTGAAGTCTGTCAGTTTTCCATTGTTTCCTCATCTATTTGCCATGAAGTGATGGAACTGGATGCCATGAACTTAGTTTTCTGAATGTTGAGATTTAAGCCAGCTTTTTCATTTTCTTTTTTCACTCTCATCCAGTGGCTCTTTAGTTCTTCTTTGCTTTCTGCAAGAGTGGAGTCATCTGCATATCTGAGGTTATTGATATTTCTCCCGGCAATCTCAATTCCAGCTTGTGTTTCTTCCAGCCCAGTGTTTCTCATGATGTACTCTGCATATAAGTTAAATAAGCAGGGTGACAATATACAGCCTTGGCGTACTCCTTTTCCTATTTGGAACCAGTCTGTTGTTCCATGTCCCATTGTAACTGTTGCTTCCTCACCTGCAAACAGGTTTCTCAGGAGACAGGCAGGTGGTTTAGTATTCCCATCTATTTAAGAATTATCCTCAGTTTATTGTGATCCATAGTCAAAGGCTTTAGTGTAGTCAGTGAAGCAGATATTTTCCTGGAATTCTCTTGCTTGTTCTATGATCCAATGAATGTTGGCAATTTAATCTCTGTTTCCTCTGCACTTTTAAAATCCAGCTTGTACATCTGGAAGTTCTCCATTCATGTACTCTTGAACCTTAGCTGGAAGGATTTTAGAATTATCTTGCTAGCAAGTAAAATGATCATAATTTTTCAGTAGCTTGAACATTCTTTGGCATTGCCCTTCTTTTGAATTGGAATGAAAACTGACCTTTTCTAGACCTATGGCAACTGCTGAGTTCTCCAAATTTGCTGACATATTGTGTGCAGCACTTTAACAGCATCATCTTCTAGGATTTTAAATAGCTCAGTTAAATTTCATCCCTTATACCAGCTTCGTCCACAGTAATGCTTCCTAACCCCACTTGACTTCATACTCCAGAATGTCTGGCTTTAGGTGAATGACCACAGCATTGTGGTTATCCAGGTCATTAGAACCTTTATTCTATAGTTCTTCTGTGCATTCTTGCAGCTCTTCTTAATCTTATTTGCTTCTGTTATTCACTCCAAAGCTATACAAAATTTTTAGTGAGCATGCAACTTTTTCATTTACAGATTTACTGTAGTTTGTAGAGCTAGGATATGAATCAATGAGGGCTTTAGGTATTCTAGAAGACAAATATTAGTGACCAAGACAAAAATGTGCTCAAAATTGACACTTTTTTTCTGAATAGTAATTATTTCTCATTCAGTCAGGTAAAAACAGTTCTTTTCTGAGCCTTAGTAGCAACTAGAAGACTCTAGTTTTCATGTCTACACCATTTTTTCAAGTGCTCTAGAGGTTTCTTAACCCAATGAAAGCATGGTTGGCTCAAGTGAGATGCCAACTGTGTGAAAAATTTATTATTTTTTTTTAAATTCCTATTAGAGTATAATTGATTTACAATGTTCTGCTAGTTTTCAGTGCATAGCACAGTGAATGAGCCATACATATACACATAGTCACTCCTTTAGATTATTTTCCAATTTAGGCCACAGCAGAGTATTGAGGAGAGTTTCCTATACATTAGAGTTTCCTATACTATTATACAGTAGGTCCTTATTAGTTATCTATTTTATATATAGTAGCATGTACTATGGTTTTACCTGAGTCCACTATTCAGACATTGGAGAGAAACTATAGCAATGTAGTTGGAATGACTACCAGCAAGTTTTCATTTATTTGCTTTTCCATTTGTGTTAGCTCAGCTCTAGCTTTATAAAAATAGGGCAAAATGATAATAATAATAATAATAATAATAATAAGGTGAGAAATAGACTGGGAGTTAAGTAACTCCAGCATAATACATGGTTGAAGAAATCAAATAATTAATATAAATAAAACACATACTATGTTCACAATAAGAGAATCTCTTATAGCTAGACGGTAAAGCGTTTGCCTACAATGCGGGAGACCCAGGTTCGATCCCTCGGTCAGGAGGTTCCCCTGGAGAAAGAAATAGCAACCCACTCCCGTATTCTTGCCTGGAAAATCCCATGGGCAGAGGAACCTGGTAGGCTATAGTCCATAGGCTTGCAGAAAGTTGAACACGACTGAGTGACTTCACTTCATGTTAACAATAACACTGATTCAGTAATATTTTCATTAGAAATTCTGTTATCTTATTCTAGGATACATTTTGTTACTACAAATATGTGCTGAGGAAGTATGGTACTGAGAGAGTCAATTTTTAGGTGTGTTGATAAGTCCAGGGTCCTGGAGGAGGGGAGATGGTTCTGGAACTGTCAAGGAGAAAAGGACAAACTTTTTCCTACATTCCTTAGTCTTAGTCAGAGAAAAGTTTATTTTCTTTTTTCTTTAAGCTTAGAGCTGATTACACAACAAAACAACTCAGCTTAAACTCTGTACTAAGGATTATATAACAACAGTGTATCCTGCTTGAGGACAGTCTCTCCTTGAAAACCTTATGACTAACCTTGTTATTTTAAAATGTAAATTGTGAGAGTGGGTTTGGTAAAATATTTCTATTGTTATTTCTAATCCTGTCATCTTAAAATGTAAATTGTTGCAGTGGGTCTAGTAAGATCTTTACAAACTTGAGACATTCTTTTGATTTATTGTAATAAACAATTAAAAAAGTAAATAGCTCCCTTGCTAAGACTAGCGAGTAGGGTGCTCTCTGCCCCCTTCTGATGTCTATGTTAAAAGCTTTGTCTGTCCCTTTTCACTGATAAAACTTCTGCCACACAAGAGCCCTGAGTGGTCAAGCCTGTTCTCTGGTCTGGAAGCTAAATTTTCTTCTTCAGAACAGGAATCTGACATAATTTACTGTAAACTATCAGTACTGTGGTAATAAAACTTGGTTTTGAGTTCCAGCTCTGCTATTGTCTTCCTATATGACCATATCTATACAGTAGTTACATTCCATGAAGCCAACCATTTCACATGCTCAGCCAATCTACTTAAAAGTATACTTAGATTTGTCAGTGAAAGTAGAATACAGTTTGTTTTTCTTTTGTTTTTGTTTAAATTTTAATGGCCACTTAAATTACTTGATTCACATAAGGGAAAACATTTTTAACAGAAAAGTTAATTTTTCGGAAAATCACATGCTATTTTTTGAAGAACACTGTACATTTCTACATTACACTTTCATATATTGATACAAGAAAAAAATTATACTATAAAATTTATAGTACTGATATAGATCAAAACTGTCTCTTTCAACAAAGATACAAAGCTGAAGTCATATAAAGGTTTTGTTTTGTTATGCATTCTTTAAACCAAAAACATTGTATTGACATGGAAGAATTATAAAAGAACAAGAAGAAAACAATGAGGGGAGAGTAGCATTCTTCATCTTATTGTTAATAAACAGCCAAATGTTATTTAAAACTGTCTTTGACTTTAATTTGGATTACATGAATTTAAAGTATGACTCATTCAGAAACAGCTTTTAGAATCATAAGTGTTATCTTGGAATGATAAATGTGTTTTTCTAGTGCTCAGAGCCCCTTAGAACTGACTGCTAGAATATTAAGCATTTTAAGTTATTTGATTCAATCCCTTTGGTATGATTTATTCTGCTCTGGTAAGATAAGTACCTGACCTAGATGATGTAAAATAGATTATTGCTGACTTCCTGAACTATGAAATTTCCTATAAAAATTCAAGAAAGCAAAGATAATTTTAAATTAGCAATGATGATTTTAAATTAACCTTGAGATAGCTGAATATAATAAAAAGAAATGGCATAATTAATACTCAAATGAAAATTAATGTTTTATATACATTATTAAAGGTAACTGTGGGGCTTCCAGGTGGCTCAGATGGTAAAGAATCCGCCTGCAGCACAGGAGATGTGGGTTCGATCCCTGGGTAAAGGCAATGCAAAAGGATGCTCAAACTACCGCACAATTGCACTCATCTAACATGCTAGTAAAGTAATGCTCAAAATTCTCCAAGCCGGGCTTCAGCAATACATGAACCGAGAACTTCCTGATGTTCAAGCTGGTTTTAGAAAAGGCAGAGGAACCAGAGATCAAACTGCCAACATTCGCTGGATCCTGGAAAAAGCAAGACAGTTCCAGAAAAACATCTATTTCTGTTTTATTGACTATGCCAAAGCCTTTGACCGTGTGGATCACAATAAACTGTGGAAAATGCTGAAAGAGATGGAAACACCACATCATCTAACCTGCCTCTTGAGAAATCTGTATGCAGGTCAGGAAGCAACAGTTAGAACCGGACATGGAACAGACTAGTTCCAAATAGGAAAAGGAGTACGTCAAGGCTGTATATTGTCACCCTGCTTATTTAACTTCTATGCAGAGTAC
>SJYF01001394.1:395207-408149 GCA_006410515.1 Procapra przewalskii
ACATATATATGGAATTTAGAAAGATAGTAATGATGACCCTCTATGTGAGATAACAGAAGAGACACAGAGGTATAGAACGGACTTTTGGACTCTGAGGGAGAGGGAGAGGGTGTGATGGTTTGGGAGAATGGCATAGAAACATGTATACTAACATGTAAGAAACGAAGTGCCAGTCTATGTTCAATACAGGATACAGGATCCTTGGGGCTGGCGCACAGGGTGATCCAGGGAGATATGGGGTGGGAGGTGGGAAGGGGCTTCGGCATTGGGAGATTGGGTACACCTGTGGCCAATGCATGTCAAATTATGGCAAAACAAATACAGTATTGTAGTGTAGGGAAATAACAATAATAATAAAAATTTAAAAATTTAGAAAAAAAATAAAAAAGGCAGAGGAACCACAGATCAAATTGCCAACATCTGCTGAATCATGGAAAAAGCAACAGAGTTCCAGATAAACATCTATTTCTGCTTTATTGACTATGCCAAAGCCTTTGACTGCGTGGCTCACAATAAACTGTGGAAAATTCTGAAAGAGATGGGAATACCAGACCACCTGACCTGCCTCTTGAGAAATCAGTATGCAGGTCAGGAAGCAACAGTTAGAACTGGACATGGAACAACAGACTGGTTCCAATTAGGAAAAGGAGTCCGTCAAGGCTGTATATTGTCACCCTGATTATTTACCTTATATGCAGAGTACATCATGAGAAATGCTGGACTGGAAGAAACACAAGCTGGTATCAAGATTGCTGGGAGAAATATCAATAACTTCAGATATGCAGATGACACCACCCTTATGGCAGAAAGTGAAGAGGAGCTAAAGGGCCTCTTAATGAAAGTGAAAGAAGAGAGTGAAAAAGTTGGCTTAAAGCTCAACATTCAGAAAACAAAGATCATGGCATCTGGTCCAATAACTTCATGGGAAATAGATGGGGAAACAACGGAAACAGTGTCAGACTTTATTTTGTGGGGGGCTCCAAAATCACTACAGATGGTGACTGCAGCCATGAAATTAAGGGACACTTACTCCTTGGAAGAAAAGTTATGACAAACCTAGATAGCATATTCAAAAGCAGAGACATTACTTTGCCAACTAAGGTCCATCTAGTCAAGGCTATGGTTTTTCCTGTGGTCATGTATGGATGTGAGAATTGGACTGTGAAGAAGGCTGAGCGCCGAAGAAGTGATGTTTTGGAACTGTGGTGTTGGAGAAGACTCTTGAGAGTCCCTTGGACTGCAAAGAGATCCAACCAGTCCATTCTGAAGATCAATCCTGGAATTTCTTTTGAAGGAATGATGTTAAAGCTGAAACTTCAGTACTTTGGCCACCTCATGCGAAGAGTTGACTCATTGGAAAAGACTGATGCTGGGAGGGTTTGGGGGCAGGAGGAGAAGGGGACGACAGAAGATGAGATGGCTGGATGGCATCACTGACTGAATGGATATGAGTCTGAGTGAACTCTGAAAGATGGTGATGAACAGGGAGCCCTGGCGTCCTGCAATTCATGGGGTCGCAAAGAGTCGGACATGACTGAGCGACTGAAATGAACTGAACAGTACTGAAGGGAGGCCTCGTGTGCTGTGATTCATGGGATCACAAAGAGTCGGACACGACTGAGCGACTGAACTGAACTGAACAGGACTGAAGTATTAATAAGTACTACAGCTGGTAATGAGTCCAACATGCTCAAAAGGTACAAGGTCTGTATAGAAGAACCTCTTTTACTTTTATATACCAGTAACAAAAAAGTAAATATGAAATGAAAAACTAACAATTATATTTAAAGCAATATCAAAATATTCAATAATTAAGGGGAAAATGCAACCTCTGTACTAAAATGGAGAGATATACTATGGTCTCATCATTGATATGTGATGTTATGCATATTCTTATTTTCAAATCTTAAGATTCCAATTCTCCCAATTTAATATATACATTTAATGCAATTCAAATGACAGCTTTGGCAGACGTTTATTGTTTAATTGAGAAACTCTAAAATTCATAAAGATATGAAAAGGACATAAATTTGGTGTAAAATAATCAGAAAAAAAGGTCACATTTGTACTTCCTGAACAAAAGATATATCATAAAACTAGATAATCATGATATTGCAGGAAGGGTGACCCCTTCCAGACCCTGAACTGGTCTCTTGTCTAACACTCAGAAATAAATTGTCCAAGGAGAAACATATGCTGATAAAACAAGATATTTTATTGAGAAAGGTCACCACGGTGGAGAGTAAGGGAAATCAGGAGAGTTGCTCTGCCACATGGGCCATGGTCCAAAGGTCTGTCTAGTCAAAGCTATGGTTTCTCTAGTAGTCATGTATGAATGTGAGAGTTCGACCGTAAAGAAGGCTCAACGTCAAAGAACTGATGCTTTTGAACTGTGGTGTTGGAGAAGACCCTTGAGAGTCACTTGGACTGCAAGAAGATCAAACCAGCTAATCTTAAAGCTATAACAAACATGACAAAGTGTATCAAAAAGAAAAGATATCATTTTACCAACAAATGTCCATATAGTCGAAGCTATGGCTTTTCCTGCAGTCATGTGAGTTGTTGTTGTTGTTCAATACCTCAGTTTTGTTCAACTTTTTGTGACCCCATGGACTGCAGCATGCCAGGCTTCGCTGTCCTTTACCATCTCCCAGAGGTTGCTCAACTTCATGTCAGTTGTGTCAGTGATGCCATCCAACCATCTCATCCTCTATCATCCCCTTCTCCTCTTGCTTTCAGTCTTACCCAGAATCAGGGTCTTTTCTAATGAATCAGTTCTTCACATCAGGTGGCCAAAGTATTGGAACTTGAGCTTTAGCATCAGTCCTTTCAATGACTTTTCAGGATTGATTTTGTTTAGGACTGACTGGTTTGATCTCCTTGCAGTCCAAGGAACTCTCAAGAGTTTTTTCCAAAAACACAATTCAAAAGCATCAATTCTTGAACATTCAGCTTTCCTTACGGTCCAACTTTCACATCCATACATATGTTTAGTTCAGTAATTCCGTCATGTCCAACTCTTTGTGACCCCATGAACCGCAGCACATCAGGCCTCCCTGTCCATTTCCAACTCTTGGAGCTTGCTCAAATTCATGTCCATCAAGTTGCGAATGCTATCCAAATATCACATCCTCTGTCATCTCCCCCTTCTACCTTCAACCTTTCCCAGCATCAGGGTCTTTTTTAGTGAGTCAGTTCTTCACATCAGGTAGACAAAGTATTGGAATTTCACCTTCAGCATCAGTCCTTCCAATGAATATTCAGGACTGTTTTCCTTTAGAATGGACTGGTTATATCTCCTTGCAGTCCAAGGGACACTCAAAAGTCTTCTCCAACACCACAGTTCAAAATTGTCAATTTTTTGGCACTCAGATTTTTTATAGTCCAACTATCACATTCATACATGAATACTGGGAAAAAAAAAACCACATAGCTTTGACTAGTTAGACCTCTGTTGGCAAAGTAATGTCTCTGCTTTTTAATATGCTCTCTAAGTTGGTCATAGTTTTTCTTCCAAGTAGTTAGCATCATTTTTGTTCTGTGGCTGCAGTCACTATCTGCAGTGGTTTTGGAACCCAGGAAAATAAATTCTGTCATTGTTTCCCCATCTATTTGCCATGAAGTGATGGGACCTGATGCCATGATCTTCCTTTTCTGAATGTTGAGTTTTAAGCCTTTTTTTTTTCCCCACTCTTCTCTTTCACCTTCATCAAAAGACTCTTTCATTCTTCTTTGCTTTCTGCCATAAGGGTAGTATTATCTGCACATCTGAGGTTATTGATATTTCTCCCTGCAATCTTGATCCCAGCTTGTACTTCATCTAACCTGGCATTTTGCATGATTTACTCTGCATATAAGTTAAATATAAACAGGGTGATAATATACAGCCTAATCTAAGAATTGGTGCTTTAGAATTGTGGTATTAGAGAAGACTCTTGAGAGTCCCTTGGACAGCAAGGAGACCAAACCAGTCAATCCTAAAGAATATCAACCCTGAGTATTCACTGGAAGGACTGATGGTGAAGTTAAGCTCCAATACTTTGGCCACCTGATGCAAGAAGCCAATTTATTGTTAAGGACCCTGATGCTGGGGAAGATTGAGGAGAAGAGGGCAATAGAGGATAAGCTGGTTGGGTGGTATCACTGATTCAATGGACATAAGTTTGAGCAAACTCAGGGAGATAGTGAAGGACTGAGAAGCCTGATGTACTTCAGTTCATGGGGTCAGAGAGTTGGACACGACTTGGTGACAGAATAGCAACAACAGTATATGTATATAGTGTGCTAGTGGTAAAAAACCCATATGCCAATGCCGGGGACATAAGAGACGTGGGTTTGAACCCTGGATTGGGGTTACTCCAGTATTCTTGCCTGGAGAATTTCATGGAAAAAGGAGCCTAGAGGGCTACAGTCCATAGGCACATAAAGACTTGGACATGACTGGATGACTTAGAATACATTCAAGCACATAGGTATATGTTCTAATGGTATTCTTAGCACAGTTTTCAAGATATGGAATTATTGGAAACAAATTTTTCACTCTTTAAAGCCAAATTGCTTTTCAAAATAGTTATTTAAAGTTACATTGTCCTAGCATATTTTGAAGTAGTTGCATCTTAATCACGGAAGGGTTATAAATAGAACAATACCCACATTAATAATTTAGGAGAGAAAAATGAGACTAGAGACAGTAAATACAGTTAGGAATTGATTACACTAGACAATGCAGGTAATGATGTGAATATACACAACAATTGAGCAGCACTTGACATTCATTTATTCATTTCTTCAGTACTTAATAAATATTTATTGGTCACCCACTCTGTTTCATGCAGTATGCTTGATAGAGAAATGATTTAAAGCCCAGAACTTATGTTCCAACAGTAAAACAAAAACAAGATGAGCTTCTTTTGTGAGTTAGAAATGCTTGGTAGTAGCTGGACCTAAAGATCTCATTTTCTGGCTTCATGACTAAGTATATGTAATATGGTTATTTATTAACCACATTTCTTGCTTTTTTTTTTCTGAATGTTTGCACACTTTGTATCACCTAAATAACTTTAAACTCTTCCTTCAAGTGTCAGCCTAAATTCTATTTCCTTCAGCAAGGCTTTATGACTCATTTCCAACAGGTAAGATTCATTTTTCGGCTACTCTCCTGCTTCCTAAGCACAGACAATGCAACAATGTCTCCAATACAATGCACTTGAAAGAAGCCAACTGCAAATCTCACCAGAAAAATTGCATATTTAGGAAGACCTGATTTTTTTTCTTTTATGTATAAGCCCATCAGTTCTCATTGAAGGAACCTTTTTCCCTAGGACCATTTCTTCTATTTCAAATTCCACCTCAAAATCAGCACCTTGCCATACTGAGCTGTATTTGTTCCATTTTCCCTCATCTTTTGCTAAAGCAATAAGAAGCTCTAGATATTCTATTCTCTTGACAGACTTGGATAACATAATTATGCATTTGAATTTATTGTAGATCATGCAAAGAGATAAATGGAGCACAGGTTTCATCATGTATTGATTCATGCATCATTTGTCATGAAGTTTATTCAGAAAAACACAATTACTGCTGTAATTACTTCTTTTAAAATTGTTTCAATAACATGAAGAGCTAAATTTTAGAATTGATGGCCTTTGGGGAAAGAGACCTAATGTTCCTTTTTGAAGATTTTTTTTTTTTCTGTAAACTAAACAACACTTTAAAACTGAATGATAATTACCACAGCTTTCTTTTTAAAAATCTGTTTGTTTTTACTGTAGAGGAGGAATACGTTCTCCATATTCCTTTTAGATTATAATTTCACTGTTAGAAAATGAAAAATCTGCTTCTATACCTAACATAGTTTTGATGACTGAACAATTCTATTAAAATGTACAGTATGCTATATGATACCTGAATACATAAATGCTTTCTCCAAAATAATATCTTTATACTTTCATGAAACTTTATTGCTTGATCATATAGCATTCAGAAATAATTAGCAAAAAGTATAACTGAGTTGTTACAATAATATCTTGGTCTACTTGGGATTTTTTGAAATATCTTTGTTAATTATTTGTAATATTCTGACAGAATCTTCTTTCAATCAATATGTGTGTAGATGATAAAATTAGGAATTTCTTTTCTTCAGAGAGAAGGATAAATTAAAAATCTCATAGAAAAATACATGCAGCCTCATAACAGAAGTCAACATTTTACTAGCATGTTTTTAAAAATGTTCACTAATTTACCTTCTTCCACAGAAGTTGCCAGTGTAATAAAATCATCATTACCAGTATTACTTTTTTTGGTGTCAGTAAGTGATTTTCTTCAAGAGGTTGTAGAAAAAAGAAACCTTGAAAACATTTAAAATATTTTGTCTGAGAGTTGAGTTGAACTCCAAAACTACCTCAGGACAGCTAAAAATGTCTGCTCTTTACAATTATTTAATGAATTTTGACTTTTCTATTTTCCTGTTTACCCAGTGTTTGTATTTCCAATGCAATTTAATACATTTAGGTCATATCTTTCTTAATTGTTGTAAGATCCATAAGGGCAGGGGCTGTCATCTTTTTCCTGTGTATTGCCCTAGAAAAGGGCTGTCATACTAACCCCTATAGTGTCGGACACGACTGAGCGACTTCACTTTCACTTTTCACTTTCATGAATTGGAGAAGGAAATGGCAACCCACTCCAGTGTTCTTGCCTGGAGAATCCCAAGGATGGGGGAGCCTGGCAGGCTGCCCTCTGTGGGGTCGCACAAAGCTGAACACGACTGAAGCGGCTTAGCAGCAGCATAGTACTTATACGTGTACCATGAGTGCAGTAATCCAGAGAATTCCTCTGGCACAGCCATTTTAAGAAGGTAAGACAGACACATGTTCTCCTATTTTTTTGTGTATATATCTCTATTTCACTTCTGTATTTGTAATAGACAAACGGAAAAATAAATCATTTTTTCAATTATTTACTACAAATATCAAATGTACTCAAGCTTAGTAAATTACAATATAACCAAATTCAGTAAATATCATATCTAACAATTCAACTACTATTTGGCCTCAGTATAGGGGAAAAAGTAGAGATTAGCGAGAACTATGGTATTATAGTGACTAAGATTAAGGGACAAGGCCCAATGCTATCAATTACTTCAGTTATTTAAAGTAAAAAGGAAATGTATGTCAGTTTATATTTGATTTTTTTGCAAATTTGAATGTGAACACATAATTAAATTAAAAAATGTTTAAGAAAAGACTATATGACCAGTTTAAATGCATTTGAGTAGCTATATTAGGCCTTATAGAGTTTCCCTATAAAGCACTAGACCCTTCTAAAAAATCTTTGCATACATTTTGCTTTTATTAAAGGAAATTAGCATTGCAGTTTATAGAAGCATGCTTGGGTACATATATATGTATGCATGAGTGTGTGTAAGCACATACTGTTTTCTCTTTTTCTCAGCACTATAAACTATGGTCCAGAGACGATATGCCTATTTCCTCGAAAATTTTCACTCAGAAGTAGCATTAGTGCTGAAAGTTTATAGCAAAATAAATAAATAAATAATAAGCTAACAAAAAACCTAGTTATTAAATGTTATATAAACAATCCTTTTAAAAAATGGATTTAAAGATCTATTGACAAAGCTATGGTATAAAGCACTTGCACTATTCAAAGTAGAAAAACTAAAATATTGTAAATGGTCATTCAATATTTCTTACAGATTGTAAAACAAAGGTTCTTCAAGGTCAACCTACACTGTTAAATACAAATGTTAAACTGAAAGGAAACATAAGATTTCACCTTAGTTTGATAACACACTCAAGTAAATATCAGTGTACAGGTATGTAGACAAGCCTTTGTAAATACATTTGTGTTTGTATTGAATATTAATATACTCATAAAAATATAATTTTAAAATTATAATAAAAATTTAAAAACAATCTGTGTATAATAAATTGCTAGTGATTATCTTTAACACATTACAACAGCCTATTTCAGTTTCCCTTTCACCATAACATTATATAAATAAAACTAAAATAATAAAATAATAATTAAGTACCATGCATCAAAAAAATGAAGCTAATTAGGGGAGTATTGTGGGAAAATGGCATTAATTGTGCAGCATCTATTGCTCATACAACTATTATTTTATCTTTGTTCAAGAAGAGAAATTTATCTCAAGATTTAAGGACTTACAGGAGATGTGTATACAAGACTTCTCTTGATTGCTTCTGGGATCCTATTGTTTGACATGTTCTCACAGAAGTTGTCAAATTTGATGTTAATCTCAAAGAAATCATCTGAAAAGCAAGATGTACACATAAAATTCTCTCACTTGTGATGCCCTACTCCAGCTAAGAGATGTGCATCTTTTTCTTAACGGCTCTTCAATAAGATTGCTAGATTAAAAATGGGCTTATTTTCTCTTGTCTCTATCAGAGTTATTAACCTACTTTACTTGACTTAGAAAAATGAGCTTAACGCAGTAAATTTCTTAGGTCTCACATTTATTGGAAAACTATTTTTGACTCATTATACATTTGAAACCTAAGGATGCTGAATTCCCAAAACCTAAACATAACAGCATGACTTCTTTGATGTTTTCTGGGTGTGGGGGTGGTGAGGGTGTGGGGAATGTATGCTTTATGTTTTCTCAAAGAAAATCTCATATACAGGTGAATAGTTGTAAATGAGTTACATTCCCAAACGCCAAAGGTTAGAATTGTAAGAAATACTGTGGGCTCCAAAATCACTGCTTAGACCTAGAAATGGAACAATGTACTGATTCAAAATTTAGAAAGGAATATGCCAAGACTTTATATTGTTACCATATTAATTTAACTTGTATGCAGAGTACATCATATGAAATGCTGGGCTGGGTGACACGCAAGCTGTAATCAAGATTGCTGGGAGAAATATTAACAACCTCAGTTATGCAGATGATACTACTTTCATGGCAGAAAGTGAAGAGGAACTAAAGAGCCTCATGATGAATGTGAAAGAGGGGAGAGAGAAAACTGGCTTAAAACTAAACATTTAAAAAACAAAGATCATGGCATCCAGTCCTATCATTTCATGATGGGAAAGTGGAGACAGTGTCAGATTTCATTTTCTTGGTCTCCAAAATCAATGGGAACTGTGACTGCAGCCATGAAATTAAATGATGTTTGTTCCTTGGGAGAAAAGCTATGATCACCTAGACAGTGTATTAAAAAGCAGAGACATTACTTTACCAGAAAATGTCTGTATAGTCAAAGCTATGGTTTTTCCAGTAGTTATCTATAGATGTGAAAGTTGGACCATGAAAGATGGCTGAGAGCTGAAGAATCGATGCATTTGAACTGTGGTGCTGGAGGAGACTCTTGAGAGTCCCTTGGATGGGAAGGAGACCAAACCGGTCAATCCTAAAGGAAATCAACCCTGAATATTCATTATAAGGATTTGTGCTGAATTGAAGTTCCAATACTTTGGCCACCTGATGCTAAGAGCCTGCTCATTGGAAAAGACTCTGAAGTTGGGAATGATTAAGGGCAAGAGAGAAGGGGGTGACAGAGGGCAAGATGGTGGGATGGCATCACTAACTGAATGGACATGAGTTTGAGCAAACTCAGGGAGATAGTGAAGGACAAGGAAGCCTGGCATGCTGCAGTTCATGAGGTAACACAGAGTTGAACATGACTTAGGAACAAAACCACAAGCTGAGTAGAGTTTTGTGGTTACTTTACCTTTAATGGTAGTGTAATCTGGATACTGACTCATGATCTCTTTCTTATTATATCTTAGCATCAGTGAGACATATTTAATTAAACAAGTCAGAAACTTTAATCATCTCCCCCACATCTCAGGGCTTCCTAGGTAGCTTCAGCTCAGTTCAGTTCAGTTGCTCAGTCATGTCCGACTATTTGTGACCCCATGAATCGCAGCACGCCAGGCCTCCCTGTTCATTATCATCTCTCGGAGTTCACTCAGACTCATGTCCATCCAGTCAGTGATGCCATCCAGCCATCTCATCCTCGGTCGTCCCCTTCTCCTCCTGCCCCCAATTTCTCCCAGCATTAAAGTCTTTTTCAATGAGTCAGCTCTATGCATGAGGTGGCCAAAGTACTGGAGTTTCAGCTTTAGCATCATTCCTTCCAAAGAAATCCCAGGACTGATCTCCTTCAGAATGGACTGGTTGGATATCTTTGCAGTCCAAGGGACTCTCAAGAGTCTTCTCCAACACCGCAGTTCAAAAGCATCAGTTCTTTAACGCTCAGCCTTCTTCACCGTCCAACTCTCACATCCGTACATGACCACTGGAAAAACCTTAGCCTTGACTAGACAGACCTGAGTTGGCAAAGTAATGTCTCTACTTTTGAATATGCTGTCTAGGTTGGTCATAACTTTTCTTCCAAGGAGTAAGCGTCTTTTAATTTCATGGCTGTAGTCACCATCGGCAGTGGTTTTGCAGCCCCCAAAAATAAAGTCTGAGACTGTTTCCACTGTTTCCCCATCTATTTCCCATGAAGTGATGGGACCAGATGCCATGATCTTTGTTTTCTGAATGTTGAGCTTTAAGCCAACTTTTTCACTCTCTTCTTTCACCTTTATCAAGAGGCCTTTTAGCTGCTCTTCACTTTCTGACATAAGGGTTTTGGCATCTGCATACCTAAGGTTATTGATATTTCCCCCGCAATCTTGATTTCAGCTTGTGTTTCTTCCAGTCCAGGGTTTCTCATGATTTACCCTGCATAGAAGTTAAATAAGCAGGGTGACAATATACTGCCTTGACGTACTCCTTTTCCTATTTGGAACCAGTCTGCTGTTCCATGTCTAGTTCTAACTGTTGCTTCCTGGTCTGCATACAGATTTCTCAAGAGGCAGGTTAGGTGGTCTGGTATTCCCATCTTTTTCAGCATTTTCCCCAGTTTCTTATGATCCACACAGTCAAAGGCTTTGGCATAGTCAATAAAGGAGAAATAGATGTTTTTTCTGAAACTCTCTTGCTTTTTCCATGATCCGCTGGATGTTGGCAATTTGATCTCTGGTTCCTCTGCCTTTTCTAAAACCAGCTTGAACATCAGGGAGTTCATGGTTCATGTATTGCTGAAACCTGGCTTGGAGAATTTTGAGCATTACCTTACTAGCATGTGAGATGAGTGCAATTGTGTGGTAATTTGAGCATTATTTGGCATTGCCTTTCTTTGGGATTGGAAAGAAAACTGAACTTTTCCAGTCCTGTGGCCACTGCTGAGTTTCCCAAATTTGCTGGCATATTGAGTGCAGCACTTTCACAGCATCATCTTTCAGGATTTGAAACAGCTCCACTGGAAATCCATCACCTCCACTGGCTTTGTTCGTATTGATGCTTTCTAAGGCCCACTTGACTTCACTTTCCAAGATGTCTGGCTCTAGATTAGGGATCACATCATCATGATTATCTGGGTCGTGAAGATCTTTTTTGTACAGTTCAGTGGTAGACAATCTGCCTACCAATGCAGAAGACACAAAAAACACACTTGGGTTCAATCCCTGAGTCAGGACAATCCCCTGGAGAAGGAAATGGCAACCCACTCCAGTATTCTTGCCTGGTGAATCTCATGGACAAAGGAACCAGGTGGTCTCTAGTCCAAGGGGTCAGAAAGATTTGGACACAACTTAGTGACCAAGCATGCAAAGGGTCCCAAATCTCAGAGGTTGGTCATGCTGAAGGCCAGGCCCAGGTCTTAATTTTAAGAGGAACATTTTTAAGAGATACTACTTTGCCTAAAAAGTTCCTTATAGTCAAAGTTGTGGCTTTTCCAGTAGACATGTATCAATATGACAGTTGGACCATAAAGAAGGCTGAATGCCAAAGAATTGATGCTTTTGAATTGTGGTGTTGAAGAAGGTTCTTGAGAGTTCCTTGGATGGTAAGGAGATCAAATCAGTCCATCCTAAAGGACATCAATCTTGAATATTCATTAGATGGACTGATGCTGGAACTGATGCTCCAATACTTTGGCCACCTAATGTGAAAAGCCTACTCAATAGAAAAGACCCTGATGCTTGGACACATTGAAAACAGGGGAGAAGAGGATGACAGAGGGCAAGATGGTTGGATGGCATCACTGACTCAATGGACATAAGTTTGAGCAAGCTCTGGGAGATGGTGAAGGACAGTGAAGCCTGGAGTGCTGCAGTCCATGGGGTTGCAAAGAATTAGATGTAACTGAGCTACTGAACTGACTGGAGGAATAGTTAATAACAAATTCACTGTAAAATTTTTGTTTGTTTATTTACAATGGAACTTCAGTGGCTTTGGGTTACCTTATAGAGCTGAGAAGTAAAAATACATTAACTATTAGGACTTTTACAAATACATCTGCTTCTTCTTTATTTGAAAATCTTAATATAGGTTCATGAGTCAACTTTTTAAGGATTATTTCAGAGAATTACATCATGTAAGATGAGGACCAAAAGCATCTTTTGAATGAGTACATTTTCACTTGGAGACATTTCAGTTGTGCATGTAACAGATTCAGCCGCCACCCCCTAAAATTACCTGTCTTTCTGAGCCTAATTTCCCATTCTGGAAAATGGACTGATTGGTCCAGTTGAGGTCGCGGTTCAGTTCAGTTCAGTTTCTCAGTTGTGTATGACACTTTGCAACCCCATGGACTGCAGCACGGCAGGCTTCCCTGTCCATCACCAGCGCCCAGAGTTTACTCAGACTCATGTCCATTGAGTCGGTGATGCCATCCAACCTTGTCATCCTCTGTCATTCCCTTCTTCTCTTGCCTTCAAACTTTCTCAGCATCAGGGTCTTATCAAATGAATTAACTATTCACATCAGGTGGCCAAATATTGGAGTTCCAGGTTCAACATCAATCCTTCCAATGAATATTCAGGACTGATTTCCTTTAGGATGGACTGGTTGGATCTCCTTGCAGTCCAAGGGACTCTCAAGAGTCTTCTCCAACACCACAG
>SJYF01001398.1:46108-70210 GCA_006410515.1 Procapra przewalskii
ACGTGCAATAAGATGAATGCACTTGGAGGCCATTGTGCTAGAGAGGGAAGTCATACAGAAGACAAACACTGTTATGTTATCACTCGTATGCAGAATCTGGAAAATAAAACAAACTTGCGACTACAACAGAAAGGAAGCCAGCTCACAGATATAGAGAACAAACTAGTGGTTACCAGTGGGGAGAGGGAAGGAGAGGGGCAGTATAGAGGTGGGGGACTCTTCTGTATACAGTAAGCTACAGGGACATTTATTGCACAGGATGGGAGATGGAGCCAATATTTTATTGTAACCACGAACGGACTATGCATTTAAAAATTTTCAGTCAGTATATCGTACACCTGTAACTTAAGTGGTATATGCATCAACTCCAATTTTTAGAGAGTGGGACATTCACCCAATTGAATTGTATGAGTGACATAAAAGAAGGTTTATCTGTCATTTACATACTTAGCTCAATAAGTATGAACTGAGAGAATATGTCCCCTTTGCTTACATTCACACAATTGAATTTCTAACGATGATGGACAGAATTACGGCAGGACACACAAAACGCAGGATGACCAAAAACAGAAGGACTAGCTAGCAAGACAATATTGAATGACTGGAACGCATATCAGAAGTTTGCAGCATCGTAATACTCTTTGTATCTGGACCGAATTAGACACTTATATGCACCAAAGAAAACTGTTTCAAATAGGATGAGACGCTGAAGAGTGGAAAGATCCCATGATGAATTCTGCAAAGGAAAACTGGAATGCAGGTCCAGTGAAGATGTGGAGGTTAACACCTAGATTCTAGGGCTCGGTGAAGGCCTGCATGTCCAGAAGGTCTGGGCAGGACACAGGGGCAGGAAAATTTCCAAGAGGTCTGGGCAAGACACAGGGCGGTAGGTGGAGATAGGAAGTTCCAAAATCTGGGAAGAATATGGGACTACAGGAAGGATCCAGAGTTCTCGGCAGGACGCGTCTCAAGGCAGGCTCCAGAAGGTCTTCAAGGAATACAGACCCTGGAGAAGGTTCCAAAAGGCCAGGCAGGACCCGGGGGAGTAGGGGCGGAAGGGTGTGGTGGCAAATGTCCCAGAAAGTCAAAGCAGAAGTCAAGGCCACAGGGAAGGTCAGTAATCTGAGCAAACACAACTGGGAAGGTTCCAGAATATGGGGCAAGATATGGTTGCCATGGGGAAACTTCCAGAAGTTCTGGGCAGAAAAAGGAGACAAAATATTATAGATGCTCTGGACAAGAAGATGAAAGGGGTTGGGGGGAGTGCATCAGGGGCTTGGGGAGGGGGTAAGTCCCCAAAGTTCTGGGCAGAACACGGGGAGTGTCGAATGTTCTAGAAAGTTGGGCAGGTAAAGGGTGTGGGGGGCTAGAGCCCCAGAGTTGGTCTTAGATCAGTGTTGACAGATCCTGGCATTTGACCCTGCTCCCCTAGAACAAGGTTGCAGAATCCCATTGACACAACTCTGCCAGCCGAACCCCAAAGCACCCCCACCCATGGGGTCCCTGGGCTTCCCCAATCCACCTAGCAGCCCCACCCCTGGGTACAGGAACCTCCACCTGACACATAGCAATCCGTCCCCATTCCATTCTCTGCTGTCTGTTTTAGGCCCTTCGTTTTGGGTTGAATTTGCTGTCACTTTCCGGGTTTTGAGAGTTGGAAAATGAGATCCCTAGTCTGTAGCGTATCTGTGTGGTTGTCTGCCTTCTTATCCTGCCAGGTCTGGAATTGTTCTGTCATACTTTTCTTATCACGTTTCCCAAATATTTTCTATTTTCTACTGGGAATGATGAGGGTGGGAAGTAGGGAGAGCATTGATATCTGGAATTGTGTTCTTAATTTGCAAAGAACAGAAACGATTCTTTTCTTGCTTAATACAGTTAAGAAAGGTACTCTGCGTTTCAAAATCCCTTCAGAATGCAAAATCTCCATCCTCCTTTAGCTCTCACGCATTTTTTCACCTTGAAGTTCACATGAGCTGATAAGAACAGAGCCATTTCCACCTCTCAATTCTATTACCTCTTCATCTTCGGGCTGTACTTCTCCTGTGTTTTATTTCTAAACGGGTGAGGAGTCAGGTGTGTCTTGTAGTGGTGATCTCAGGTGGCCTTGACCTGCAGCAGCGTGAAGCAGGGCTTCAGTTACCGGCCAGAGACTGAGGACGGACTGCGCAGTGAGCACACGGAATCTGAGGCACTGGACCAGTGGCAGACAAAGGCTCGATCTAGTCAGCAAGCTTTGGCTACACTCCGCACCCTGGGGACCACCACGCCTACCCTGATTGATTGCCACCTGCACTTGAGGAGCCAGCAAGGATCTCTTCCAATGGGGGCTTGTAGTCCCACAGGGGCCACTTCAGATCTCCACTGGCACACTGGCAGTCACGGCAGTAATGTGGCTGAGGCCCTGTCTATCTGGCCTGGCTGATCCAGCTGAGTAGCCGAGAACCCAGAAGTCAGGGTCAATGGCAGGGAGTGGGAGGGTGGCCTCTAAGCCCCTCCTCAGTCAGAATGGTGAGAGGTCCCTGACCCACTCCATGGGGTCTGTGCTAGGGGCCCGCATCCTTCTTTCCTCCAGGAACATGAGCTCCAAGGGTGGGGAAAATCTATGATAGGAGTGTGATGTAGGTTCCCCACTATCCCAGGGACCCAGCAGGCACACAGCTGGAGCCCTCCCTGTGCTTGTGGGATCCATAGTTTGGGGTCATGAGTTGTCTCACCATCCCCTGGCAGCTTTCCCAGAAGGTGCATGTTCGTGTCACCATTCCCATTTTCAAGGAGGAGATGGATGCCTTGCACTTCGGTCACCTCCTTGAACTTTCCCCTCCACCCTGTTCATCAGAGGGGCCTGTAAAATTCAACATTCTATGCAAAGTGCATAACACAGCTTTACGGATTTTCACCAAATGCACATCAGCCCCTACCAGAATCCATCTCAGGAAACTGAACGGGTGGAGAGCCTCAAATTCCTCCCCACATCCCTCTATTCAGGCAGTAGAAGCAGACACGGGCCACTATAAGAAGAAAGGGACTGGATTCCTGAGCCTATACATGAGTTTGTCTGCTTTTGAACCACTAACAGTGAAATCCTGCTTGGTGAGTTTTTGTTGCTGCCTTTTCTTCTCTACTGATGTTTGTGATATGAGTCCCTGTCTTTGTTTATGGCTGTATGTTCTTCACACAGTTGTATGCTCTGATGACAGTTTATTTTTGGACATTATTGGCAGACATTAAGGCTGGTTCTGGTTGTAATCTACCCCAAGTAGTGCTGCAGTGAATGTGCTTGTCCTTGTCTTGAGGTGTGGCCATGTGAGCATTCAGGAGCTGAGTGCCCAGGAGTGGTAATTTGGGGGCTCTGATATGCCTAAGTATTGCTTTGGCAGAGGCTTTGGAAGACATTTCCACTGATTGTACCTATTTGTACTCCTCAGGAGCCCACACACTTCAAAATCTCACCAATACATGGTATGGTTGTCTTTGAATGTTTAATCAGCCCTGTTGGGGTCATTATATTGCAGTTTCAAGTTGCATTTGCTCCAAGAGAAATTGTGTTCAGCCACTTCTTATATTTAGTACCCTCACAAATTTCCTATCTGGTAAACTGCCTTTATGCCTTTCTCTCAAATTTCTATTGGATGATCTGCTATTTTAGTTACCAGTTGGTAGGAAGATGTTCTATATTCTGAATACCAGTGTTAAGGAGATAAGTGTTACATGCTTTCTCCTGGGTTTGCACTGTCTTGTCAGTAGAACAGCAGATGTTGTGAATTTTTACATAATGTCATGTATCACTTTTTCTTATGTGACCAGCAATATTTTTTTCAATTTTGTATATTCTTAATTTTCCAACGGACACTAGGATAGCTTTGTACATTTCCCTTTTTCCTTTCTGAGGATTCATTGATATCCATAAATGCCCTGAACTACTTCTTTTGTGTGGTACCCATGTATATCTCATCTATCCACCACTCGTCAAGGCACACAAGAACGTTTCCCCATGCCAAGGCAGGGGCAGCCTCATCAGAAAGCCTGTAACTGGATATTTGTGCTTTTTGACTTTGCTCTCTCCTCTATTGGTCTGTTTTTCAACCCTGAGCCCACATCATACTCTCCCAATAAGTGAGAAGATATAAATATCTTGGCAGCTCAAGTCCTCCAGCACTTTTCTTCTCCCAGTATATTGCCTTGGCTACTCCTAGCCCTTTCCATTTCTAAAACATTTGAATATTTGGAATCAATTTCATGCACACACACACACACACACACACACACACACACACACAGAGCACCTGTTGAGACTTTTATTGAAATTGCATTGAATTTGATTTATCTTTACTCTTTTGGGACTTAGCATTCATAAGCTTGGTTATCTTTCTATTGTTTCAAGGATTTAACTTCGATAGAAGACCTGGTACCTAGTTTTTCAAAAAGAGTCTGATTATTTCAGCCTGCACTCTCATTGTGAGTCAGCTTTGGTTCCCAGTGTTCTTCAGGTTTTAGTCCATTTCATCAGGAATGTGACATTTATTACAGGAAGCCTACTCATCGCAGCCACTCATTTTCTTTATAAGATCGGTGACAGCTGATTGATGCCTCCCTTTCCATTTCTGATATTGGGAATGAGTATTTTTCTTTGTTGTCTCTTCTGTTTCACCAATACTTTGAATGCTTCCAGATACCCAACTTTGGCTTTGTGTTTACCTCCTATTCATTTCTCCTCTCCTCTTTGCATTTCCTTCATTTCTTTGGGTAGGTAATCTATTCTTATCTAACTTCCTGAATGGTGGCTGAGAAAATTTTCACCCTGTTCTTCTACTAGACCTCTGTGATATGACATATTTTCACTAAGCACCTTTTCCACTCCTTTCCCTGCACTATTAACTTGTGATAACCTCACAATCCTTTAGACCTTACTGTTAACCAGTTTCTGCTGGGGCCTCTCTTCTGTGTAATTGGTTTAGGACTAGTTACTAAGAATTTGGGGATTTGCTGGTTCTCTCTTGAGTAATGATTCTCCCTCAGTTTCACTGTAACAGGGACGGAACGCTAGTACTGTCAGTTATGGGAGACTTATGATGCTGGGGTATGTCACGGCATGAACCTGCCCTGCCACCCCTGCTCCTGCCCAGACCTTCTGGAACCATTTCCCCACTCCGTGTCCTCTAACACTTTCGGGCATCTACCTCCACCAGGCGCTCTGACGAGACTGCCCCTGGGGCCACTCGCACCTGCGAGCACGGCGAAACCTTCTGGAAGCCGCGCAAAGCCTGATGGGAGATGCCAATCAATACTTCCGGGTGGAGTCTGGTCGCTGAACCTAAGCGACTTCTCTTCACACACCTGCAACTTCGTGTGGGATCCCACTGGAGTTCGTGTCCTGGAAGGTTCCAGTAGGTTTAGACAAGACAAGGTTGGGGGCGGTTTGGGGGCGGGGCAGAGGAAGAGGAAATCCCAAAGTCTGGCTGGGACACGGGTGTGGGGAAGTTTCCACAGTTCTTGGCCGGACTCGAGTACCCAGGAAGATTCCAGAAGGTCTTTGCAGAATAGGGGGACTGAAGAAGGCTCCAAAATGTCGTCCAGGACATGGGGTCTCGGGTAAGGTTAGGGAGGTCTGGGAAGGACAAGGCACACGGAGACGTTTCTAGAAGGTCTGAACAGGACCCTGAAGGGTTGGAGGGAAGAGAGACGTGGAAGGTTCCTGAATATCTTCACGGAACACAGGGCTGGGGAAGGTTCCAAAGGCCTGGGCACAACATGGGGGCGTTTTAGAAAACCTGGGCAGGAGATGGCAGGCAGGGTACAGCTGGATGGGAGAACAGATGGGAGGTGGCTGGAAAGTTCCAAAAGTTCTAGGCAGGAGGTAGGGTGGTGGACGCAGCACTTCAGGCTTGGACTCAGTCTCAGGTCAGTGTCTGCAGATTCTGTGGTTTGGCCCCTCCCTCGTGAAAACAGGATGGCACATTCAACTGCCACCATCCCCATCCGTTCTGACCACATGCACCCCTCTACCGGGGTCCCATGGCTTTCCCTACCTACCTGGCAGCCCTTCTTGTGGGTGCCCTTTCCACAACCACCTGGGCCATCCATCATCATCTTCTGGGGATGGGTGACCCGGGAACCCACTCAGCATCTCAGACCTTGAGTCTCGAGGCTCCGCAACTCACATACCCATCACCTACAGAGTCCATATTGATTTAAATCACATCCCTAGAAGGATCAGGTATTTCCTGCTAAAAGCAATTCACAGGTATGACTTTTCTGTTATCTTTCTGTTAGTCAACACCATCAGTGGACGACCAGCACAGAGATTTAACCAGGTCATCACTTTCTTCGCCAAGCTAATGGTACCAAAAGAGAAGGAAAATGACATTATGGGATGCTGCTGAACTTTGCCTTTTACAACCTTTTGTAATGTCTGGAGCTAAAATGGGGAGGGGGTGGTGTCACAATAATCCAGGATCCTGAGTAATCCCCAAGATCTTTTTTCCAGAGACTCTTTCAGATGATTTCTTTCTAGTTGGCACCAAATAAGGTTCCTTATCACACTTTTCTTGGAGGGAACTCATCCACACGGTATTATCAACGTAAAGTGAAAGTGAAGTCACTTGGTCGTGTCCGACTCTTTGTGACCCCCTGGACTGTAGCCTACCAAGCATCTGTCCATGGGATTTTCCAAGCAAGAGTGCTGGAGTGGGTTGCCATTTTCTTCTCCAGGGGATCTTCCCGACCCAGGGATTGATCCCAGGTCTCCCGCATTATTAACGTAGCTACTCACTAAATCGAATCATTATCATTCTTGAGATCCACCACTCTCGATTTTTCACATATGCTGGCAAATTCAGACACCTCTGTGGGAAAACTCAATGTGTGATGAGTCCCATTTCCAAAGAATACAACTTTTGCCTGAACTGGGAGAAGGTGTTAGCTAAGTTGGCCTCATAGATCAAGTCTCCCATGAGCTGTTTTTCTTCTTGGATGCTGCTCCTGCTGCTGCTGCTAAGTCACTTCAGTCGTTCCGACTCTGTGCGACCCCATAGATGGCAGCCCACCAGGCTCCCCCTTCCCTGGGATTCTCTAAGCAAGAACACTGGAGTGGGTTGCCATTTCCTTCTCCAATGCATGAAAGTGCAAAGTGAAAGTGAAGTTGCTCAGTCGTGTCCAACCCTTAGCGACCCCATGGACTGCAGCCCACCAGGCTCCTCCATCCATGGGATTTTGCAAGGATACTGGAGTGGGGTGCCATTGCCTTCTCTCTTTCTTCTTGGATAGTCTTTGCCATATCAGGGACAAGTGAAACAATGCAAAAGGCCCCCTGTTTTAATTCTTATTCATTTAATGATGTTCTTAATCCCTTTTCTACCCCCATAGAAGTTACTGTAGCTTGTAAGACTGTGACTAGCAATGTTAAAACATTCTAAATATCACTCCCAGCCCATTTAACCTATACGCTGCAGAAGCCTTAGATTTCCACATCCTGGGTTAGGCAGTCAAATTCTGGATCTTTAGTTTTTAACTGAGAAGGTGAATTAAGACTCTCATTCAAATAGTTTCTGCCCTATGCCGTGATTCTCATAATGGGTTAAATCTGGGCTTAAAAAAACGTAGAACACATTTAAAAATTAAAAAAAAAAATTTGACCATGCCACCTGGATGGCTGCATCTTAGTTATTTGATGAAGAATTGGATGTGGGCCCATGGCAGTGAAAGCACGGAGTCCTAATGACTGTACCAACAAGGAATTCCCTGTAGAGCACATTTTTAAATCCCTGGCGTTTTATATAAATTATCTGAGGCAGTAATGTTGAAATAGTTTACAGTGAGTGCAAGGGTGTGTGTGTGTGTGTGTGTGTGTGTGTGTGTGTGTGTGTGTGTTCAGTTGTGTCCAACTCTGTTCGGTATAAGCCAGTGGAAGTGTTAATTGTTCAGTCATTGCTCTTTGTGACTCCATGCAGCCCGCCAGGCTCCTCTGTCCGTGGAATTCTTCAAGCAAGAATACTGGAGTGGGTTGGCATCTCCTCCTCCAGGGGATCTTCCCAGGCCGGGGCTGAACCTGCGTCTCTTGCGTCTCCTGCGCTGGCAGACAGTTCTTTACCACTGAGTCACCTGGGAAGCTCGCCACCTTGTCCACCTTCACATTTTTCTCCCCACATATCTATCCATCAGTCTAACAATGCGTTAATTCACTTTATCTTTTGGATTCCTTTCAAAGTTAACTACTTTGAAAGGAATTATTTCCCCTACAAACTGTAGCAGTTTTGCTCATATGATTCATGCTTTATACATCTTATCTAAAAAGTCAACATCCAACATCTGTTGGATCATCAAAAAAGCAAGAGACTTCCAGAAAAATATTTACTTCTGCTTAATTGACTATGCCAAAACCTTTGACTGCATGGACCACAACAAACTCTGGAAAATTCTTAAAGATGTGGGAATACCAGGCCACCTGACCTGCCTCTTGAGAAATCTATATGCAGGGCAAGAAGCAACAGTTAGAACCGGACATGGAACAACAGACTGTTTCCAAATTGGGAAAGGATTACATCAAGGCTGTATATTGTCACCCTGCTTATTTAACTTATATGCACAGTAATCATGTGAAATGCCAGGCTGGATGAAGCACAAGCTGGAATCAAGATTGCCAGGAAAAATATCAATAACCTCAGATATCCAGGTGACACCACCCTTATGACACCACCCTGGATCAGGAAGACCCCTGGAGAAGGAAATGACTACCCACTATAGTATTCTTGCCTGGAGAAGAACTAAAGAGCCTCTTGATGAAAGTGAAAGAGGAGAGTGAAAAAGTTGGCTTAAAATTCAACAGTCAGAAAACTAAGATCATGGCATCTGGTCCCATCACTTAATGGCAAATAGATGGGAAAACAGTGGAAACAGTGACAGACTTTTTTCTTTTTTGGGCTCCAAAATCACTGCAGATGGTGACTGCAGCTATGAAATTAAGAGACACTTGCTCCTTGGAAGAAAAGTTATGACCAACCTAGACAGCATATTAAAAACCAGAGACATTACTTAACCAACAAAGGTCCATCTAGTCAAAGCTATTGTTTCTCCAGTAGTCATGCAGGGATGTGTGAATTGGACTATAAAGAAAGCTGAATGCTGAAGAATTGATGCTTTTGAACTGTGGTGTTGGAAAAGACTCTTGGGAGTCCCTTGGATTTCAAGGAGATCCAACCAGTCATCCTAAAGGAAATCAGTCCTGAATATTTGTTGGAAGGACTGATGCTGAAGCTGAAACTCCAATACTTTGGCCACCTGATGCGAAGAACCGACTCATTGGAAAAGACCCTGGTACTGGGAAATATTGAAAATGGGAGGAGAAGGGGACGACAAAGGATGAGATGGTAGGATAGCATCACTGACTCAAAGGACATGAGTTTGAGTAAACTCCAGGAGATGGTGATGGACAGGGAGGCCTGGTGTACTGTAGTCCACGGAGTTGCAAAGAGTTGGACATGACTGAGTGACTGAACTGAACTGAACTGAAAAAGTCTTTGACCTAAGATTGAAAACATTATTCCTGTTTTTCTCTAAAAGTCATCTAGCTTTGTATTTAGGTAAGTTTTATAGCTTATAGTTATATCTACAATCCATTGAAATGGATTTTTGTGTATGATGAGGCAAAGGGAAAGTCAGGGCTTCCCTCGTGGCTCAGATGGTAAAGAATCTGCCTGGAATGCAGGAGACCTGGGTTCAATCCCTGGGTCAGGAAGACCCCTGGAGAAAGAAATGACTACCCGCTATAGTATTCTTGCCTGGAGAATTTCATAGGGAAGCCTGGAAGTCTACAGTCCATGGGGATCACAAAGAGTTGGACACAACTGAGTGATGAACACTTTCATTATTCACTTTTCAAAGGGAAAGTCATGTTTATGTTTTTCTTTTTCTTTTTTGCATTTGGAGGCATCATTTTTGCATCTATTTGTTCAAAGGTCTCAGCATTATTTGTCACAGAAGAGGCCATTTCTTCAGTGCATTTTTTTGCTTGTCACCTTTGCCAAAAATCAGTCACACATGGGTAGGTCTACTTCTCGACTCTTCATTCCATTCTATTGACTGTATGTCTAAGCTTTCTGCAGCATCACACTGTCTTTGGTTATCATAGCTTTCTAGTCAGTCTCAAAATCAAGTAGTGTAAGTCCTTGGCTCTTCTATTTCCAAATTCTTTTGGCTATTCTAGATCTTTCACTTTTCTACTTAAGTTTTAGAATCCCAGTTGACTATTTCTACATTGAAAATATATCTCTGGGAAATTTGACTGAGATTGTGCTAAATCTACAGATCAGTTTAGGGAGAACTGACATCCTAGCAATAGTAAGTCTTCTGATCTGGGAACACAGCACATCATTCCACTTTTTTAGGGCTTGCTACTCTTCGGATTTCTGTTTACCTGGTGACATTGCAAATTCAGCTTTCTGGTTTTCTCTTCTTGCTGTTGCTGTGTTTGTGGTTGCTAGAGTTAATACAGGTTCTCATTTGGCTTTCTACTTCCTAACCAGACAAACCAAAAAAGAATCAATCAGCAATAAATTCTGAAAGGTATGGTGAGGGCCTCCCCCACTTTCAAAGGTGGGCTGTGGACCCAGACACCAAAACTGTAGTTCTGGTGTGTGAATGGACAAAGTAACTGAAAGCAGACAACCCACAAAGAGCATCAGGTGCATCTGGAATCCAATACCTGATGAAAGGGCTTCCAAATTGGCAGTAGATGAGGTGGACATTATGATTAATGATGTTGAGATAACTTAAGTCATCGTCTGAAAAAATAAAACACTGAAGGGTAAGTCCCAAATGGATCAAAGATTCAAATGTTAAAAGAGAAAGGAAGAAAAAAAAAAACTTCTGGTAAAGTTATCAGAAGAAAATATGAGAGGATTCATTTACAACCTTGTTTGAGGGAAGTCTTCTCCATCCAAACGCTGTCCGGGCCTGACCCGGCTTAGTTTCTGAGATCAGATGTCGGGGGGAAGGTTTCTCCAACTAGCAGAGCTATGGTTCTGGATTTTGAAACTCTTCTGGTTTCAAAATCCAGAACCATAAAATAAAAGGTGGTGGTAAAGCTCCTGTCCTGACTAACTGCAGCCAGGCTCCTCTGGGCCCTTTATCCACTAGGCCTCAAGCTTGGTCTGTAAAGACTAGAGCAGACACCAAGTGCCTTCTAACAACTGAAGGCCACATCCCTAGGATGATCCAAGTCTCCCCCCTGCCCCAAACCCTGGCCTTAAATCCCTTCTTGAAGAACAGTGTTCTGCAAAGATGGGCCCCTTTCCCAGCCTCCGTGGAGGGTGGATGCTTAAGTTTGGTATGTGCCAGTTAGCAAACCCAGGTAGGTTTCACAGGGACCAACCCTGCCTTCCTGCTTTTGTAACTTTCATTTCCCTGACTCCACTAAGCCCTGCTCACCACCTCCCTACTCCCTCACTCTTCCTTTAAAATGCCCAGTCACCCCTGTGCAAATTCAAGTGGAATTCCCTGTGTTAAGACTCTTTTTCCCACTGAAGTAGAATGCTCCTGATTAAAATCCATCCCTATCACTTAAGCGTCTGGCTCTATTTATCTTTAACCTTGAAAAGCTTGGCATAACCACTTCTGCTTGGCATTAATACCAAGACCTATATCAAATAGGAAAAACAGTTTTTATGGCAGACAATGGACTAGGGTCACAGTGTATTTGGATAACAGACTTGAAAGCACAGAAAGAGGAATGCAGACATCTATCTGACTGTGAAAACTTAATGTCACTCATAATTAATTCTGATCGTTAATTATCAGGATACTATTTTTACCTACCAGATTGGTGAAAACCCAAAGGATGGATAGGAATGTACCCTTTTTTGATGATACTGTGGGAACAGTCACTCGTGGAGAAAACTGATGAACTGTTGGGAAAGTGTATCTACATTGCAAATACATCAAACTTGTGACTGTCAGTCTTATTTCTGGGAAACTTTACAGTGTACCTGCACTTGTAAGAAATAACACTACAGACAATTGCAGCTTTATTTCTAGTACAACACATGGCAAACAACACAAAGGCTCATAGAAAGAGGTTCTGAAAATGCACTGTCCTACATCCAGGCAATGGCATGCTCTGCTGCTGTAAAAATCCAGAATTCCTGCAAAGGTGTTGACTGTGCTAACAGAGGCTTGTTGCCCCCCACCTGCCAGATAGCAGGGTGAAGGCAGGGTGTGGAACCTGGGGAAGGAGCAGGAATGGGGAGCCCAGAAAGCAGCCAGGTATAAGTTCTTAAGGGCATAAGGCTGGCAGGCCTTGTGAGAGAGAGGGCTAGCCTCAGCACCAATCTGGGCAGTAAGGCTGGGCTGGGCAGTGCAGGGGTAGCCAAGCCTTCCTGTACCCTGGGGTCAGGCTGCAGCAGTGAAGACCTGGCCATAGATGGAGAGGAAGATGAAGAGGGAAGAGGAAGGGCGGTAGAGCTGGGTGGGAGAGTACCCCATGGTGTCCCCTGAGAGAACAGGAGTTCAAATCAGGGGTGGGGGAAACCCTGCTGCCTTGGGGGAGCTGCAGCAGGAACACATGCCAAGCAAGTTTGCTGGGGCATGGGTGAATGAATGCAGAGTTCCAGGGAGTGGTGGGGTCCCTGGGGACAGAGGGGACTTGGTGGTGGTGGTGATAGCCTCCCCCTCATCAGCATTGAGAGGCCACACCCAGCCCCTGGCCCATGGATGAGGAAGAGGGGGTCTGCCCTAGTGACCAGTGGGGAGGGCTCTGAATGGTACTAGACCAACAGGGGTCAAGTCTAACTCTGGAGCCACAGGGCTGACCAAGTGGCCCTGCTTGTTCGTCATGTCCAGGACCAGGCATCACTGGAAATGATAACCCTCCTTGCTTTGCTTCTGGTCTTGGGCCTGCCACGGGTGGAGAGCAATTTCACCGTGTCTGGAAGACAAGGTCAGTTCTGGCCCTGAGCCTCCTGGGCTGGGAGGAGGAGGTCTGGAATGCCTGTGCAGACACAGGGTGGCCATCGCCCCAGGTGGGTCCAGGCAGTTGTAGCCCAGAGAATTCAGTGGGCAAGACAGCCTTAGGGGGGTGGTCAGCTTATATGAATATGTAGTGGGGGAGCCTCTTGATGTGGGGTCCTCAAGGGCAGGCAGGGATGGCTGGTTTTATTGCCCAGCACCCAGCTCTCCCTGCCATGGCCCTGCCTTCCTGGGGATGGTTGGGCTGGAGGCCAAGCCTGAACCAGCCATCTTCGAGCCTTCTGGGGCTGTCTCTGAAAATGGAGAGCTGCTGGAGTGTGACCAGCTTCATCCCCAGGACCAAGTCCTGCCCTGACACACACCCAATAGTGGGCCACCACGGCTCCTGGGTCAGGCAGGACACAGGGTCTCAGGCCAAGGAGCGTGGAGCCAGGCACTGGAGGCAGTGGGGTCAGCCAGGAAGGGAGGTGGGAAGGGTGCATGGGCACAGACTCCACAGCCACAGGGCTTCTTTCTCTAGAGCAGCTGATGTGCAGCGCCAGTGAAGTATGGTGATTGGGCATGGCCTGAGTGGGGGTTGGGGGAGGCAGGGATTCGGCTGTTTCCATATGACAGTGTGAGTACGCAAGTCTCTGGGGTGAGGGTCTGTGCTCGTCTGTGTTCATGCTATGGGTGTGGTGTGGGTCTGTGAGACACATCCAGTGGGCACACGAGAGAAGCCCAGAGAGGAGAGGAGGAGCTTGCAGGATGGGGCAGGCTGTGAGGCGCCAGAAAGATGGATGGACCCAGGTCTCTGTCCTCGCTCAGAGGAAGGAGAGGAGGGCAGGTGTCGCTCTGATGGGATCTGAGAGCTGCCACATTCCGCTTTCTTTTTATTCCCCCTTTCAGATTCTACCCTGAGGTGTCACATTTGTGAGGAGGAGAACAGTTTCGAATGCCAAGCGCCACAAAACTGTGACAATGGCTCTGTGTATTGTGTATCTGCCGCCGTAAGTAAGTGTCCTGGGTCCCAGTGGGGCTCCACACCCAGGTCAGTAGAATGCTTTCAGGACTTAGGGCCTGTCGAGTTTTCTCAATAAAGAAAAACTAACGTAAAAATGATCCTTTTTTAAAATTTGAAGAGCAAAGTCCTGTGAAGCCAGGAGTGCCAGCAGGCCACTGAGGAGACTCAGCTTACCTATATAACAGCAGAGCCATTGCAGGCCGGCACGCAGCAACCGCCGGCCAGACTGAAATACTGAGGTGCAGGGAGAAAGTAATAGAGAGTTCTTTTCATTCACTTCTAGGTGAGCAGTTGAGCCTTAATGACTTCAATGTCTGACCAAGAATAGCTTTTACAAAAGATGTACATAATCAGGGCTTAAAATATGTCCTGAAAAGAGGATGCATGCTTTAAAACATTTGGAGACCACTGCTCTGCCATCGGTAACTCCCCCAAGCACTTCTGGCCTCATGAAGAACTCTCTCCTGAGGGTGACTTTGAAGACCCCATCAGTGGCCTTGTTTGGCCTGGAGAATTCACTTACCATTCATCAGCCACTTCTGGGGCTTCCAAGAAGCGTGTGGGCTACTGAGTCAGTTGAGGCATAAGCCCCACTGCAGCCTCACGTGGACTTGATAACTTAGTGTGGAAAGATGACTGCACAGTGAAATTGGGAGAAGTCGGAAGACAGGCCATGTCCCCAGTGCTGAGCTGTGCCGGCAGCAGGCTCACAGTCACAGCAGTTACACCCAGGCCGCAGGAGTGGCTCCTTGAGAGGCCAGCTCCAAGGCCTGGGCAGTGGCCAGGATGGTCAAGTGCCCCTTGCTCCCGTGTGTCTTGTCTGTGGTCACAAAGGCCTGAGCAACCATGTTTGAGAAGTTGAGGCCCAGGGAACCTATGCATTCCCAAACGGAGACTGCCAGGCTCAAGTGCAGACAGCTGTATGCAGACAGGTCAGAGATGGTGGCATCTGATGCCATGCCACCCCCAAAAGCAGCTCTGAACACAAAGGCCTGACCCTCTTCCTTTGCAGTGACGGCTCCCAAATCCCTGTCAGCTGCCCTCTTTGAGTGGGGCTCTGGTAAGGAGCAATAGAAGGGTCACGGTTGGGCAGACTTGAGACAGAAATGGTGTTAGCATTGCTGCTTTCAATTCATGAGACCCCCATCTCTCTGTCCTATTTCCCACTAGGAATATTTCCACGGTTCTTCCTTACTTCCAAGCAGTGTGCACTGAACTGTGGGATGCATGAGACACTTTTGCGGATGGCCAGGTCGTTTGTGCTCATAAAGCCCACACCCTTTCTGTACGTGGCATGCTGTACAACTAACCTGTGCAACATCCAGAAACCAATCATCAGAGAAAACACAGAAGATGCTTACTTCAGCGGGCAAGGCAGGGGCAGCAGCGCTGGGCTGATGCCTCTCCTGACACTGGCCTCTGCGCTTCTGGGCCTCAGGCTGCCGTGACGAAGTCACCTGGCTGCAGGTGGTTGGAACTTGTTGCATTAAATTTGTTTTCCATCAATTAGCTCAATGGTGGTCTGACTTTCCAGGGACCTTGATGTGGGGTGGGGAGAATGAGTCCATTTGGTCCTACCTCACAGGCTGAATTAGAGCAAGGCCAAACCTTCCCCATAGCAATTTTGCCTACACGTTGTTTCTCTTTGAAATCAAACCTTGTAACTGTTTTTTTGCTGACAATCACTCTTGACTCCTCTTCACCTTGGGGGTCCTTGGTATTGATGGAGGGCAGGGCCTGAGGCTCACCCATGAAGAGTAGTCCTCTGATACTTCTGACCTTTGGGGGGGCCCAGGGTCAGTGGGGGAAACAGAATGCTTTGGGCATAAGGTATCTCTGGAGTGAAAGAAATACTGCTCAGTGTGGGGTAGTAGGACCCCCTCCTGATTACAGCCCTCTTCTGACAGGGGAAGCCCCTTGGCTACTCTCCTTCAGCTCTTGCTTCCAGAATCCAAGAGAGAGAAGAGAAGAAATTCTGTTCAGTGAGCATGGTTTCACCCACCAACCGGCACAGGTGTGTGGAGTCACAGATGCTTCCACATGTGTTTGTCTAGCATCTGCAACTTGGGCAGCTAGACAGCAGCACCAGGGCTGACACTCCAGCCTTTTCCAGTCTCCATTTGAGATGCAGCCATGTATAGCCAGCCAGACAGCTGAGTTGCAGCTCTGCACAAAACAAATGTTCTCTCCCCTGTGGCCCTGACTGGGTGCTAGGGTGGATGCAGCCCCATCTGCAGCTCTCCTGCCTCACCCTCCCTCCCATACTCTGGCCCGCCTCACCTGGTCTGACTCAAGGAATGCTGTTTGGGGCATCCTGGGAACCTTCCAGAGAGTCTCAATGACCCCAGAAGGGAGTACTGAGGGACAGGCAGGGAGCAGGGCTGTCTCTGTTACATCTAGAGCCTCTGAACCAGAAGGGCCCCCGAGTGTTGGCCAGCGACTCCACAGCTGACAATTTCCAGTTTCTGTTAGGCTCCTGCTGTGTGCACGTCCCTTTCCAAGCACAGGCACTGCACTCAACGCCTTCCTGCTCATGCCCTGTCCAGGAGCGGCATTCCTAGGACTCCCCACTCTCAGCCTAGAACAGGGCTTTAAGTGGGATCCCTTTTGTTAGGGTAGGCAGGAAATGCAAGAGGTCAACTATTCAAAAGTTGCCATGGCAACCGGACACTGGCGTCTCTTCACCAGGAGGATGGTTAGCACAGTGTAAGATGACTGGGTCATCAAGACCCATGAACATGGAGAATCCCCAGATCTGATGAAGAGTACTTTCAATGATTAGATAATGAGAGATATCAGATTATTGCAGGATGAGGAGTTCAAGTGAACTGGGGAAAATGCTGTCACCAGTGTGATAGATACGCTTTCTAGAAGTCACTATGGAAGGAAGTTCTAAGAGGATAGTGTTTAGAAAAAACAGATCACAGGTCAACAGCGATGCCACACCAAGAATGTAAAGACTTGGGAATCTTTTATCTGTGAAGAGCAGGGAGCCAGCTGTGTGAAGGACAGGCGATGAGGGCCCAGCTGGCGAGACAGAATGAAACAGGATCCAAAGCAGAGGCTGCAACCCAGGCAGGAGAGCAAACACTTCTGTGAGCGAGCAGAGGGATGAGCAGCGGTGCACAGAAGGCTCACGTGTTGGAAGGAGCCAGGAAAATGAAAGAATTCATTCCCAAACAGTCACATATTCTCTGCGAAGCTGAAGATGGGTGTCTGCTAAAGAGTGAGCGTACAGACGAGGTGGGCGTGATGTTAGCTTGGAATAGGCCCTGAAGGCAAGAGAGAGAAGGTCATGGCTGAGGCCATGCAGAGACCCAGAAGAGCTTGCTGGCAAGAGGACCCAGGAGCAGTCTCAGGATAGGAGCTGAAATGGCGGGGCCTCTAGTGGCTCAGTTGTTAAAAAAGAGCCTGCCTGCAGTGTGGGAGCCCCGGCTTAAATCCCTGGGTCCGGAAGATGCCCTGGAGAAGGAAATGGCAACTCACTCCACTATTCTTGCCTAGAAAACCTCACGGACAGAGGAGACTGGTGAGCTACCATCCATGGGGTCATGAGGAGTCAGATACAACTGAGTGATGAACACTTTCTACGAGGTCTGGGTGTTCACCAATCCAAGGTCACAAGGGCAAGAGGGAACTACACTTGGTTTCAAGAGAGCAACTGAGGAATAAATGATCTGTCAAAACTTAGCTGGACAGGGGAAGTCAAACCAAGGTGAGCAGGGCCAGGCCAGGCCTGGACGGCTACATGGAGGTAGACAGCAGAATGTTGGCCAGAGCTGACAGAAGGGCCTGAAAGGAAGAGGCTTCCAGTGCCCTGGAGACTTCACAGCTTCATGTAAAGAGGAGAGCTCAAGTGAGGGGGAGGGAACATGTTATTCTCTAAGTGGCATTGCTAAGGTGGCCACTGTGCTTTTTAAGAGCAGGTGTGATGCAAGTGACACAAAACCGCAAACAAGGGGGTCTCAGCAAGAGCAGAAAGTGCTTCTTTCTTGTCTGTGTAAACAGAGTGCAGTGCTCAGCAGCCCAGGGCTGTGTGTCCTGGGGAAGCAAGCTCCACCCTGAGTGCCGCAGCAGCTCAGAGCACATGCTTCGGGGAGGCGAAACTGGTGGCTATAAAAGCAGCATTTTTTTTTTTCCAAAGTGACAAGATACACATGCATGCCCAAACTGTCACGTATATGTAGGCTTTAAAAACAAACAAAATGGAGAATTTGAGGGCCCACTTCAATAGAAAGCAGCTTTCTAGGGAGAAGGCAGCTTTCTAGCCTTTCAGAAGCTTTATGAGCTGCCAGTTCTTTGGACTGCTGGACTTGATTGGCCCCAAGAAGACACTTGGAGGAGCTAGGGAGAAACCTTGCCCTTCAAACACAGCCAAGGACCCGTCTCCCGAGACACACGGAGCAACTCCTAAGTTCCACTCCCAAGCCTCCATCTCTGAACAAGCACACCCACCTGTTGTCTGTCTCAAGCACATGAACACTCCTTCCAACTCACTCCTTTTATAGGCCAAGCACATAACTGACACTACAGCAAAACAAAAACAGTAGAAGGGAACATCAGAGGCCAACAGACTTGTGAACAAAACCCCAAAACTGCCTAACTGGCTGTATTATAATAACAGGTTATGACCGAGTACAATTTGCTCCAGAAATGTAAGCATGACTCAGTCTTAGAAAAAGATGTCCAACAAGGAGTAAAGGATGATAATCACAGCATCATTAACATTCACTAATTGATCTTTTAAAATTGCTGTCACCCCTAGGAACAGAAAAAGTCAATAATTTAATAGAAGTTACCCACCAGAAACCTCAAACAAACATACTTCGTGGTGAAGCATTCACAATGGTCTTGTGTAATCCAAGGATGTGACAAGCCCACGCGCCATCCCAGCTAGTCAGACATGGTCAGCCTCGACAGTGGGGCCTCAGGCACAGCACCAAGGAAGGACGGCAAAGTGCTGCTTCTCAGCTACAAGCCTGTCAGCTAAAATCCCTCCTATTACAGACCACCTACAAATGTCCCATGAAAAAAAAAAACCTGGATACTTTTTAACTGCATACCAAGCTAATGTGAACATTTCAGAAGAGGAAGAAAGGAAAGAACAGGGAAGGAAAGGAAAGAAAATAATCTTGACAATATACAGTGAGCAAAGAGTGAAGCTGGCAGCTGCTTCAGCGTATTTGCCCTTTTTCTAGCACCAAGAGCCTCAGGTTGGGCAGCAGACAAGGCACTGGGTTTCCATGAGAGAGGACGTGAAAGCAAAAACCATAAATGAGGAGCTTCAGAGGGGATATGCTCTAAATACTAAACGGGGAAAAAGATACTCTCTGCACAAGGAAACTTGTCTATGTCAGTATTGGCTCCACATGGAGAAAAATGTATGAAGAGAAGTTTTTCCTGAGAATTAGATACTCTCATTATCACTTGGGGCTTGTATTTCCAGGACTGGTTTATTCCAATAAACCTGAGCCACAAGATAAATGTTAAGTGGTAATGGATGAGTTTCACCCTGTGATACCTACAAAAGCAAAGGAAAATCCTCTCTGAAGGAATATTCACTCAGCTCAGAAGTCATAGAGTCCCAAAGGTATTATCTCAGTAGATATCTGCTAAAAATCAAAATTCACAAAAGACACAAGAAAACAAGAAACAACAAGCAGAAGTGGATCACCAAAAGTTTTAAACATTGGAAATCATAGGTCTGTAATACAAAATAAATTTGCTTTTGGAAATAAAAGAGCATAGAAAACATGAGGAAAAGAATGACAGACCATCAAAAATATTAGGCAAAAAATTAGGAAACTGCTGGAAGTGAGCGATGTAACCTTATAAAAACTCAAGGGAGAAATTAAACAGTAGGTCACACATAGATGACGAGACAATACACTGGAATGTGAGCTGAACAAATGATTCCATTGCAACCAAGAGGTTAAAAGAGGTGGGAAATACAGAGACGAAACAAGAAGACATGAAGAATTAGAGAGAAGCTAATACAGAAAACAAGCAGGATTCCAGAAGGGGACAGAGGAAGCAGAGCACAGGCAGTGTTCAAACAAAGAGTAATGGGCGATTTTCCAAAAGCGATGCAAGAACATTCAGGTCAAGCAATCACAACACGCCTGCTGCTCTGAGACACACTCAGAGCAAAACGTCCCGATTGCAAACCAAGAGAAAATTACAAAAGCCTCCAGGGAGAAAATGGACATCTTGAAGGGAACAGCAGTTATGCCCTGAGCAGGCCGCAGCTCAAACTGGGAGGCAGAGGGCAAGGCAGTGGCAACTTCAAAGCACTGAAAGAAAACAACCAGAAAGTAACTTGGCCTTGAATACTAAAAGGCTGTTTACAATAAGTAAAAAATAAAATGGTTTACCACTGACTAGTAATTACTAAAGGAACTCCCCCAAAAGCATTAAGAGGAGTGAAAACAATCCCAGACAGCAAGATGGAATGCAAGGAAGAACCAATTTTTAAAAAACATGTTAATATGTGGTACTATGGACTGCATTGCATCCCCACAAATTCCTGAGTTGAAGTCCTAATTCCTGGTGTGACTGTATGTGGAGGAAGGAAGTAAATAAGGCTACGTGAGGTCATAATGGTTGGGCCTTGATACAAAAGAATGAATATCATCTTAGAAGATGAGATTCCAGAGCGCTCTCTCTCTCTCTCTGCCACGTGAGGACATGGCAAGAAGGCCACCATCTGCAAGCCCGGAAGAGGGCTCTTGCCAGAAAATGAATCATCGGTACCTTGATCTTGAATGTGCAGCCTACACAACTATGAGAAACAAGTGTCTGCTCTTTAATCCCCCTAGTTTACAATGTTTTGTTGTAGCAGCTGGAGCAGACTAAGACATGTGAAAGTGAAAGTTGCTCAGTCTTGTCTGACTCTTTGTGACCCCAGGGACTATACAGTCCATGGAATTCTCCAGGCCAGAATACTGGAGTGGGTAGCCTTTCCCTTCTCCAGGGGATCTTCCTAACCTAGGGATTGAACCCAGGTCTCCCGCACTGCAGGCAGATTCTTTACCAGCTGAGCCACCAGGGAAGCCCAATTGTGGATAAGGCCAAATAACACTAACAAGATAGCCCCCAAATAATATTTTCTCATTTGGAAGGTTAAAGAAAATAAGACAATACTGGATACAAATGGTGAGAAAAGGCATGAGGGACATGGTTAACAATGAAATGTTCTCTGGTTTCTACATAGTTCACAAAGAAATCAGAGACAGCGATAGGCATAAAGGGTCAATGCCAAAGTGTCACAGAAATGGAGTTTACTACCTTCTACCTAGCAAGAGAAAAAAGAAATCAATACTTGAGAGCAAATGGATAGAAGAAATTTAAAGGTACTAAATAATTGATGATAGAAATGCATCTGTATGTTTTAGCAATCACAATAAATAAAATCACCAGCTCAGAGACAGATTATCAGATTGAAGTTTTTGTTTTAATCCAGAAAAATACTCAAAACAAAAGACCACGGAAAAATTCATCATAAAAGAAGAAGATATAGTAGACTTAAACTATCAATGTTAAATAACTTTAAGGCAAAAATCACTAACAGATGTAAATGACAAAATGTTCAACTTACCAGAAAAAAATTTTTAACAACTTAAAATTTATGTGTATCTAATATAAGTGCTTCAAAATACATAAAGTAAAAAGTATGAGAACAAGGAGTAATGGACAAAACCAGCAACAAAGTGGCATATTTAGACACACTTCTCCCAACAACAGACAGAGCTGAGGGCAGAAGCTTTGTAAAAACACTGAACAGTACAACTACCATGTCTTGTACTCTGCACCCAACAGTTACAGTGTAGGCACTCTGCTTAAAAACAAGACACCGGAATGAAAAATTTCAAGTACTGTAAATTGGACAGTTAAAGTCTACACAAAAAACAATACACAACGAAACACTGGGATAAAGCTATAGCATCTTCCAGGGGGAAAACTGACAAGCATTTTAAAACCTAAATTTTTATAATAGAAGAAAAGAACATCAGAAAATCAAGGAATTACACATTCCATTCTGAAAGTTAAAAAATAGTAATGAGATAATTAAGTGGCAAAAATTAATGAAATAAAAATCTAGAGTATGACAAAAAGGACCAAGAGCTGAATTAGCAGCATTTGAAATAAAAGCAAAGATAGGGACTTCAGTAATGGAGAAGAGCAGTAGGTAGAAAACATCAGACTAAACACTGTACCACTTTTAAAGAATGAAAAGAGCTTGATAACTGGGCCATGGTGAAGGTTCCAACATACTTGAATGCGGATGTAAATGTGGGCGCCATTTCTTAAGCAACACTTTGCCATGTAACTTTGCAGCCCCTTCAGCCAAAGGCTGGATTTATTTCCTTCGGCTTGACTTGGGGCTCAAACTTCTAATTTGTTAGGGTCTACTTTTTTATTTATGTCTCTATCACCATCATGAGTGGGGCTTCCCAGGTGGCACTACTTGTAAAGAACCTGCCTGCCAATGCAGAAGACACAAGAGATGCAGGTTCAATCCCTGGGTCGGGAAGATTCCCTGGAGGAGGGCATGGCAACCCCACTCCAGTATTCTTGCCTGGAGAATCCCATGGACAGAGGAGCCTGGCTGGCTACAGTCCATGGGGTCACAAAAAGTCAGACACAACTGAGCAACTTAGCATGTATGCACAAATGCACCATCACGAGGAGAAAATGCTCATCAGTACCCTCATAGTGGAAAGATGAGAAACACATACGGCTGAATCATCTCAGCTAAGCCCAGTTCTGAATGAGAAGCAGAGCTACCCTCTGGGCCCAGCCTACTCTCAGATGCACAGATGAGACTCAGTGCTTTAACTCTGAGAACTTTGGAGCCTCTGGTGACACAGCAGCAGCTGAGACAATGTGGATCCATTAAGTGGAAAAGAAAGAGAACGGGTCAGACACAACATTTCAAGATTCAGGAGCTAAAACTTTCCCAGAACTGATTACATATCACCCCATAGATTTAAGAAACTCTTTACAAAATTGAAATAGGATCAATAAAAATCATATCTATGCACATCATAGTGAAACTAATGAACACCAAGAATAAAAAGAAAATATGAAGAGCAGCCAGACAAACCAGCCACAAAACTAATAACAGTTCCAAAACAGAAAGTAAGCAATGAAAGGGGACAATGCAATGACATCGTCAAAACACTGGCAAAAAGTAGCTGCCAATCTAGACGCAAAAATACTGTTCAAAATTCAAAGGTGAGAAATGAAATATTTCCTGCCGTATCAGTAACCAATGATGTCCTAGTCACCAGTGAGTGCAGCCACTGTGCATGGTGAGCTGGTGAGCTCTGCGGAGGCTGGGGATGTGAAAACAGGGTACTGGCCGCAGGGAGCTGAGATAAAGTCACGATTGCAGTGAGCCCAGACTCCTGCATCTTCCCATACATAATGAAACGCTAAATTCCTTAACTTGGGATATTTTTAAAAATTATTTTAATTAATAATAATCTTTTGATGTTCAGACTAACTGCCCTTTGCTGCAAAACTTCTAACAACCTGACTCCTCCCCGCATCCCCTCCCAGCGGTCTCTCAGGGTTACTTGAGATGTTCTCTCCTGGGCTTAAAGTCCTAAAAATTCCCACAGAATAAAACATAACTCTCAACTTTTAGGTTGTGAATATTTTTGGGTAAGTCTGCAAAGGTTAACAGCAAATTCAACGAAACAAAAATCTCAAAGAACTTATCCCCAGCGGACCACATTAAATATAGATATAGATATATAGATATATAGATATATGAGCTAGAAAAATGATCTCAAACATAAGCCCAGAAATGCAGAGGAAAAAAAGAAAAGAAGCAAATGTGAGTCAATCTAAATGAATACTGAGCAGTAATAATGAGGTCTTGGGGTGTCACTACATATAAAGAACTACATACATCGTTAGCCCAATCATATCAATAGTGTAGAGTGGCCTACGACAGGAGCGGCGCAGGGGTCAGCGAGAAACCAACACACGGGGCCGGTGCTCTGAGAGGCGGTAAACACGAAAAGAGACAAGCCTCGCTGCGTTCCAAAGACACCTTTACTTTTGGTCAATGAAATCTGCATTTTACACATTTCCACAAAAGATCCCCCGCCTCCCCCGGCCCCGCGCCC
>SJYF01001398.1:70434-83595 GCA_006410515.1 Procapra przewalskii
CCCCAAACTCGGCAGGCACGCTCTCGGCCCGGAAGCGGCCAAACTCAACCGGAAGTACCGCGGAAGGAGTGTGTGCTCCTACCGCACCAGCCCCACCGCTCCCTCTGGCGCCCCTAGCGGCCCAGCCCCGCTTGGCGGCTCCAGTGGGATCTCCAGAGTTGACGGTTGGGGGTAGGGGTGGAGGGTGGGCAGCGTCCTGGGCTGGTGCAGAGGTTGGGTCAGAAGCTAGTCACTGGCATAAGCTGCAAACAGTAAACAAAGGAAGCGTGGTAGAGCATCTAATGTCAGACAAAGGTGATTCCAACACAACATGCATTACTATAACGGTGAGCTTTTCTTAATTACCAAAAGGTAAATCCGAGAGGCTAAAATGATTCTAAATGGGTAAGCATCTATTAACATAGCCACAAAATCTAAAGCAAACTTCAACAGAAGTAAAAGACGAATTGGTAGATTTCAGTACATTTTTCTCTGTGTAAGATAGAACAATTTCAGTTCAGTTCAGTCATTCAGTCGTGCCCGACTCTTTGCAACCCCATGGACTGCAGCACACCAGGCATCCCTGTCCTTCACGATCTCCCGGAACTTGGTCAAACTCATGTCCACGAAGTTGGTGATTCCATCCAACCATCTCATCCTCTGTCATCCCCTTCTCCTCCTGCCGTCAATTTTCCCAGCATCAGGGTCTTTTCCAATGAGTCAGTTCTTCGCATCAGGAGGCCAAAGTATTGGAGCTTCAGCTTCAGCATCAGTCCTTCCAATGAATATTCAGGGTTGATTTCCTTTAGGATGGACTGGTTTGCTCTCCTTTCTGTCCAAAGGACTCTCAACAGTCTTCTCCAACACCACAGTTCAAAAGCATCAATAGAACAAGGCAGGACATTAATAAAGGTATAGAATATTTGCACATCATGACTAACAGTCTTGACCTAGTAACTGTCAACTTCAATAATATAACAGCCAGATAGTTTACTGACAAAAGCGAGTTTACTCAGGAACAGCAACAGAAATTTCGACTTCAGACAAGCAATCTGGTGCTGACCGTAAGCAAACCCACAGGACAAGGACGGAGAACTTGCTTTTATAGGAAAAAGGAGGAGATGGGCAGGGCCGTGATGATCACCGAAGAGTCCATTGGAGGAACGGAGAGTACAATTGATGGAGGCTTCCCATTGGTTCTGCTGCTGCAGACTGGCTGAGTTGCATGCTACGGAGAGGTGTCTTTTCTGCTGGAGAGTAAGCAGAGGTTAGTTCCTGTGGAGATGTAGACCCTTCGTCTGTTCCCTTTAAAGTAAGTGATTATGCATGTAGGGAGAGAGCTCCCCACTCCAGGTCTGTCCCAGCAACAACTTTAGCTGAGATTTCTTTAATTCCACATAGCATATGTGAATTATGACATCCAACAACTAAACAATGTTGTCAAGGGACACAGAATAGTCACCAAACATTCGTCCATATGCTTGGGTATAAAGCGATTCTCAACGATTTCAATGGATTGAAATCTGGAGTATGTATGTGTTTTATCATAGTGACATTAAATAAACTAAGAACAAAAGTTAAAACACTCCCAAATATTTGGAAATTGAGCAATACATTCTTGACTAGCCTAAGATTCAAAAAAATGATAATAGAAATTAGAAAATATTTATATTAAATTGCAATGTGTCTGACACATTATTATCTGTGGTATAGTGCTAAAGCCATGCTTATAAAGAGAAATTTGTCATCTGAAATCATATGTTAATGGGTAAAATCTGAAAGTCAGATCTCTGGGTACATATTTCAAGAATTAGAAAAAGAATAACAAGCCCCAAAGAAGTAGAAACAGACTAGTAAAATAGAAATGCACAAAAGAATAAAAATCCAGTTATTTCTTTGAAAAAATAATAAAACTGATAAACCCCTAGAAAGAATGATTATGACTAAGAGAAGACACAAATTATCAATATAGGGAATAAAACAGATGGCGTGTCTATAGGTCCTGTAAACATTAAAAAGATATGGAGAAAGGTACCATCTAGGACTAGGCAAAGAGTTCTTAGAGTTGATACCAAAAGCACAATCCATAAAAGGAATGATTGATAAGGTGGGCTTCATTAAAATTAAAAACATGGTCTGCTAAAGTCTCTGTTAAGAAGATGAAAAGACAAACTACAGATGGAGAAAATATTTGCAAGCCATGTATCCAACAAAATATCCAAAATTCTAACGAACTCTCAAAACTCAACAATTAAAAAAAAATCCAATTTGGAAATGGGCTAGAACACATGAACAGACATTTCACCAACAAGCAGATGTAGGTGGGAAATAGCACATGAAAAGATGTTCAACATTACTATCCTTTATGAAAATACAAGTTAAAGTCACAATGCGATAGCACCATACACATTTCAATGTGGCTAAAGCAAAAAATAGTGACCACACCAAATGCTGATAAGGATGCATAGAAACAGGATCATCCATACACTGCTGGTGAGAAGGTAACATGGTATCACAACGGAAAACGGGTAAACAGTCTGACAGGTTTTTCTAGAACTCAGCATGCAACCACAAGATGACCTACACTGCACTCTAGAGCGCCCGTGAAGACTTACGTTCACAAGGAAACCCTGTGGATAAATGTTTATTGCAGCTTCATTCAGAACAGTCCCAAACTGGAAACAACCCAGATGTCCTTCAATGGGCAGATAGTTAAACCAGCTGTGGTCCATCCGTGTCATGGAATACTTCTCAGCAATAAAAAGGAACAGACCAGTGATACGGGCAACAACATGGATGAACCTGAAGGGAATGATGCTGGGGGAAGAAAGCAACCCGCCTCCCCCTCAGCCAACCTCATTATGGAGATTCATCTGCATAATGATACAGACTTTCTCAACTTTGCAGCTGGTGATCAATAAATGAGTGAGTTGTATGTAGCGGGCTCTTGTCCTGAGCTCGCCACTCACAGGTCCACCAGTGAGAAGGGCACTCCCACCTTCTCCAGCCTACACGTATTGAACACATATTGCAAGCTTGCCACAAGGGTAAAGCCCCAGAGCAAGCCAAGTCAGAAACCTTCTTCCTCTTCAGGATGCGTTAAAGGGAAAAGAAGTGGTTAGACCGGCACTGATCCACGGGCTCCGGTGGCTCCCTCTGGGCTCTGCTTACCTTGTCAGATCTTTGGGAAACACTCAGGGCTTCAGAAGGTGCGGCAGAAAGCGCAAGGGCTGGGCTAGAAAGTTCTATGGCAGGGCTGCCTCCCCACGCACTGCCAGCTCCTCCGGACAGCTCTTAGTTCCCTTATGGCAAACGGAGGAAGGCGGGATCATGGTCACCCCCCATAGGATCACTGGGACAAGTGGAACTTAAGAGACAAGGTTGGTTTGCAAGCAGAAGAACTGTGCACCCAATGGGGGCGCTGGTTTGTGTGTGGTTGGGGGGTGGGGGCAGGAGGAGAGCTTGGGTGAGCAAGGCTGGGGGCTCTCCGACGGACAGCACCGCCCTGCACCAGGGCCGCTTCCACACTACCTGCCCGCAGGTGCCTAGGGCAGGAAGGGTTGCTGCTGTGATGGAGGAACTGTTTTATGTTATTTAATTTGAATTAATTTGAGTTTAAATACCAGGAGATGTCAGGACATGATCCTAATAGATCTTAAGTGTCTGTATCTTGCTGTTTGTTGCAGTTTTAAAACTGAACCAAGAAAATACATTTGTTGTGTCTTAATAGTTTAAACAGCAAGTTAAGTGCATGGTTTTCCCTGCTCATGGGGTCTTGGCAGCTCCAGAACGGTCTGAGGGACGCGCTCGGCTCAGCTCCCGCTCGGGGAGGGTCCGGACTCAGCAGCCCAGGGCAGATCCAGCCACAGTTCCCTGAGTCCTCGGCCACGGGCAGTCAAACAGACCTCTGCTGTCTGGGTCCTCACGGCCTCCCTGGTGGCTCCGTAATTCCTGGAATAATGATGAGCCTCAGGGCTATGGCTGCAGGCTGCCAGTCAGCTCTGGGCCAGATGCCGAAGGGCCCCCAGAAGCAGACCAGAGAGGAGGGCTGAGGGCTGGTGGTCTCTTCTGGAGGGGATGGCACATCTCCAGGGCAGGTAGGGAGGGAGGGCACCATCCAGCTGTGCTGCTGCCCACACAGGCAGGCCATACACTCTGTCCCGGGCATCTGAGATCCTCAGAATCGTCCCAGCTGGGCAAGGGGATGGGGATGCAGACTCCCCAACCCCAGGGGCCGGTGTTGGGGCCTCAGGGACTGAGGAGGGGAGATGGGGTCCAGGCCAGGAAGTGCCAACCAGGCCTGGGAACCTCAGGCACAGCTGTGGGAGCCGCTGTAGATGCCTTCCAGGGCTGGCCAAGTGGAACTCCTCCGTGAGAATGAGAGCAAAGCAGGAAGCCTGCTTAAGGCCCCACTGCTGGGGGCCCACAGCTGCAGTCAGGCCTCTGGGCTGCTGCCCCTGCCACACGCAGATCCTTCTCCAGATCTTCTCTGCTCCCTGGGACTGCGTGGAGTGTGTTCAGAGATGCATGGGCCAAGGCTGGGCACAGTGCCTAGTGTGTAGGAGGCACATAAACAGATATTTGTGGGATGAGTGAATAAATGCATGATTACAGTGAGCAGGGGCCCTCACTGTCTCCAGCTTACCTGTCCCCCTTGACCTGTCTCCCGGCTGCAGACTGAGAAGAGCTGCCAGGGTCCTGGTGGCCAGGGTGCCAAGGCCCCGCGTGCCCAGAATCTAGGCCTCTGCAGCAGAACCAGCAAGGTGGTGCCACCCTTGGTGGGGGCAGCGGGCTTCTCCAGGCCCAGGTGCGGTCCTGCAGGAGCCGCCTGCCCCATAGTGACATGGGCTGTTGAGGTAGCCGGCCCCAAGATGGGCACAGCAGGCACAGGAGGGCAGAGGGGGCCCAGTGGGGGCATGAACTGCGTGGGGGTGGAGCTAGAAGCGGGACCCTCACCAGCCTAGAGGGCACCTGAACACTGGGGAGGAAGAACCTCAGGGCAGCATTAAAGACACAGGGTTCTCCTCCTGGCATCCTCCAAACTGGGGACAGACAGGCAGCAACCCTGTGCCCACTCGGCCATGTCAGTGCCCATTCAAGGCCCTCCCCCACCTGGAAAGGGGACACAAGCTGAAGGTCTGGACCTGGCAGAGACAACCCACTCCCTGGACAAGCATGGCCTCAGCTATCCCCTGCGTCCTCACGTGGAAGGGGAGTGTGGCCCTGGAGCCACCCTACTTCTGCCCCTAGATGGCCTCACCCTCTGGAAGCCTAGAAGCGTGACAAGAAGTATGCTCCAGGCCAGGCCCAAGACGCCCTCAGAGGGGTCTTCTGAGATTGGAGAGAGATCAAAGCCCCCAGTTAAAGTAACAACCTTTTGCTTTCTCTTCCCTTATCTTGTTTTAAACAGCTGCTGCTCATCAATCACCACTTTCGCTTCTGTGATCTTGCTTGCTTGTTGCAGGGGAGGGATCTGAGCTTTTTGAGCAGAAAGTTCCCGGTGTATAAAAGACACCCAGAACAAAGCCAGGACACTCAGCTTTTGGAGGTAACTCTGCCGAGCCGGCTTTGAGTGCCACTTGTCTCTTTCTGATGCCATGGTTTCTATAACACTTTCAGTCTGAACTGGAGCGTCAGTCTAGTCCACTCCACTCCCCGAGGTTTGATGGAACCCTGAGGGGCGTATGGTCTCTGCCAGGGGAAGCGGTTGCTAACAATAAAGCATCCATTATTTACCATCCAAATGGGTTTATTCAGGAATGGCAAAGGATCACAATTTGGGATTTGCAAAGAACTCAGCTCTGGTGAGCTATACGCACTGCACGTCTAGTAAAGCAAAGACGAACCGCTTTTGCAGAGGAGAAAGGGAGCGTGGAGGGGCCATTATGAACAAAATGTCCACTGGAGGAAACTGGGAGTTCGCACTGCGGTGGCTTTTTATTGGCTGGGCTGCTGCCGGGCAGGGAAATAATCTTCCTCCTGCTGGTCTGAGTCACCACCTGCCAGAGAGGCATGGAGATGTCTTCCCGTCGGGACCTGCACTGACCTCGAGGATGACGTGCCGTGCACGAGTGCTCCTGCAGGAGCTGCCTGCCCCACCGCTACCCAGGCCCTCCATTTCAGTGACTTGCCCTTTGTTACTCTCAGGAGGTGCTGGCGGTGAACCAGGCTCTGCTCCACACCCCCACTGGTGCACAGCTTCTGGCAGCTACACTGCCTGCCACACTCCCACTTTGCCAGCAGGGGGTGCTGGAAGGAGCTGGACAGTGGAGGGTAGGAGCTTGCCTCTGACTTGGCTGTTCCTTGGCATTACATTTAACAGGATAACAGAGAGTGAAACTCCCTGGCTAGGCTCTGCCCAGGATATGCCAGAGTTTCCATGACGTGCTGCTGCAACAGAACCCAAGGGCACCGACTCAGACAGGAAGCCTCTCTCATGCTCCACTTCCTGGAGGCCTTGGCCCCTGCTCTGGTTGGTGAGCTTCCTGGCCCACCTCCAGGGCCCCCCATTCCGTGACTCAGCCCCAGCCTGCAGGGATGGAGTGCCAGGCTGTCCTGAGTGTGCCGCACAGGATGCTGGCTTCTGGGACACCTCTGTTTATCCAGTTTACCACCCTCCCGCTCCTGAAAAATACCAGCTGCCCACGCTCAGGGGCCCAGGCGTCCTGGCACCCTAGCTCCTTGCTGCCCAGACCAGCTGGAACTGGAGCACCCATCCACCCAGAACGGGGGGACCCAGAGGGAATGATCCCATCCTGCAGCTCCTCAGAAGGAGGCAGCTGGGACAGTCCTGTGCACGTGGACACTCAGAGAACCCCGCCCCAAGACAGGGGTCCTTCGGGATCGGTATGGAGAAGCTGTAATTGTCCTTGCTGCGGGAAAACAGAAGGCTGCAGTGCTGGGAGCAGGGGCCAGGCTCTGTGAGAAGGAAGGGAGGGAGGAGGCGAGACTGGTCAGGGCGGGTGCCAGAGTGACTCAGGACACATGGCTTTCTGCTCAGGACACTCCAGGTCCCACCAGCCTGAGCTCTCCACTGACTGCTTAAGCCCTTTGTGAGGTACCTGGTGCCCCTGAGTAAGCCAGCCTTCCTCCCCTTTCCCAGCACTCTGCTCATGGGCTCTAAGATGAGAAGATTATGGCCAGGACTAAGGCTCAGCATGGGAGCAGGGTCAGGGCTCAGAGTGGGACCAGGGTCAGGATTCAGAGTGTGACCAGGGTCAGGGCTCAGAGTGTGACCAGGGTCAGAATTAAGAGTGTGACTAGGGTCAGGGCTCAGAGTGGGACCAGGGTCAGGGCTCAGGAGACTCCTTGCTGGAATAGACATAGGAACACCCTCTTCCCAACCTCTGAACTGTGGGGTGTCTGAATCCTACCTGGGACCTCACTGCCCTGTGCCCAGCACAGGATGGGAGGTTATGGGAGGTTAGGTAGGGAGCAGGGAGGGGGCAGGAGCAGGCCTCAGCCTCCTGTTTATGGGGAGGTCCTGGGCTTTGTCCCTGGGCCAAGGTCTTTTCCCAGAGGCCAGATCAAGCTCCTCTGGGCAGTGTCCAGCCTTGGGCCTCACTGTCACCTTGGTCTCCTCGGCCTCTTCTCCGTGCCTCCTCTCAGCTGCTCTGGGGAAAGGAGGGCAGTGCCAGCCTGAGGAGGCCTTATGTTAACTGGCCTGTGCTGAAAGTCTAAGCCTTAACGGGAGAGCACTCAGCTTGTAAAAGAGTGAGTTTTAGATGCCTGCTAGGTGGACTCTCCCCCTACCCCAGCCCCTGGGTGAACAGGTACTTGGGTGCACTTCTCTGCCCATACCCAGGCCAGGCAGCCTCTGCCCTCCTGCTGTCTGTGGGGAGGAGAGGACCCCTTCCCTGGAAGAGGTCTCTACAGGTGGCCGGCCCTCTCAGACCCCCACCCCACAGGAGTGCAGAGACTTTGCTGCAGAAGGCCCTTTGAGAGTCCATGCTTTTCCATGCCAACCTACTAGAGGAAAGGAGCTCTCACAGGTCCCCAGGAATATCAGCCTCAGTTTGAGGAGCGCTGTGCCCGCTAGCTGAGACCCCACTGACCTTGCCTGTCTGAGGTTTTTGGGAGTCCACCTCCTTTGCCTATTGCTCTGCCCTGGCTCCTCCCCCTCAAGGCATCCCCTCCCCACCCTACTTCAAAATGCAGCCCACCCTGGAATCTGTTCCAGGCTATGNNNNTGCACACGGCTGCCCTGTGTGTTCCCCGACTGACTGGTCTCTGAATGTGGCTCTCCCTGTTCCTCACACCCAGCCCCTCACCCCTGCACCCCACGACCCAAGCCTGGCACTGAGCAGTAGTCAGCAACACCTGAACAAGTGGCTTTTAACCACCTGCAGCAGTGGGGCTGGAGCTCCAGGTGCTGTCTCTGCCTCCCACAGCCTCTCTGCTGGGTGCACAGACCCAAGGCCACACCTGGCCTCCACCTTCTGGACCCTAAGCTCGGTCTTTGGCTGGCCAACTGCTCCAAATAGAACTCTCCGGCCTGGGCCCTATCTTGCACTTCCCAGCCACATGCTCCTCCAAGAAGATCAAAGAATTTGCTCAGGCTTGGGCTGAGTGCTCAGGCAAAATCTGGAAAGGCACCCAGGCCTCAGAGTCCAATCTGTCCGTCAGGACAGTTCCAGGCAAGGCTGGGCTCAGGTCAGGGAAGCCATGGGCTGCTGGGCAAGGCCTGGTCATTGCCATGGCTCATGGCCACAGGAGGTCACCAAGCTAGGAGGGAAAATGGAGTGGGAGGACTGGATGGAGTGGACGCCAGGATTGCTCAGCCAGTGTCTCCCACAGTCTTAAGGAAGTGAGGAGAGCTCTCGTTCCTTACCCACCCTCATCTTTTGGGGCCTGGGACAAATGGGAACCCACACACCACAGAGCTAAAAATGTGAATGTTTTAAAAGAAGCTTTAGAAAAGCTAAAATATCATTGACAAATATACCATCAAAACAAACTGGACAGGGACTTCCCTGGTTGTCCAGTGGTTAAGTCTCTGCACTTCCAACACAGTGGGCACAGGTTCTATCCTTGGTCAGGGAGCTAAGTTCCCATGGGTCATGAGTGCAAAGAAAGAAAATAAACGACAGTCTAGTGTGAATTTAGGTTCCAGGTTCCTTGGCTGCACAGAGAGAGCTTGGCCCCAGCCAGAGACCTGACCCATCCTGTCCTGCAGGGGCCCAACATGTGTGCATATGGCCCCCACCTAGACATCTCCACCTCCCACCCCCACCAGCAGCTGCCCTGTGCTCAGCAGCTCAGCCCATTCTCTGCAAGGGGATGGAGACTGGGAAAGGCCACAGGCTCCAGGTGGGCACCTTGAGGGCACAGGCAGGGCAGCGGGGTCTGAGGGCACTCTAGACAACACACTTCTCCCGGGGAGAGGAAGCTGGGGAGAGGGTCATCGGCACTGGCCAGGTCTGGGTGAGGGAGGGCCAGGAGGTGAGTGGGGGTCCACCCTGGGGACTGACGCGGGGCAGAATTACTCAAAGCAGACGGCGCTGACTCCGGGCAGACAGATCCAGTCAGAGCTGCATCCAGAAGGGTGGCTGTGGTCACTGGGGAGGGGGACATAGCTGCCAGGAGAGAGAAGCTGGTGGCCCCTGGAGCGGGTGGAGTAGAGACATCAGGAGATGTGAGCGCCCTCCACAAGATGCCAAACGCAGGCCGCCCACTGTGAGCAGGCTGCACCCCCCCAGGGCACCCTGATCACCCACTTTCCCACAAGCCTGGCCTGGAGGCCTGATGGGCAGTGTCGCAGCTCCCAACAGGATGTCGGGTACCCCCTGGCTCTGCTCGCCGCTGGTAGTTGGCCCCCAGCCTAGCAGCACCAGCTCCTCAAGGATCTTGCTAGGAATGTGGGCTCATGTTCCGCCCGGGTTTCCTAATCACAGCAGCATTTAGCAGAGCTCCAGGTGGTCCAAAGCCAGCTTGAAGCCTGTGATGCCTCAGTTTCTCCATTAAAATGAGTCTGGGGCCTCCGTGCTTGCCCTGGCCCAGGGGAGAAGCAGGGGAGAGATGGCTGTGCCTATTTGGAAGAGCTCTGGGAGACTTGTGTTCCCCAGACCCCAGGCAGGGCCCTGTCCCTAAGACTCCCAGAGCGGGTGTTCACCACAGATACTATGCCTGCGCCTCCTCCTGTCCTCCCAGCTCAACCTGGGCCTCGTGATGATGGCAGAGACAGGGAGATGGATGGTTCAGAACAGAAAGAGGGGGGCGAGGCACAGGGGAACCTCTGAGAGCCCCTGGGGACTGTGGGGGCAGGGCAAAGGGAAGCCCAGGCAGCGTGAGTCAGGCTGGCCTGCTGGCCCAAGCTCATCTCCAGCTAAATTACTAGGTCTGCTCTGGCCGGGAAGCCAGCCATATAAAGGGGCCTGCTGCTGGCTCTTCCCCAGTCCCAGCTGGAGGATACCCCACAATGAGGCCACTCCTCGTGCTTCTGCTTCTGGCCACGCTGTGCACTGACCTGGGTAAGGGACGCTGACCCGGGTGGGCGGCGCCGGGCAGGGCTGGCTCCAATCTGAGGGTCTGTGGCGTCAGACTGGTGGGAGGCTTTAGAGAGTGGGGGGAGAGGCTATCGAGGCTGCTCCCTGACCAGCCAGACACCGAGACCTTGGCACCCTTTGGGGCATGGTTTCTGGAACACCTGCCTCCTGTGGAGGTGAAAGACTGCAGCGAGCGGTCTGAGGCTACAGAGCTCTGGGCCAGGCAGGGGGACCCGGGTTCCAGCCAGGGGACCAAGTGTTCTGTTTCCCTGGGATTTCTGGGAGGTGGGACTCCAGTGCTAAACCAGGAAAAGAAACTGGTCACCCCTCTTCAGCCCCAGATCTGCCCCCACTTGGTGACCTGGCTTTACGACACTGAACATCAGCGCCTGCATCTTTTGAGGTCACCGGAAATGGGGCCTGGGGAGGGGTGATAGAGCCTGTGATTATTAACTAAATAATTATCACCCAGGGGTAATTAGCCCCATCGCTTCCGCCCACCCTCAGCTTGGCTGGGGGACAGGTGTGGAGGTGGAGCTGTCTGGGGAAGGCCAGGGGTGAGTGGGTGTGGAGGGCAGTGGCAAGGGGGCGCTGCAATTGGGAGGGGGCTCCTTGGGGGTCAGCCCCAGGTTGGTGGGCCTGGAAAGACAGATGGACATTTGTGCAAGGATGTGAGGCTGGTTTGGTGGCCTGGGCAGTGCACAAGTTCGCTTCTAAAAAGAGAGCCTGGTGCGGAGGTGGAAGTGGGAATGGAGAGCCGGTGCTGGGAGGCCCAGTTCAGCGGTGGGAATCAAGGAGGGGAGGGTGACCTCCGGTCTTGGGTTTCCTGGGAGCATTAACCCATTAAGGCTCAGCACAGCTCAAGCATATGGGGACTACCTGGACCCTGTGGGGGAAACTGAGGCAACTCAGAGTGTCTCCTGCCCACCAGCACCCAGGACTTAGTTGCACATGGGGAACTAAGAATGGCTGGGCCTCACCCTCAGGCAGAGAGGCCTCTTCTTCTTGGGGAGTTCCAGAACACTGACCTGGGAAGGATGGCCTCTGAGCCTGGGGCTCTGAGGGTCTGAGCTTGGCCTTCCTGCTTGCCCATGGTGCAGCTGCCAGTACCCCGACTCTCCATGTAGAGGGGAGAGTTTTGACATTAGTCGATCCGTGCGTGAGATACCCCCATAGGGCACCCCTCCCAGAAAACCCCCAGGGACACCCACAGGTACCTCTGCCCAAAACCCTGGAGAAAGGTGCCCTCTCCTGCAGCACAGCCCCCACACTGCAGTAGGGGGCTTCTGGCGGTCCCACCTGCCCACTTGTCCCATCACACTTCCTGGGCCCTCCCAGCCTGGTCCCCGCCAGCCTGGCCTCTGCCATGCTGCACCTTCTGCCCGAGAGCTCTTTCCCCGGATGACAAAAATCTGTTCATCTGTCCAGGCCTAGATCCGGGGCCACCCAGTCCAGAAAGCTTTCCCAGACGGCTGCACCCTCTATGAAGACCGCAGTCCTTCTCGGCCAGGTGCCCACGGAGTGTCCAGTGCATGCCCCACTCCAGCCCACTCCGGGTTACATGCTGTCCCTTCGTCGGCCACAATTGCATGGCCTGTGGGGTCTCCAGGCCAGGAGCCTTGTCCCCATCTCCGTGTCTGTGGGACTTGAAGCCAGGCATTCAGCACTCAGGGGCTGCCGGGGGTGGACTTTCGCTGCAGATGCCCCATCCACCAGCCTGTTAGTCAGCAACCCGTAGCACTGCTGTGTGCAGAATCTCAGAGCCTCGGTCCTCCAGTCCAGGCAGCAGTCCTGGGCCAGGCGAGGACACTGTGGCCGAGAGGGACAGGAGCCAAGGGGGACAGGGGCCGAGAAGGAGAACTCCGATCGCTTCTGTCCGGGGGGCCGCCTGCAGACCTCGCCCACCATCTCCACCCACACTCCTGCTGCCAGACTGGCACTTACAGGGGGCCTGTGGGGCACAACTGTCCCGAAGCAGAGTCCGAGCCCGCGGCTCATCTCAGAGGACCAGGAACGCCTCCAGAGCAGGAGGAGGAGAAGGAGGTGCCCAGCCCAGGCCCCCAGGGTCCCCACTCCCCATGGCTGCCCGAGGCCTGGCCCAGACTGACCGGGAACACCCCCAGAGCAGGAGGAGGGAGAGGAGGCGCCAGCCCAGCCCCAGGCTCCCAGGGATCCCCCAGTGGCTGCCTGAGCCCCCAGCCCAGACTGACCGCGGGCCTGTGCTTCCTTCCCTCCCAGCCCGGGCCCTGCAGTGCGAGCCTCTGGTGGAGTGTGCCCCGCCCGACAAGTACTGTGTGATTACTCGGGCCGGTGAGTACCCACACCGGCCCCACCTCCTGCACGTGGGCCTCTCGGCCCAGCCCAGACCCCAGGGACACCACGTCCTCCTGCAGGAACCCAGCAGTGGGGCCCACCCGGGGCTCTAGGGGAAAGGACGACCCATCCTTCTTTGTAGGCTTCACGTGTCCATGCAAGGGCTGGTTAAGAGAAACTCCTTCAGCAACCCAACAACATTGTCACCCTGAGATCCCAGTGCCGGCTTCCCGGTTTGAGTGAGTCCCTGCAAGGCGGGAGATCGGAGTTTGATCCCTGGTTTGGGAAGATCCCCTGGAGAAGGAAATGGCAACCCAATCCAGTATTCTTGCCTGGAGAATCCCATGGACAGAGGAGCCTGATGGGCTATAGTCCATGGGGTCAC
>SJYF01001398.1:83667-100139 GCA_006410515.1 Procapra przewalskii
CTCAGCCAGTGAGCCTTTCTCGGGCTGCCTGCCTTGCACCGTGGGCTGCAGGATCTGTGACCCCTGTGCTCGGGCCCCCGGCCTGCCTGCCCAGCCACACCAGGACCCTGCCTTCCCCAGGGCAGGCCCACACCTTCCTCCCACCTCCTGGGATCCCTCCTCGGGTCTGAGCTGCCACGGGCCGGGTGGTGCCAGTGACAGGCAGGGTCAGGGTGCAGGTAGGGCCCCAGGAGGTCACATGGCAGGAGTCTGCTCAGTGGGAATGCCTGGCCTGGATGGGTGGCAGAGATTGGGTAAGGATCTGAAATGAAGGGGGCCACTCAGAGAGAAGAGATGTGATAGTGAGGGGCAGATGTGGGCACTGCGTGAGGGCTCAGAGATGTGGGCTGGGCAGCTGGGTTAGATTCTGGGAGGGAATGAGGCACTCTCTCCCCTTGCAAGTGTGTGCTTAGTCGCTCAGTCATATCCGACTGTGACCCCGTGGACTGCAGCCCACCAGGCTCGTCTGTCCATGGGATTCTCCCGGCAGGAATTCTGGAGTGGGCTGCCATTTCCTCCTTGCAGCTGGCTGCTGCCGCTGGGGTCATGTCTGCAGAGGCCCCGCAGAGTCCCCCAGGCTCCCCACATGAAGCAGCGCAGCCAGGCAGCCTCACTAGGGTCACCCTCTGGGCCACTGCCCCTTGTCAGTCCCAGTGATGCAGAGGCCCTTGCAGCCAGGATGCATGACAGGGTCACAGGGTCTGGCCCAGAGCCCCGATGAGTGCACGGCAGGGCTGGGACACATGCTGGTGTCTATCTTCCCCAACCCAGCTGGCCATTGGCCATGTTCAGCCCAGAGACACCATGCGGGAGTGGGGCACCCCTCTGATGCCTCTTGGAGCCTCCCCTTCTGTCAGGCAGAGAAAGACCTCACCCAGAGGCATGAGCATGTCCCTGTCTCAGGACTAGGGGACAAGCCCTGCTCCCGGCAGAGCCCTAGCTGCCGGGGCCACAGCTGTGAGCTACTCCCCCTCCAAGTCCCCTGGCGGGTAGCCCTGAGTACCCACTAGGTGCCCCTGCCTCTGGCCCTGGTGTGAGACAGGGACCACAAGATTGCTGGCTTCAAGGGCCTTACTAGGGAGAGGTGGCCAGGACACAGTGAGCCTTGAAGTGAGAAGGAATAAGGCGGGTGGGCTCTGCTTCTTCCCAGCATTTCCCAGCAGGCCCAGGATGCCCCCCTGGGGCTCCCTTCACCCCAAGAACCTCAGCTCTTTCACCCTGGACAGGACTAGACACCCTGAAGGCCCACAGTTTCACCCCGGGGTCGGGGGCTTCCCTTAGATGCCCCAGGTCTGCTGTCTCTGCCTTTACCCCACTTCCCACCTGCCCCTCACCATCCATCTGTCTGTCCATCCCCCTGTCTGGCCAGGCAGCACTCCTTGAGTATCCCTTCCAAGGCCAGCAGTCAGACTCAGCCCAACCTGAGTCAGGGGTTCCCCAGACTGACAAGTAGGGATGGAGCAGTAAGACCCCACCCGAGGGAGATGGTGCCAGGGGGCCTGGAGCAGCAAGTGGAGGGACAAGTGCCCTCTGGCAGGTTCAGGCCTGGGTGGCAGTGGGGTGGTCACTGCTCTGTGCTCCCTGTATCACCCAGAGTGCCTCCAGCAGGTTGTGAGTGCTCCCCAAGCCTCAGTCTTCTCATCTGACCATGCGGATGGTAGCTGGGCAACCCTAGGAGTTGAGGTGGTTTCTGGGCCTCCATTTCTGTGCATCTGCTGAGGAGGGGCTGAGACTGTGGCCCCACACAGGGCCTCACTGCAAAGAGCCAGCCCCCACTGGGCGCCAGGCCCAGATTAGTAGTCATCTTCTCAGTCAGTCCGCTGACAGCCCCGGCCTAATACACCATTCCTCAAGCCAGGAAGCTAGAGCTCAGAGCCTGCAGGGGAGGACGTGGCCACACTGGGAGGTGTCTTCTCGGCTGTAACTCAGAAATGGGCTAGCCAGTTACCAAATAGAACTCAGGTCCACTCAACTGACATGCAGCAAAGCCAGTCTGCTCAGACCAGGTGGTGGTGAAGGGAAGTTAGCATTTATTACAGGATCTAGCAATGAGAATGGACAGCTCATGCTCAAAAGCCCCAAACTTCCTGAAGGCCGATTTTAAAGACAACAGTAGGGACGAGGGTGGAAGGTGTGTGATCATGGGTTGGTGGAGAAGTTTTAACTGCGGGATTTTCTGGAATCTTGACCAGATGGTTTCAAGCCATCTGGAGGCCAGCACTTGTGGTCAGTGTGTAGTCCTCATCCTCCACTGGCTGGGGGGTCTTAGTCTCCACAGAACAGCTCATGACAAGCATCAGAGTGTCATCTGTGGCCCTTCCAGAGGAGCCAGCCATCCTGGCTCTGTCGTCCTGATCATTAGCTGCTCGAGTTTGCTCTTTGGAGCTTGAGGAGGGCCAAAGAAGAAGCAAGGACACCAATGGGCTTGTATCCAGGAGACCCCCAAGGTCTTACTGGTTTCATCAAGACCATCCCTGTTATGTTCTGTCCACAGAAACACAGCTCCTTACCCAAATAACTCAGCAGAGCTGCAATTAATTGTTGCGTTAACTGAATCCACTGCTGGGGTAAGAGATAAAGAAATACCTCATCCAGTGTGCAGCCCTGGGTGCTCCCCGCATCCAGGGGCTTCCTGGGGAGGAACAGCTGCCCACCTGGGCAAGCTGGTCTTTGCTCAAGGCCCCTCAGAAGGTCACACTGGCCTATGACCCCCCTGGTCAGGGCACAACTTTGACCTGCCGGGAGCAGGTGTTTCTGTCCTCCTTGGCCAAGGCCTTGGCCTTAGAGAGCGAGAGCCTTCCTGGCACCAGTGGCTCTGATGGCAGCACCCTAAATGTGGCTCTAAGCCACGCCGGCTGAAAGCCGACACTCATTCAGCTTGCTCTCAGCGCTCCTCAGGGATGAACCCACCTAACTCTGAACAACTGCACAGTTGGTTCTCTGATTATCCACACTCTCAAGACGAGGAAATCGAAGTGCTTGGAGACAGACCCTGCATCCTCTCCGGCCTCTGGGCTGACTGTGAATGGGAGTCCCCTTCGGGTGGGCTCACAGTTTCCAGCATGTTCTGCGTTGAGAGAAGTGACTCACACTGACCCAGTACCACCAGGCTCTGAGCTGCCAGCAGCATCATCTCGGAAGCCCGGCTCAGCAGCCCCCCTCCAGGGCAGGTACAAAAGCTGAGCCAGTGTCTGTGGAGGAAGGCATCTTGCCAAAATGCCGTGTTCACTCCCCGGGGCTGTGGCTCACCCTGTCTCCCTGCACAAGGGATGTGAAGCTCTGAAGGCAAATGTGCAAGCTGCCCCGTGTCCTCTAGCCCCCACCCACCTTTTCTAGGGCTTGCCAGACCCACAAAGGGACAGGTGAACACAGGGCCTGGCCTTCCCTCTGGAGCCTGAAACCCAGAGCAGAGAAGTGCCTCCACATCCGTCAGAGGGGCTTGGAAGACAGGCAGGGTGTGGGAACCGCTGTGTCAGTCCCTGGCTCTGGGCGTCATGGAGGAGCTGGTGTGAGCGGGAGACACGCACACTCACACTGGAGAGCCCAGAGCACGCAGCCAGCTGTGCCTGCAGCGCCTGGGGCCCCAGCGGCAGGCCCTCCCCGAGGGCCGGCTGGGTGGCAGAGCAGGCACCCACGGGCCCTTGCCCCTCTCTCCACAGCCAGCCCCAGCGGCGTCCTGGTCATGAAGTCCTGCGCCCCGACCTGCCCCAACAGCACCGTGACCTCGGATGGCCTGGCCCTCTCTGTCTCCTGCTGCCGGGACAGCCAGTGCAGTAGCAGCGCGGCCATGGGCCTGCGGGGCAGCCCAGGCGCCCTGTGGGTCACCGCCGTGGCCAGCCTGCTGTGGGCTCTGCTCTGGGCGGCCTGCTGAGCCCAGTCTCACCCGAGCCCTCGCAGCCCGAGTGGGGTCCGTCTACAGCACTTGTCTCCCTGTCTCTCCTCCCTGCCTTCCCCAGGCCCCACCAGCCCCCTCCCAAGAGCAGCTCTCCCCGCTGCAGGGAACTGTCAGCATGGACACACCCTCATTCGGCCTTCTCCTGGGTTCCGGGGGTCCCCTGACCATCCAGCAGTGGGAAGGGCGCCTGGATTCTCCCCAGCCCCCTCCAGCCCACTTGAGGGGCTCCCCTGTGCTCCACGGCGACCCCCGCTCCAGCTGTTCTTGTGCAGGTGAAGGCGGATCTGAGAGCAGGGCTTTGCACGCACCCCTCCGGCCACTCCTGCCCCATGAGGACGCTCGCTCACCCCCCCGCCTGTCTGTGGCTCAGCTGGAGCACCCACGCCTCACAGACCCAGGGGATGTCCTCAGGGCCAGTGGGCCTGCCTCCTCGGGCTCTCACGCTGGAGCTTGGGGTGCTGAAATCCAGGGGTGGGATGGGATTTTTGGAAAGTCACCAGTACCCCTGCCAGCCCCTGCTAGGTTGGCTGACCACTGCGGGGATGGGCCTATCTCCCCAGGGGCTTTCCCCCAGGATGTCAAGAGAGAAGGAATAAAGCCGCAAGGCTGCTCTCAGCTCAGTCTGAGATGTTGAGTCTGGGGGGGGGGTTCTCGTCCTTGGTCTTGGGGAACCCTATGCCTTGAAGGCGGGCGGGGGACACGCTTAAGTGTGGGGGAACTTCAGTGCACATGCTCAGGTGGGGAAGCAGCACTTCTCCTCGAAGAGCAGGGTCTGTCCCCAAGCCCTCTGGCCAGGGTGGCAGAAACACGCTCTCAACAAACCCCGAGTTGGGGGGCTGCATGGCAGCCCCTGGGGCGCCCCTCGGAGCCTCAGCCTCCCCCGGCGCAGGTGGTCAGCTCTGCACCCCTCTCCCCTGCCCACCCTACCTCCCTGATCAGGGCACACCAGGGGCCCAGGGCTCTGGGGCTCCTTCTAGGCCCCAAGGTCTCCAGTTCTCCCAATGGTCTGCTCCTCAGCCCCTCTGCCCAGGGGCTCTGGGAGCCCCCCTACCTTCCCCAAAGGGAGAAAGGCCCTTCTCTGGCCCCAGGGCCGCTGTGCCTGTCACAGGGCAGTGGTGGCCATTCCGTCACAGTGGTCCCAGGACGTGCGGGACAGCAGAGGTTCAGGCCAGTGGCAGGGTTGGGGGGGCCTGCCCTCTCGGGCTTCCTCCTGCCATTGCATCTTGGGCTGTGTGGAGGACAAGACAGGCTGCGGGCACCCTGCCTTGAACGAAGGCAGTCAGGGTTCCTTCGGGGCCTGTCCCAGCCTCCAGTGCAAGCTGCCTGCACAGCCCAAGCTGTAGACCCAGGAGAAGGTGGGCCTGCAGGGTGGCCATCCCTGCAGCAAAGTTGGAGCTCAGGGCTGGGCCACTCCACCCAGCCTGAGAAGCTTGGGGTTTCTCTTCTTAAGGAAAGTGGAAATTTCCTTTCTTGATTCTTCTGTCAGACCAACCTTCCCTCTGGGGCAGGCCCCACCCCTACAAGTCCCAACGGAAAACCACGTTGGTCTCCACCCCATGACTCGTGGCCGCCTCCTCAGTGTTCCGCAAAGGGGGTGGAGCGAGGAGACTGTTTCTGGATGAAGTTGTTCGCATGTCCTCAGATCTCAGAGCTTTCTGGACCGCCCCCCCAACCCCTATCCCACCCCACACCTGTTCCTGGGAGCAGAGTGGTGCACCGAAGCCTGAGTCCTCTCTGAGTTCTCCCTGCCCATGTCCACAGCTGACCATCCCCGCCCCCACCCTCTCTCAAGTCCGCAGACCCCCGGAGAGTGCCTCCTGCATGGCAGGACCCCACATGGACACATGTGGGAGCCACGGCCCACAGGCCGACAGGCCGAGCTGAGCCCGCGGTTTCCCAGGGGGCTGGAGGGCTCAGAGGAGAGGCTGTGGCGGCGATCCTGACTGCGGGAAGGCAGGCAGGGCGGCAGGTGCAAAGGCCCGGAGGGAGGCAGGGCTGACCCCCGGCAGGAGGCCGGAGGGCAGGCAGCAGACGCCCCTGCAGGGCAGGCTCTGGGCAGCGGGGCGGGGGGCCGGCTCTCACCCTCGAGCCCCTGCTCCTGCTGCTGGCTTAAGGAGCGGCATTTCGGGTGGCGTGAGGGTGGGGCTGTGGCCTGTTATTCCTGATGTCCCTAAGGGAGGGCCACAGCGGGAGGGCAGACACCAGCTCAGAGAAAACACTGGCCAGCAGGGGTCCTGGAGCCCTGAGCCCTGGGGTTTACTCTCAAAGCTGCCTCCTCTGGCCCGGGCACAGCCCTGGGGCTCCAGGGCTCCCCACAAGTCATGTTCTCCCTCACTCCCCAGGGGGCTGCCCCTTCTCCCTTCTTATGTAACATCCCCAAATTAAGATGACATAAACCCCTTGATCCGCTAAGCTCTGTGACTGAACTCCTGACAGGCCCAGGTGGGGACCCACCTCCCTGCCCAGGGGCCTGTCCCTACACCCAGAGCAGGCTGCAACAACACGCACACCCCTGGACTAGGCTGGTGCTAGCACCGAGCCCCCAGGGCCCCCAAGCAAAGCAGAGAGCGGCTGGGCTGGGCAGGCCCAGGTTTCTCGCTCGGCAGCGGCCTGAGGCCTGGAGCAGCAGACGCCAGGTCTCCTCTGCGCCGGGTCGCGTGAGGACAGCGTGCCATTAGTTCCCAGGCCGTGCAGCTGTCGCAGGGGCCACGCTGCTGACCCCCATCATCCCGGAGCCAGGAACCTTGTCTGTAAAATGCAGCGTCTGAAGAGAGGCTGTCCACGTCTGAAATCTGGGTCTCACTGACAGGCGGAAGCCCTCTCACCGCAACACATGCTTGGGAAACCAGTAGTCCCCATTCCACAGTTTCATCAGCTGTTTCGAGAGAACCCTTTTGTAAGAATATTCTAGGTTGTCCTGGCTGGGTTTAAAGAATCGCATCACCAAATAAGGGGCCATTTCTTGTTCCCAAGGGGCAAGGGACAGAGTGTCTAGGATGGAGGGTTGTCACGGAAAAGAATTTATACAATACTCTGGATAAGAAGAACAAGTGCCAAAGATGGACAGACCAGCAGGGCCCATGATTTTCATTAGATATTTATTACAGTCAATGATAGTCAATGATGTCCTCCCAAAGCTGCCTCCTCCTCCGTTTCATGTATCAGTACTGTTCAGTTGCTCAATTGTGTCCGACTTGGCGACCCCATGGACTGCAGCAATCTTAAGTAAAAAGGGAGTGTCTGCATTTCAGGTGTTGCAAATCCCAGAGCTGCCCATCAACTACCCACAGACCCAAGGCTCTTAGAGCCCCATCAGTATTCACTCCATGGCCTTTGAGAATGACTAGATGTGTACATAAATGAGAAAGGGAAGAGGACTGAGGACATAGAGAAACATCATTGTAACTATCTCCTAGAGCACACATGAGTGGTATGAGTGGCTGGGTGGATGGATGGACAGTTGGATAGATGGATGCATGGATGAATAAATGGATACATGGAGTGGTGGAGAGAGTGTGTGTGTTAGTCACTCAGTTGTGCCCAACTCTTTGCAACCCCATGGACTGTTGGCCACCAGGCACCTCTGTTCATGGAATTCTCCAGGCAGTAATACTGGAGTGGCTGGCCATTCCCTTTTCCAGGGGACTTTCCAAACCTAGGGCTCGAACCCAGGTTTTTGGCACTATTCTTTACCATCTGAGCCATCAGGGAAGTCCTGGATGAGTAGATGGATGGGTAGACAGACAGATTAATGGATGGATGGAAGAAAGATGAATGCATAGATAGATGGGGAGATGGAAATTTGGATAGACTGACAGATGGATGGATGGATGGATGGACAGAAGATGGGAGAATGCCTGGATAAAAGCATAGGTGGCTACATGCATGGAGAGGCAGATGAGTGAATAGATGGTGGGAAGGATGGATGGATGGGTAATGGATGGGTGGGTGGACCCATGGATAGATGGATGGATGAATGCATAATGGATAGATGGGTGGGATGGGTGGATGGGTGGGTGGGTAGGTGTTAGGAGCAAGTGATGGCAGTGGAGTGAGGGAGGAAGGTGAGAAGGGCCCCATGTTCACTACCCTAGAAACTCTACCCAAGCCTTCAAGAAGGACAAAGCTCACACTGAGGGCTTCGCCCTCATCACCCAGATCCCCAAGCTCTGGTGTCCTCTCAGGAACATAGCCAGAGGAGCTGACAGTCAGGGCCCACACAGGGCTCCATGGAGAGGCTCCCAGGGCTGGTCCTAGGTGCTGCTGTGGGCAGGGGTCCTGCAGGGTCTCTCCCAGGAGAGTTTGTCTGTCTTGGCCCTCAGAAAGCTAGGGCTCCTCTCTGGCCATTCCTGGCAATAGGCTGCGCCCCAAGGTAGGGAAGGACTTCCCATATGGCTACTCCTTGGATTTCCCATCTAGCAGAGCAGGAAGGAAGGGCCCTGCAGGTAGGTGAGCCCAGCACAGTGGGGCAGAGCCGGCCTGGAGCCCCATCCCCTAGCCTGGCCCGAGGACAACAAGGGCATCCGGGAGCCTCACTCAGAGTTGGGGGAGTGCCCCTGGAGAAGGGCAGCTGGTGGCCCTGGGTTTGGGCTAGGACAGGGGGTGGGGGGCCACCTCAGGCCCTGGGAAGTAGCTGGCCCGGGGCCTTGGGTGAGAAGGTGATTCTCCTTGACCAGGAGGGAGGAGCAGGAAGGCCTGGGCAGAGGAAAAGCCCCGGCCAGGGGGCCAGGCCCACTCTGCTGCCACGTCTCTGTGCGTCACTGAGGGGCTGGAAAGTGTGGGCAGGTGTGTGACTGACTAGAATAGAGCAGGCCTGAGATGCCGTGTCATCGGAGGCCTGACTCACGGGGAAGTCACGGCTCTCTAGCTGCGGAGGAAGGAAGACAGAAATGGAGCCTGACCCCCAGGCCGCGCACAGCCTCTGAGCCAGAGCCTGGCTCCCTTGCTGGCATGCCCTTGCCCCCCTCCACCCCAGGGGAGCTCCCCAGGCCTCTGGCCTCCCCGCATCACACCCACATGCGGCACACACAGAGCATCGCAGGTGCACCCCCACACCTCCCCAGTGAGGTGGGGGCCCCGAAGGCTAGACCCTGTCTCTCCTGGTTTGGTCTCTACTTCACCCTCTGTGCCTGGCCTGTGCTCTGTTGCAGGAAGGAAGGAGAGTGGGAACCGTCACCTTGAGGTGGAGGGAAGTCTGGGGGCACAGCTGGGTGACGCTGCCCCTGTAGTGGCCTGCAGCTGAAGAAGCCTGTCCTGGCCCCGGGTTTCAGGGGGTCCAGACTGGGCCTGACTCGCCCGCCCTGGTACCCGCCCTCAGCCCAGGACGGGCCTGGGGCCCTTCCCAGGGCTACACTTCCGGGAGGCCTGGGTTGGCTGCTGTGCCGCGCTGAGCTGGGCCCTTCCCTCTCTGGGCCACCCTCCTGCTCTGTGGTCCTGATGGCCAGGAGGTCTGGGCCCAGTCCCGTCCCATGCCCAGGCTGGGACCAGGGAGGAGGACAGGGAGGCAGGGAGCAGGCTGGGCAGGGCTTGTCTTGGCTTCCTAGCCTGCTGAGTCCAGGGGACAAGCAGAGCAGCAGGGCAGGGGAGTGGTTCCCCTTCAAGGCCTCTCCTGGCTATCATGCCTTCTGGTACGGTCAGGCCAGGGACCCAGGCTGACAGGAGGGCTGGGGCCCAGAAAGCAGCAGCTCTCTCCAGCATGAGAGGAGGAAGGGAAGGAAAGGCTACTGGTGGTAGAGAGAAGTGCCAAGTTCTGCCCACTCCCAGGTGACCTGGTGCCAGCCCCGTCCTCTCTGGCCCCTCATTTCTTTACCAGTGAAAGAGGATGAAAGACCAACTTTTGGGCTCCTCTCTCCCCTGAATCCTGCCTCTAAGACTGTAATGGCCAGGTCACTGCCTACAGGAAGCCCTTCCTGACTGCACTGTTCTGGTAACTCCCAGTCCTCTGAGAGCTCTTGTCATCGGGATCACCCACTTTCTCCCACAAGTAAAGGGTATCTGGGCTTGATGTTTCTGCTAGGAAGCCCCCAGGAGAGGTGGGAGCCCTGTCCGGGGCAAAGGCCTCCTCCTCACAGAGAAGAGTCCAACGCCACCTCAACTCCAATGAGCAGCCCTGCCGCCAGGGCACACAGCCACTGCCCCAGAGGTGGGCCTGGGGTACAAGGACACCAGCCCCACGTGCGGGGAGCCCACTGCCCAGCGGCCTCATGCGCAGACTTCCACTCCCAGCCGCGACTGTGTGGCAGCACGGGGCTGACAGGAAATCCAACCCCCTAAACCTGTTTTACCTGCAGTGTCCATGCCCCCGGCCCACATGAGTCACCCGGCCCCTCCTGCGTTCCCCAGCCCTGCCAGTACCCGCCCGCTTCCCAGGCCTCCTGGGCCCCCTCCTTCCCACCCCTGCCTCCTGCCTGTGGGAGGCCCCAGAGCGCGGGGTGACTTTCTCTTTCTGGATCAGGGCATGAGGGCCCCAAGTTGCCCACCTTCTCAGTCCAGACCCCCAAACAAGCCCTGAGATCAGCCTGCAGGACAGGCAGCCTTCTCGGGCTCAGCAGGCTGAGTGGGGCTGCCTCATGGGCTCTGGTGCCCCCTACCTGTGCCCTGGGGTCCCGAAAGGCAGCAGAACACCCCCTCCACCTTCGGGCGGGCCCTGCAGGCCCCATGCGGGTGGTCAGTGCCTGCTTGGGCCCCCAGCTCTGTGCACTCCACTGCAGTCTGACTCGGCCCCACCACGGCAGGGAGGAGCAGAGGCCAGCTCAGCCGTCTGCTTGTGGGGGGGCCGCGGGGAGGAGAGGCCTGAGCCGGTGCCCCAGGGAGCCTTGGGCAGGCCCTGCCCCCAGACCTTCAGGGGCGTGTCCATCAGCAGGCTCGCTGCTGGCGCGGGCCCAGGGCTGGCCTTCATCAGTGCTCCAGCCCCACCAGCGGTCCTTAGGGCCTGCCTCTGTGCGTCTCACCCACACCACCCAGCAGGCTCTCCAGGAACAACAAAGAAGTGGTGCGGTCCTGAGGCCAGTGAAGGATTCCCTGGTGGCTCAGACAGTAAAGAGTCTGCCTGCAATGCAGGAGACCTGAATTCGATCCCTGGTTTGCGAAGATCCCCTGGAGGAGGGCATGGTAACCCACTCCAGTATTCTTGCCTGGAGAATCCCATGGACAGAGAAGCCTGGAGGGCTACAGTCCATGGGGTCGCAAAGAGTCCATTATGGACTGAGGAACTTTCCCTTTCCAGTATTCTTGCCCGGGAAATCTCATGGACAGAGGAGCCTGGCAGGCTACAGTCCATAGGGCTGCAAAAGAGTCAGACATGATGGAGCGACTTCACTTGCACTTTCAAGGCCAGCAAGTGAACAGAGAAACCTGCGAGGAGAGGGGCAGGGGGGCAGGAGCCTCTCGTTAGAGGCCTGAGTCCCTCCCGTGAACACTGCAAGAGTGGGATGGTGGTGGGGATCTGCCTGGCACCCCCAGGCAAACCCCACACCAGATGGGCCCCTAGGCCTGGCCGGAAAGAGCACATTGCCTCTCAGGACCAAAGCAGACACAGAGAGCACTCATCACAATGAGGGCCTGAGTCTTTCCTCCACATCGCCCCCTCCCCAGCAGCCCAGCCCTTGCCCCTCCTCTGCCACTCCAGGTCCTACTGGATCACATGCCCCTCCCCCCACAACTGTGGTGCCCACCTCTCTGCAGGCACATCTGGCATCCACACCCTTGCCCCGAGGGCTTCTCCTTCCCCCGTTCACCCAGGTCCAGACAACTTAGTGAACACTTTGCTTCCAGGTGAGAAACAATGACATCACAGTCAAGAGTGATTCCAGCCATCCAGGGCAACCAAGGAGAAGGATACCTGCCATCCGGCAGCCACTGGGCTGCAGCCGCTCCCCTGCAGTGAGCACTGAGGATACTGTGATAGCACTGAAGATACTCAGGTCGCTGAGATGCATATGAAAGGAATGACCTCAGTGAGCCCAGGCTGTTGCATCTTCCCATGCAGAGGAAAACCCGAAAATGCTTAACTCGAGATAACTGGTTTTCTTTAATTCACAAGAAATACTTCAGATGTTCGGACTACACGCCGTGTGTTACAAACTCCTATATAAGCTGACTCCTCTCTGCCCTGCTCCTTGGAGCAATTCTCTCAGGGTCACTTGAGATGCTGCCCTCCAGGCTTGAAGTCCTAAACATTCCCACTGAATAAAACATAACTCTCAACTATTAGGTTGTGACTTTTTTTTAAGTCGATGCTGGGGTCTTTTTCTCAGACCTGGTGGTTGACCTAGCAACCCTGAGCCCCTGGAGCCCAAGAATCTAGGACCTCCTCCTGCCTCCCACCCCAGCCTGAACATGACATTGGGCACCCCCAGGGCACCTGCACAGACTTGGGATTCTGTAACCCTATCTTAGGGTGGGAGTTGGAGACAGCAAGCAGAGCTGAGCAGAGGGTAAGAGCCGGAGGAGCTGCAGACCCAGCCGATGCCTCTGTCTACAGCCCGCCGAGGGGGAGGCAGAGGGAGGTGAAGAAGGGCAGAGAGCCCTGCATCTGGCAGGCAGGGGTGTGCTGGGCTGGAGGGTGTGGGCCAGGCAGGGTGGGGCTGGTCCCCGCCCCTCCCACCAGCACCTGTCCCAACTATAAGGCCTCCAGAGAGGGGGAGGGCCGCCAGTGTTCCCAGAGGTGTCCCAAGATGAAGACAGCCTTGCTGTTCCTCGTCGCCTTGGCTGCAGCTGCTGGGCCAGGTGAGGGGCTGGGTAGGGGCTGGGAGAGTGGGGAGCCAGACCCTGGAAGCCTGGAGTGGCTTCTCTCTAGACACGGAGAACCCTGGGCTTGCGTGGGCTAGAACAAAGTGAACCCCGCACCTTAACTTCGTGGGATCACAGACTTAAAATAGCTCAGAATCGGAGAATCTGAGAGTCAACCCAGCGGATCAGACACACGGAGAGGAGCAGTCCTGGGGGTTGTCTTGATATGCTTCTCCCTGAGAAAGACAGGCCAGAGGCCAGCCCCAATGCCCACCCCCAGACCCCAGGGCCCTCCCAGGGTCTCCCATCCCCCTGCAGGCTCAGCATGGTCAAACTGACAGCCCCCAGGGTGCCGACTCAGCCTCAGGTCCTCACTGTGGGCTGCCACTGCCCACTGCGAGACAGTCCCCAGGGAGGGGACAGCACCTAGGTCCTGTGAGCTGCTGTTAGCACACCCCAGAGCCTCTGATGCCTCTGGGGAAGGGTCTTCAGTGCAGCCATATTGGCCACCTCGCCAGTCCTCTAGACACGCCCAGTGCTGGACAGCTCCTCCAGGGAGGGGGAGGCTCCAGGGCCCCAGCCGATAGGGACGTCACCTCCTGCCTCCTGGGGCTGTGTGTAAGATGTGAGCCCTGGTGAGGCCCGGGGACCTCAGAGTGACTGGCCCAGGGCAGGGGTGGCAGAAGGCTCTGTCTAGCAGGGGTCTTTCAGCCTCTCTGGGAGGGCTCCCTGGGGCCTGCTGAAGCCCTGGCTCTCTCCCCAGCCCAGGCACTACGCTGCCATGTGTGCAGCAGCTCCAGCAACTGCAAGAAATCGCAGCTCTGCTCAGCCAGCTCCAGCTTCTGCAAGACTGTGATCAGGGGTGAGTGGTCTGGGGGAGGGAAGGAGGCCCTGTGGGGCACCCTGGGGCTTGACGATCATCCCTGGGGAGGCTGGTGGAAGGGATCTCAGTGACGGTCTGGTCCTGGTGGCAATGGAAGCTGGGATTTGGGAGGCCCTGGGGGACAGGGGCGCCACCTGGCCTGACCCCGCCCACCCATCCCCAGTGGAGCCTCTGTCTGGGAACCTGGTGGAGAAGAACTGCTCCGAGTGGTGCACGCCCACGAACAGCCAGCAGGGCCAAGTCAGCAAGGGCCAGGAGACGACCCTGTGCTGCAATGATGACCTGTGCAACGAGAGTCTGCAGAGCTGGCAGAGCGCCGCACCCGCCCGCACCAGTGCCCACCTCGGCCTGGCGCTGGCCTGCGGCCTCCTTGCCCTCCTTTGGGCCCCTGGCCTGTGACCCCCAGAACCAGGGCCCCACCCCCTCCTTTCCCTGGCCAGGATGGAGGCTCAGACACCCGGAGCTGGGGGCTCCGCAGAAGGTCTGCAGCCGGGCAGGCGCCCAGGGGGCAGGAAGAGCTGAAGGCTTGCCCTGGCACAAGAGGACACGCCTCCCTCCCGGAGCAGTGGGGTGGGCAAGGGGACAGGAGGCCTTCTGCTCCCTCCTGATTTCATCTTCATGCTGTTTGGTTTCTGTATGTTTTTCTATTCAAAGCCCAGCGTTGGAATAAATGACTGAAAACCAGTGTGGTCGTGTGGGTGCTATTCCGGAGTGGAGGGGGTGGGGGGCGGCGGTCATCTGCACACACAGGCCCCCAAGTCCCAGAGCATGTCACCCAGAACCAGTTTCAGCAGCATGCACAAGGCCTGAAGTGCCACCCTCACCCCGCCTTGCTGGAGGGGACATGACCCTCCTCAGGCCCCTCCTCTGCAGCCCCAGACAAGGAAGGCCCTCCTGGGAGAGGTCTGAGCAGAAGCAGAGCGCAGAAGCTCGTGGGCGCAGCTGTGATGGGCAGACCGAGCTCTCCACCTGGCTGCCTGGGACCACCCGGTGGAACACCCCGTCCACCCTGCCAGCCCTTACCCAGCACCCACATCCAAGCCCCTCCAGCCCAGGGTCGCTAGTATCCCGCTTTGTCCTACCAGGTGGCCTTGAGCAAGATCCTTCCGCTCCCGGAGCCTGGGAGCCCTACGCAGGCCAGCAGCGCGCGCCCGGGGAAGCCAGCGCGCCGCAGTGTCGGAGGTCCGAGGTCCCAGCACCCGGGCGCAGCTGGCCTCTCCCTCTCCGTCCTCGCAGGGCCTGCGATCCTGCCGCCGCTCCTGCTGCATCGGGAATATTCCGAGGATCAGTGCGCCTCCCGGTGGCCACACGCGGGAGCCCGGCCTTGGGAGGAGCTGCTAAGGGATGGTGCCCCGCCCCTAACTCGGAGCCCACTAGGGGCCCTGGGAACCCGCAGCAGGGAGTGGAAAGAACGGGTCAGACACGCGGGCCACGGAGGTCGGGCAGAGGGACTGCATCGCGCCAGGCGGGGGCTGTGCCTCGCCCTCAGGGGGTCCCACTGCAGGCTGCCGTGGTTGGGCTTTGGATCAAGAGGTGGGGAGCAGGGACAGGGACGTTCACCTGGAGGGAAGGGAGGGTGATTCCACAGGGGACCCCCACCCCCCACCTGGAAGCCCGGGGCAGCCGGCGAAGTTCCGAACGGAGGAGGCTGTCTCCACGTGGGACCAGGAAAGGCTCCACAGAGGGGACATCCCTCAAGGGACAGCCCAGGCAACCTGGCCCAGGAGGAGCTGGGAGGTAGAAGGCGCCTTCCCCTGGGAGCGCCAATTGCGCCCAGGCCGGAGCAGCGCGTGTGAGTGAGGGCGGCAGTGAAGGGCAGGGTGGCCTTCAGGCAGCAGCCGCCTGCCCCGTGTCTGTGTCTCCAGCAGCTGAATTAGTGACCTCGTGTTTGGACCATTCAGTGTGGATGCAGGTGGCATGAGTTTAAGGCTTTCATCCTGCCTCCCCTGTTCTCTGTCCACCTGTTCTTTTTTCCTTTCCTCTATTTTCTGTCTTCTTTTCCATGAAGAGATTAATCTTTTGTGATTCCATTTTATCTCCTTTGTTCCTTTATTAAGCAGAGCTCTTTGATTTTTCTTTTCTTCCTCTGTCTTCTCTTTTCTTTTTTTTTTTAATTTTAGAAAGGAATTCTTTCTGCTTTTGCATGTCTGAAAAGCTTATTTCCCCTTCACGTTTCAGAGATGTTTTCACTGGGCATGTAAGTCCAAGTTGTTTGTCTTGCTTCTGTGCTCTGGTATTTCAAACATTGCTGCCCTGCCCTGGCTTCACTGTTTCTGACAAGAAATCTGCTGGCATCCCTATCTTCAATCCTCTGTGCATCATATAATCTCTGCTTCTAGTGTTTTCTCTTTACCACTGGTTTTAAACAGTTAATCACACAATGTGCTTTGGTATCAGTTCAGTTCAGTTCAATCGCTCAGTTGTGTCCGACTCTTTGCAACCCCATGAATCGCAGCACGCCAGGCCTTCCTGTCCATCACCAACTCCTGGAGTTCACTCAGACTCAATGTCCATCGAGTCAGTGCTGCCATCCAGCCACCTCATCCCCTTCTCCTCCTGCCCCCAATCCCTCCCAGCATCAGAGTCTTTTTCAATAAGTCAACTCTTCACATGAGGTGGCTAAAGTACTGGAGTTTCAGCGTTAGCATCATTCCTTCCAAAGAACACCCAGAACTGCTCTCCTTTAGAATGGACTGATTGGGTCTCATTGCAGTCCAAGGGACTCTCAAGAGTCTTCTCTGATACCACAGTTCAAAGGCATCAATTATTCGGCGCTCAGCCTTCTTCACAGTCCAACTCTCACATCCATATATGACCACTGGAAAAACCATAGCCTTGACTAGACGGACCTTTGTCGGCAAAGTAATGTCTCTGCTTTTGAATATGCTATCTAGGTTGGTCATAACTTTCCTTCCAAGCAGTAAG
>SJYF01001398.1:145420-159295 GCA_006410515.1 Procapra przewalskii
ATCTGCCAGGATGAATCCTACCCGGCCTCAGCCACATGCGATGAGAGATCAGGGGATCTAGGCGTTCATGTTGGCGTTGTAATGAGTTAGGGCTTCTGAGGCTGTCAGGATGACGTGAGTGCACCGTGCATGTGAGAAAGACGTGAATTTTGAGGGGCCAGGGGCTGGACGGTGTCATCCTCAAATTCATACGCTGAAGCCCTAAGCCCCGACATGATGGTTCTCAGAGACGAGGGCTGGACAGGTCAGGAGGTTGGGCACCCGTCCTGTCTCTACCACCTGAGGATACAGGGCAAGGGGGCTGCCTGCAGACCAGGAAGAGGCCCCGCTCACACCTCCCTGCGAGGAGCGCTAACCGCAGACCGCCGGCCTCTGGGACTGGAGAGCAGTAGATTGCCTGTTTCTGTCATGCAGCCTGTGGCATTCTGTTATGGCGGCCCTAGCTGACTGGGAGAAATGGCTAACAGCCGCAGCTCAGATAGTGAAGACCTTGGCCCTGATGCCCTGAAGACTGTTATTAGACTCCACTCCTTGATCACAATTTGAGCTCTGATCTTGGCCCTAGACTGAGCTCTCACTGGGGTCAAAATCTGAGCTCTGACGCTGCCACTCAGGCGTCCACTGAACCTGGACCCTTCGGTGATCCAACTTCCTGGGAGGCCTGCCCAGCTCCCTGCAGTCCCTCCTGGGGCAGAGAGGTACTAGGGACCAGCCCTGGTTGGATCCAGGGTATCTGAAGGATGGACGGCATTGGCAACTGAGACTTATTTATTTATTTAGAGAGATATATAGAGAGAGATAAGGATTTATTTAAAGATATAGAGAGATAAAGAAAGAATGTTGCAGTTAAGAAAACAGAGGAGAGAAAGAGGCCGATAATTCCTTGTTTTACACAGAAAGCCAATAAAGTCCCAAGACAAGGGACTTACACTGTTCATGTAGGCCACAGGTGCCTGCTTGAATAGCAGAGGGTGCCCCGCCTTGGGCTCCCTCTCTTGGGGTCTTAGAAGCCCGGGCAGAAAGGTGAACACAGCGAGCCCCTGCACTCCAGGGGATCAGCCTGAAAAAGAGAGTAAGAGAGAAAGAAAGAAAGAAAAAGAGAATTGACATGGGGGAGCCAAGCAATGATGAGGCGAGGCCCAAAACTTTATTTTTCCAGGGAGCTTATATACCCTAAGCTCTACATAGAGAATAATGGAAAATACAAAGTCATGCAGGGTCAGCAGCCCTGACCCTTATCAAGACCAGGCTTTCTCTCTGCATACCTCTCTGTATACACAGGTCTTAGGTGATTTACATCATCTTCTGGCCAGGAGGCCGATTAGCATTTTATGACCCTTTTCTTATAAGGGTCCATCAACCAGAATACTTATTTGCCCTAAAAGTGTTGTTCTTTCCAAAGTCTGGTGCCACTCTCAGAAAGCACTAAATAAAGTTACATTCTTACATAGTAAGGATACAACCATTTATAACAAAGAAAGTGGAGTACAGTGATTTATAACAAAGAGAAAATTCATTAACTAAAAAGTCTAGTATTGCTAACATCAAAACTACTATATTCCTATTTCTGCATCCCAATTACATTGATTAATATCCTCCCAGGTGCCTAAAAGATAAAGGATACGGAGGCCTGGTGGCAATCATTAACTCAACAATGAAACCCTTCACCAATATAATTCTTAGCTCTTTAAAAGGCTCCATATCTTTAAGATGTTTTAAGCTTCCCACGGTTGGGAGGCTGTAAACAATCACATGCCTAGTTGTAAAAGTCCAGGGAAACCTGTCAGGCAAGTTAGAGAGCCATCAGAGGGGTTTGAGCTGAGACACTCCTTTTATATGCAGGAGACTATTAACTAGAGCTCTAAGTTAACTTTTTCCAGAGAAATGTGATGGGGATAGCCCCCTGATAATATCAGAGGAGTTGGTGAAAGTCATAAAATAGTAAGACAGATTCTGGTTTGGGGTAGATGCTCGAGAAGGTCCAGGGGGGTCCCTCGAGGCCTGATCTCGCCTTTGCCCGTCAGGTCTCTTCCTCATGACCTTTGCCATGGGTGGGATCTCTTGTGCTGGCTCCCAGCAGAGAGGGTCAGTGAGCACCTTCACTATGATGTCCCCTGAGCCCCCTCTCCTCTGTAGCCTCCTCCTGGGACTCTTTTCTTTGATGGCCCTCTACCTGCCCACCCATGGGCCAAGCCAGTTCCCTGGAGATCCTGCCTGTTCACATGGCTCAAGGGTCTCCCGGGTCTTGCCAGGGTGACACCGGGGCTGGCAGGACCAGGTGCAGGGCAGATCCCACCTCACGAGGGCCCTTGCCAACAGAACACTGCCCCCTCCTGGGGCTGCCACATGGCCCTCCACTTTAATGGACACCATTTTTGGATTAATTCATTACTTTAGCAGAATTAAAAAATAAAGATGGGATATTATTGCAAAACCACAGCTGAGTTCTCTTCCACCTTTGTAGACATTTTCCTTTAGAAAAATGCACGTATAAGCAGGAGGGTCATTTGTTCACTTCCACATCACTGACTGACTGGGGAGAGGGGCTGCAGAGCAGGCTCCCACTGTTGCTTCTCAAAACTAAGGCCGTGTCTTGTAGCTTTGAGTCTGTGAACGTGTGTACCTGTGTGTGGGGTGTGTGTGGAGTGAGTGTGTGTGGGGGGGCACTGAGACCCTGTCCACCTGGCCATCCTGGGTTTGGGGGTCTCTGTCCCGAAGGGTCCTGGTGGCAGAGAAGGTGCTCCCCTGCACATCCCTGCAGAGTGAAGTTGGGGAGCCCAGGAGCCGCAGCTGCACCCCCACCCCCCAGGTAAAACCCCCTCTGCCGTGAAAAACCCTTGCCCTGGCTCTGGTCTCCCCACTCGAGGGTCCAAAACCTGGGAGAGCGGCTCCACTGTCCCCAGTGTGGCCCCGGCTGAGGACTCCAGATTCAGGAGTCCCGTGGACTCAGAGGATGGTGATGATAGCTTACGTTGACTAAAAACAGATGTATAACTTGAGAGTTGTGAATTAAGTTTTATTTGGGGCAAAATGAGGACTGCAGCCCAGGAGGCGGCATCTCAGAGAGCTCTAAGCGACTGCTCCAAAGCAGCAGTGGGGGAAAGTCAATATATAAGATTTTGGGGAAGCGGGAGTTCAGTACCACGAAGCACTCATTTTACAAAAGGTTTTTGTTAGTCATGAGGATCTGATGTCACCAGGAAGGGATTTAGTGCTTCTCTAGATGTGAGGAGATGGCCAGGATTGAGATCACAAAATCTGTTCCTAAAAACATCCAACTATCTAAAGACCGGTCCCACCAGATTCCCTGGAGCACAGAGTGCCTCACTCCACCCTGAACTCCCTCAGGGGGTGTTGAAGGTCAGCAGCTACAGGGGCATAGGGTTCAACCTCCGTAGAGGCAGATGGCGAATGCCTTTGTTGTTCAGTCGTTGGAGATGCTCTTGGAAAGTGCAATCTGTAGTTGACACGGCCCCCTTGTGGTCATACATCCGACCATACTTTGGGGGCATTTCATGACCATTTTGTCCCGCGTTGCTGGGAAGGCTCATTCCCAGTTTTTAAGGTCTTTGTCCTAAAACACTCAATGTGCTATTACTGGACTCGGTCTTAACAGTCAAAGATCTCTGGACACTTGTCTTCTAGTTATGGTCCAGGGAAGTATTTCCTTTGTTGCATCTTTTCATACCTAGAGTTACACTGCTACAGTCATTGATCATATATCGAGCTATTCATTTGATAAACTGCTTCAAGTCTAGTCACCATTTCCATTGGAGGCTCAGTCATATACTTGGTAATACAAGAAATAATAATTTGCAAAACAAGCAAAATACAAATGGTATATTAATAACCAGGAATTAAAAGTAAAATTAGTGGAAGTGAAAGTAGTGGAATTAAAAGTAAATATTTTAGCCATGAGCCTCCCACACCAGTTTTTTTTAAAGATCGTCAAGACTAGGGAATGAAACACTTAAAGCAGAAATCTGATTTTTCACGTGGTTCAAATGTGTTACATTAAAGGATTTATCAGGTATGAAAACACAGCATTCAAATTGAATTATAGCGCAGATATCTCCCTGAGATGCTGTAAGGTGTCAAGGGCCTTGCAGTTGCCTAGCACTGTCTTTCTCATCATAGAGACAGAATTCAATAGGCTAATAGCCTGGTTACTACCATTTAAAGCTTATGGAAGTTGTTAAGGCTTACATATGGTCAATTACATCCTCCAACACCATTGAAGGCACACACACACAAGCTGCTAAGTGGTCATACCAGTAGAAAACAGATCTTTGACGCACTGGGATCATACCAATGGTAGATTGGTTAGGGTTACCTCTAATTTGTTAACATGTATGAGCTTAAATTCATGGCAATCCCAGGCCACACCTTCGTATCCATCCCTGTAGATGTGAAGGCCATACATTAGTGCCATAAACCCCCTGAGTTCCACACCAGTCCCTCTGTCTATGGGTAATAATAGGCATAGTTCATAAAGCACCAGGCCTTGTCTCATAATTAGCAGGTTGATCATTTTTAGTATGATTTAACCATTCCAACATAGAGGAGCCTTTAAACCTAAATGACCATACCCTGGTGTTAACCACGTAGATCTTTCCCATAACTGTGGGAGTTTTCCTTTTAATGGATGAGAAGATGTCCATGATAGAAAACATGTGCCTGATAGGCACAGGTCCAAGGAATCAGGAAGACATTACAAACAATCATAAAAGTCAGATCAGCATCCTGGGTGATGTCATCTTCTCACCCATCTGTAGCGTAGTTTCCTCTGTTTGAGCATTGTTTTAAGGTGAGTCTGAGGTCAGCAGGCCTCTCTAAGGACCAGTGCAGCTCAGGGTCCTTTGGAAGTGGGAGTTAACCTGAGTCAGTTTCCCTTTGGTTTCACTGGGCGTGAGCTAGTTTAGAGAACCTGATAGAAAGGTCCTTCCAGGTTGGAGACAATTCCTTAAATTTTGGTCTTCCAGTCTTGATTGAAGGTCACGTGTGAGGCATCTGATCTTCATCCAAAGACAGATTACTGAGACAAGCTTCAGAAACAATCCTAGAGTGTCCTTTAATGATTCAATTAAATTTTGCATTAATATATCCTAACAGCAAAGAACTATCTGGGAAATAGTAGATACAGACCTCCATTAACAAACTGGGATTTAACATTCATTGAAACATCTCTTTGTCCCTAAAATCACCATCATTTTTACCAAATATAACCAAAGTAAGAACTGTTTGTAATATAGTTTTGGTCTCAATAAACTTGGCCTGATGACTTCTAGAACCATAATTGATCAGACTTTTTTGCTTTGCTGAGACTTTATAGAGTCTCAGACTGAACTTTTAAAATAAAATCTTTCAGGGCTAGAAAAGTCATGTCCAAGGCTTATCAGATTTTGCCTAAAAGAGCTAAGAAAATTTCTGCCTTCTCAGGGTCTCCAAAATTCCTTGAGATTTCTGTCCCTGTTATTGAGATAACCTTCCTAACTTATCTGATAAAGTTACTGGAAACTAAGAGCTTCCAATCTCTGGAGGGTTCAGATATAGAGAAAAGATAAATGTTTCAATTTGTTTATAAAATATAATTTTACCAATTACTGTCATAATTAGTTTGAGGGGAAGGTTTTTTTTTTCTTACACCTGGAAAACACAGATTCAAATCAGTAATTTTTCAGATAGAAACCATAAAAGTTACAAGCATATTCACCAGTTCCTTCAGTCTTTTTGTTAACCTTTGTGAAGTCATCAGTTTTTTCATTAGACCAAGTCCAGAAACTGAACTGGGCATTTGTCCAAAAGTTCTTTTTATAAATCTTGAAGCATTTTTGCAAAACTTGGTTAGTGCTATGACAATATTTTGAGGTAGTAACTAGAATTATGCCTGATAACATTTTACCTAAACATATAAAAATTTTAGGAACTCCATACAGTTTCTGTTGCTGCTGCTGCTGCTAAGTCGCTTCAGTCGTGTCCGACTCTATGCGACCCCATAGATGGCAGCCCACTAGGCTCCTCTGTTCCTGGGATTCTCCAGGCAAGGATACTGGAGTGGGTTGCCATTTCCTTCTCCATGCATGAAAGTGAAAAGTGAAAGTACAGTCGCTCAGTCGTGCCGGACTCTTAGCAACCCCATGGACTGCAGCCCACCAGGCTCCTTCATCCATGGGATTTTCCAGGCAAGAGTACTGGAGTGGGTTGCCATTGCCTTCTCCGATATTAGTAACATTTACCATACAATATAACCCGAGACTTATTACTCACTTGACAATACTCCCATGTTAATTTGTATACAAAAAGAACCTAATTAGTGTAATATCTTTCTTTGGGATGTTTTAGGGACCCTCTGAAGCATCCCAAAGTTAGCTAGAAATTGTCTTCATTAGAATGATTTAGGAAGCTTTGTCAACAAATATCAAAAAGGTTTAGAACACTCAGTCAGATAGGATTATAGGTCATTGTGAAACAGTACTATTCACTTAGCTAAGGTAACAAGAAGGGATTTCAGAACAGATCATTTAAGAGATAAAGAAACGTAAATCTATCATCAAAGGCAGTTCAATATCTGAGGAAAAGGTATCCTCTTAACAGAGAGAGAAGCTAAATTCAAGAGTTTGCACCAGCTTACTTTACTTAAAAGGTAAACTTAAATTAGCTTTATTTTAAACTTAGTCCTGAAGTGAAGTGAAGTCGCTCAGTCGTGTCTGACTCTTTGTAACCCCATGGACTCTTTGTGACCCATGGACTGTAGCCACAAGGCTCCTCTGTCCATGGAATTTTCCAGGCAAGAGTACCGGAGTGGGTTGCCGTTTCCTTCTCCAGGGGATCTTCCCGACCCAGGGACCTGGGTCTCCAGCACTGCAGGCAGATGCTTTACCGTCTGAGCCACCGGGGAAGTCCCAGACTTAGTCCTGACTGTCAGGCGAGTGCACGCTCCTCGGTTCTGTCTCATCCACAACAAAGATTTGGAGCGAGGACATTAAAACCCTCGGCGCGTCACAGCTCTCAGGTCTTGGACAAACCGTGTTATAGCTCTTAGACAAATCAGTGTTACAGCTCTATTTTATTTAGAAGATAGAGGGAGAATCCATTCTCAAAGCGTGAGGGCATGCAACCCGAAGACGTGAAGAGAAGAGAGTGGAGGAGGGCGCCAGGGCCAGCAAGCGCGGGAGAGAGAGAAAGAAAGAGCGCACTCGAGGCGGCGGGGAAGGGGGAGGGAGGGAGAGAGAGGGAGCACTTTGGCTCCTCCTTTTACAGGTTTTTTCCCTCCCCGTGGGCCTGCCCTAGGCAAATTAAGCTTAGCCAGGAGTGCTGTTTGTTCTACCTGAGGGCTTCACTCCGTCCTTGGACCTTCCTTTGTTCTATTTTCGCTGGCTTTTCCCTTCCTTGTCTTTTAGCCACTGTCATTTTGGACTCATTTTCCTTATTCTAACTACCAAATGGCAACCCACTCCAGTGTTCTTGCCTGGAGAATCCCAGGGATGGGGGAGCCTGGTGGGCTACCGTCTATGGGGTCACACAGAGTCGGACACGACCGAAGCGATGCAGCGGCAGCAGCAGCAGCAACATAACCATATACAAAACTCTTCTCAGGGTTCACTTTTCACAAACCTCATCGCTTTCTGTACCCATTACTGTCATCTTCCATCCTAAAAGGACACCTGTAAGTCAGGCTTACTTCCTTTTCCCATCACAAAATGCAATTTCATTCTCATACCCTTTTTACTGAAAACACACTCCCTACCTCCTTTAAGCAACCAAAAACCGACTTTTATATTAGCATTTTATAGATTGGTGAGCATAAATACCAGTGATAATTTCTAAAACCTTTGTTTTCTTAGAACATTTTAGGATGGCGCCAAACATTATTTATTTTTAATCCTAAAGCTCTTTAATTTCTCTATAAGAGGTAGTGTTTAGTAGTAAATGTTTCAAATTCTTATTTTATTTGGAAATGACTTAGCTATTCAATAGATTTCCAACACTTGGTTTAGCACAGCCCTTAGAAGTTCAAGTTACCCCAATCTGGATAGACTATTTTATAACAGAGTTCTCATTTCATGTACATTTTTTAAGAAGTTTCTTCACATGAGGTAATTTCCTTGCTGACAAATTTGTAACAGATATACTAATATTTAACTAATATTAAACCTAGGTACAATGAAAATATTCTGCTAATGTTAATTACTCTTAGACATGCCTACATTATTTAGACAAACATTAATATCAGGTATTTAATACTGAATATTTCCCAGTTCATTCATGTGAGCTTGAAATTCATTTAGGTTACTTCCTCTTGTATTTAGAATTATTTGATTTGTAAGTGCTTACTTCTTTTTTTTTTTTTTAAGGCCAATTAGATGCCTGGAAAATTCCATGGGCGGAGGAGCCTGGTGGGCTGCAGTCCATGGGGTAGCGAAGAGTCGGACATAACTGAGCAACTTCACTTTCATGCACTGGAGAAGGAAATGGCAACCCACTCCAGTGTTCTTGCCTAGAGAATCCCAGGGACAGGGGAGTCTGGTGGGCTGCTGTCTATGGGGTTGCACAGAGTCGGACACGACTGAAGTGACTTAGCAGCAGCAGATTAGAGCTCATTTACAAATTGATCTCAGCAATCAGCGATATTATATTTAAAAAATGACACACACTGAGATATACATACATGCAAGTAGACACAAGAGATCTTATAGTTTTGCTTTCCAAACTTAGTTATGAATAAAAAAAATGTTTGGAGTAAGATTTTAAAAGGCTTTATTCCCCTTTTTGTTCCTTTTGGTTTCAGGAATTAGATATGGTCTAGGTAAGTGATCCCAGAGAGCTCTGGTCTAAAGGTATAGGAGGAGTTATTTCCTCAGGGAAAGAATTCTTAAAGAGATAAATTTTTCCTCAAGTTTCCTCTGGAGTCTAAAGAATATTGTGACCACATTGTCAAAAATTGTAATACTTTTTTTGGTGACCATAGTTTTATAGCTAAAATTTAGACAAACTAGACCAAAATTCAGTACTCAACTTGGCCCTGATAACAAGGGCAGTTTGGCCCCAGCAGGGATTGTCCCTCTGGGGAAGTAGGTGTTTAAGTTTGATCAGCCCCAGGCTGTTGTTTACAGGAGGAAGTCCTAGATATAAGGGAGCTTCAGTTCATTTTCCTATCCTATATCAATAAAGATCTAATATTTTTAGGTCACTCTTCTTGTCACTGGATCATAGCTATAGATTAACCAGTCGTTAAAAAAATTTTTCCCAAGGGGTTCCCAGGTCGGGTGTGGAATCTTAGAGTGAGCAATTCACATATGAGCTCAGACAGTTTGTACCAGATGTCTGTGCACTCAAACCAATCCAACAAACCAAACCAAACCAGAACTTCACCAGCCGGGAGTCACACTCCAAATGAAACAAAAGGCAAAGAGATGCCCAGAAATCAAAAGCCAAGTGGCAAGGGTGCCCCCTAAAAGATGGGAAAGTGATGCCCCCAGATCAAAAGCCGAATGGCATAAATGCCGAATGTGACTTCCCAGCTCCACTAGACCTGTGGCCTGGCAGAGTGAGGGCTAGCAGCCTTTTTAGTTCTGATAGTTTCAAGCATTTCTTGTTGATTTGCTGCAAAGAAGTTACTCTATCATTTCCTGCTTTAGAAGCTCCTAGATACCAGTCAAAGCACGGCCGGCCTTCTCTAATTGTGCACGCAAAAACTTTTAGAATATCAAAGAACCCCAATTTGGCCATTTTAGGTTGAGATCTTTTTTAGTTTAATTTCTCCAATTAACTAGGTACTTGCAAGTATGAGCTCCATGTGTATTGTACATGAGTGTTAGTCAGAGGCTGGCTTTCTGACATCCCTTTGTTTCTATTTTTGAGAGATTCTGTATCCCATTTTAAGCTGAATTTGTCAGGGATAAAAGTCACTAGTGAACTTGTGTGGTGGGCCCATGTGTTGCTTGTGAGCTTAACTCCTCCAGGAGTCACCCCAGAGTCATATCAGCTCATCTTACATGTCTTGGATTCTGCCTCTGGCAATCTAAGACCACCATGGCTGCTCAGGTCACTGAATGGCAGTTCTTATGTGTGACCCCTGGATGAACAAGTATTTTAAGTAATGAGTGGGTTTCCCTAGGGGACCACTGCATGGTATGAGGACCAAGCCTCCACCACTCCTGTAAATTTCTCAGCCATCTGAGAAAACTGAAACCAGTGGGAGGAGTCTTGTCCCTTTTCTTCAGAGCAAAGCTCTTGTGTATTTTCCTCACTTTTACCCTGACAAATGCTATAATGGCAGTCAAATTTAGTGTCAGATCAGCCTCTTACTTAACCACTCAGCCAACACCATTCAGTCCCCTACAACGGAGCAACCTCAGCATCTTTCAGCTGAGCCCTGGGTATTCCTTGATTTTTTTTTCCCAATCGAGCCCCCCTACCCAGTACCTTTCCACTGGGTGGGCAGTTCTCCTGGCATCTTTCAGCCAGCCCCCCACCCAGCATCTTTTGACTGGGTGGGAATTCCTCGGTATCTTTCAACTGAGTCCCACTCAGTGTATGGACCATGAGTGGGTATGCCCCGGATGTTTCACCCACCGCCCCACCCCCCACCCCCAGTGTCTTTCCTGGTGGGAGGGGCAGGTAACCGCTTCCACTGCCAAATAAAACTCAGAATTTCAACCAATAGGGGAGACTCAAGAACCAGGAGAGACTTACCCAAATCTGTCTGCACTCCTTGAGGAGGTGGATGGGCACAAGGGGCCGCTGCTGGTACAACAGCTCCTCCTGGAGTCCAGTTGCAGGAAGGAAGTCCACTCTGGGCTGCTTCATCGGTCGCCATAACTGTGGACTAAAAAAAGATGTACAACTTGAGAGTTGTGAGTTAAGTTTTATTTGGGGCAAAATGAGGACTGCAGCCCAGGAGGCGGCATCTCAGAGAGCTCTGAGAGACTACTCCAAAGCAGCAGTGGGGGAAAGTCAATATATAAGATTTTGGGGAAGGGGGAGTTCAATACCATGAGGCACTCATTTTACAAAAGGTTTTTGTTAGTCCTGAGGATCTGATGTCACCAGGAAGGGATATAGTGCTTCTCTAGATATGAGGAGATGCAAGGATTGAGATCACAAAATCTGTTCCTAAAAACATTCAACTATCTAAAGACCGGTCCCACCAGATTCCCTGGAGCAGAGTGCCTCACTCCACCCTGAACTCCCTCAGGGGGTGTTGCAGGTCAGCAGCTACAGGGGCATGGGGTTCAACCTCCGTAGAGGCAGATGGCGAATGCCTTTGTTGTTCAGTCGTTGTCAATGCTCTTGGTAAGTACCAATTTGTAGTTGACACTTACGATGAACAAATGGTGTCGGATTCATGATCTCGGAAGAAGATTTAGCTTCGGGACCAGGGACCAGGTTTGATCACTCAAGAATTTTTGTGTAGCAGAGTTTTATTAAAATGAAAAAGGGACAGACAGAGCTTCTGACACAGACATCAGAGTGGCCCCGTCGCTAGTGTTAGCAAGGGAGTGGTATACTTTTTAAATTAGTTATTATAATAAATCAAAAGAATGTCTCAAGGTTGTAAAAATTTTACCAGACCCATTCCCACAATTTACATTTTAGGATGACAGGATTAGAATTTAACAATAGAAAGATCCTACCAGACCCATTCCCTGATATACATTCTAAAATATCAGGATTAGTCAGAAGGTTTTCAGAAAGGAGAAACTGTCCTCATGCAGGATACATTGTTGTTATATAATCCCTAGTACAGAGTTTAAACGGAGTTGTTTGTTGTGTAATCATCAGTTCCGGGCTTAAAGAAAAAATAAAAGTTTTATGCGACTAAGGAATGTAGAGAAGAAAAAAAATAAGTTTGTTCTTTCCTTCTCCTCGAGAACCCCAGACCCCTATCTCCTCCCCAGGGATGCTGGACTTATCAAACTGCCTAGGAACTGACTCTCAGTGACAGCTGGACCCAGCCAGGCCTGGTGGCCCAGGAAGACCTTTCTGGGGCTCACGGGATGCCGGGACGTCCACTCAGCCAGATCCTTTCCAAGACTTCGGGGCTGGGGACCATCTGACATGGTTGGGGGCCAGACCCTGTGCGCTGGAGAGATACTTCGGGGAGGGGGCCCTCCGCGCCAGGCTTCATGTGGCACCAGGGGATGGTCTTCCTCCTCCTGTGTCTTCCAGACCCCTTCCTCTCTGCCAGAGTGGACTCAGTCCTGGAGACAAGGTCTGCGTTCCCAGTGAGCCTGTGGGAGCTTCCAAGGGCGCTCCATGCATTTTCGGGGAGGCGCAAGTGATCCTGTACCCACAAGGTGGCAGCAGAGTGCCCTGCGGGGACAGAGTGGGCCCTTGCAGAGGAGTCCGGGTCGCCGCCCGCGCGCCCGCGGGGTCAGACTGGCCTGGACCAGAGAGAGGGGCTGGCAGAGGCCAGATGCTGCCTTGATGTGCGCGTATTGGGGGAAGGGGGTGAGAGACAGAGGGCGGGGATGGCTGGGTTTTTGGCCGGAGGGATGGAGACGTGGAGCTGCCACTCACTCCGGTGGGGAGTGTGAAGCGGAAGCTCGCGGGGCGGGAGGGGTGTGCACCCAGGTTTAGAGATGGCTGGTTCACGGTGCGTTAGAAGGCTATGAGGGGACACTGGGCGCTGGGTAGGGCACACGCGGCTAGAGCTTGTGGGCGGGGTCCTGGCAGGAGCCGTACATTTCGGCTGCCTGCCTTTGCTGATAGGCACAGCGTGAGGCTGGAGAAGATCCTGGAAGCCGGGTGTGGACAGAGAGGAGAGAGCCAGAGGTTAAGTTGGCCAGGTGGCAATCAGCAGGGGAGGGTGAGGAAGGAAGACCAAGGGTGGGAGCATCCTGGGAGCCAAGGCAAGAAGCTATGAAAATCCATCTAAGTTCCCCGCTGCTACCATAACAAGCGACTGTAAACTTGGCTTCAAACAACACATATTTATCATCTTGCAGTTCTGGAGGTCAGAAGTCTGACATGAGTCTTGGAGCTGAACTCAAGGTGTCCACAGGGCTGGCTCTTCTGGCGAGAATGCCTTCTTTTGTTTTCCGGGTCCTGGAAGTTCTGCATTCCTTCACTCACGGCCCCTTCCTCCTGTGTCTGGCCTCACATCTCCTTTTCTGGCTCTGCTCTCCCATGGTCCCATGGTTCTCCAGCCCTGTGCCTCCTTCCTTCCCCTCATGAAGAGCCCGTGACGGATGACGCCCATGGGATAACCGGAATAATCTCCCACCTCAAGAAGCGTAACTCAGTAGCATCCACAGTCACTGATAAGTGAGGTGACCCAGTCACACAGGGCTCTGGGCATTCGGGCTTGGACGTCCTCTGCCTCTCATGCAAAATACATTCACCCCATCCCAAGGTCCCCAAATCTCAACTCATTACAGCATCAAGGCTTCAAGTCTTATCATCCAAATCATCTCAATTATGGGAGGATGAGGCTCTGGCTAGGAGACGCAGGTTTGATCCCTGGGTCGGGAAGATCCCCTGGAGAAGGACATGGCAACCCACTCTAGTATCCTTGCTTGGAGAATCCCACGGACAGAGGAACCTGGTGGGCTACAGTCCATGGGGTCGCAAAGAGTAGGACACAACTGAGCGACTAAAACACGGGAGGCTCTAGTGGAGGCTGGGGAGGAGAAAAACAGCCTTGGCCGTTGGGCTTCGCAAAGGGAGGGGCTCAAGCACTGCTTTCCTCCACCTGCAGCCTCCTGCCACCCTCGCCCAGCGATGCACCTATCAACAAACCCACAGCTACGGTCACCGCCCGGCCCTGGCAGCCAGGCACACGCTCCGGCTCCGGCTGCCAGAGAGACCACAGAGATGCCGATTCCTCCGAGACGCCTAGAGCGCCCCGGAAGTGGCTGGGGGGGGCCGCGG
>SJYF01001398.1:327761-343312 GCA_006410515.1 Procapra przewalskii
TGGTCCTCATCGCCCGCGAGTGGGAGGCAGCCGTCGAGGGAGAGCCCGGCCCCGCGTGCCTCCTCTCCGGGCCTTCCTGTCCTCCCTCTACGTTTGGCTTGAAACGTGCCTCCTGCGCACCGAGGATGAGGGCTCTCCTGCCTGTCCACCTTCTGTTGACCCCGGTCTCTGCTGCCTTAGTGGACGCCTTTCGGGGACCTCCTGTCGGGAGACTCAAGTCTCGCTCATGCTCCTCTGGGCTTCATGCGCGGCGTCCACTGTGGCGGCCACTAGCTAGCGAGGCGCAGGCCTGGAATACTGCGGTCACGGCAGAAAGTTCTGAGGGTGAAGCAGCGGGACTAGAGGGGCCTCTGCCATGGCAGCTACGCCTGGCTCTCTCCTCCCCTGCTGTCTTCCTGCCCACGTCTTGGTTCCTGGCTGGATGGCGCCTCACCGTTCTTCCAGTGGGTCTCAGCCCACTTTCCTGTCACTACCCTGGTTCAGGTCCCTTTCCTTTTCCTTCCCAGCGCTTCGTGTTTTGTGTTTGTCACTTGTTTGCTTTTTTTCTGCTTTATCCTGGGTCCCCATGAGGCAGGGGTTGCCGATTGTTTCTCACGATAGCCCCATTGTGGACGCAGTGTTAGGGTGAGAACCAGGGCAAGCATGTCAGTATTGGAGTGCTTCGGTCTATTACAGTGGTACTTCCTAGTGGCTCAGCCTCATACACTGCAGGTCCTCAGTAGAAACCTGGTTCAGCAAATGCTTGCCCAGGAGTGGCTGTGGGAGAGTGGCAGTCCAGGAAGGCTTCCTGGAGGAGGTGGAGCTTCCTGGCCCCCTGCACATTTCTCTCCTCCTCTGTTGGCCTGTTTGCCCTGACTGTATCCTCGCTGCCTTCCCTGGGTGCTCCTCTGCAGGCCCTGAGATGGGCGCCTAGGCACGGGCACTGCTGTCTGGGGGTTTTGGGTCTTGTGGGCAGACAGGAATCCTTAAGTTCCTTCCTGTATGGTGATGGTCGGTCGGGACCTGGTTCCTGCCTTCTGCTCCAGCCACATCTTCCACCACTTGCTTCATGTGGCCTGCTAGGGCGCAAGCTCTTAACTTCCTGAACATCCCATGTCTTTTGTCACTGATATGAGACTGTCTGTGTCTTCCTCTTAGAATGCCTTGTACTCCAACTGTCCCCTACCTCCCCTGGGTTGGTTCACCCATGTCTGAGCCCATGGCTCGCAGCACCCTGCTTGTTACTGAGAGTTTTCTTGCTCTCTGACTAGTGTTTGTACTAGTGTTTGGGAGAAGTGAACTGTTGATTAGACCTGTTTTTTTTTTTTTTAATGTGCATAGGCATGTCTGTGGTTGCTGGGTTTGTTTTGATGGTATTATTTGCTACAAGAGGAATTTAATTTGGGTGGCTCAGTCCAGCCATAATTCTTTCTTTTATTTGAATTGTGGTTTGTGACATCAGTAGTAATGATGGACTTGCTAGGCTGTGAAGGTAGCAGCCTCTGAGATTTGGCTGTTTTCTGCCAGAACACCCAGCACCGCCTGGCTCATAAGTGTTTGCTGGATCCGTAAATGGAGGAGTGGATGATGAAAGACTAAAGTGGAGGGATAATGAACAGATCAGAGTGAAGGGGCCTGTTCTTCCTCCTCCAGCAATGTTGCCCTGGGGTGTTTGATGCTGGTTCTTGCACTTGTCCTTGCTCTCTGCTCTGAATGTCCTTGTCCTGTGTGGGTGCCTTAGGGCAGAGGAGGCAAACACCACTCACAGATTTTCTTGAAGCCAGACGTGAGAATCAGAGAAGAAATGTGGATAAAGTAACTGCATAGGGCAGTCACTCATACCACAGATTAGTGCACACTGTCATCTGGTGTGTGATAGTATGTGACAGTAGTGAACCTGATGTATAACATTCCTGTTGCTGTAATAAACAGGACCGTTTTAAATAGTGATAATTGTGCCAGGGTCTAGCCCCAGTGGATCCGAAGCGGGGACGGAGTCAGAGTCCTAGGAATTAATTGCTTAATTAAAGATATGAAGGGAGATAAAGAAATAGTGTAGTAGGAAAATACTAGTGGAGAAAAAGAGGCTAAATAACTTGGTTTACGTGAAATACCGATAAAATCTCAAGACAAGAGATTTGCTCAGCCAGGAAAAACGGAGAACAAGAAAGAAAGACACAGGAGAATCAGTCTTTCCAGAAACTGATCCATTTTCTTTATTTTCAGGTTTGCTTATATACCTTTTGTTACACATAGAGACAAACGGAAATTTTAAAGTCACGTGGGGGTCAGCAGTCCTGACCTTTATCAAAATCAGGTGTTTTGTATAAATGTATACAAAAAGGTCTTAGGGGTTTTACATCATCTTCTGGCCAGGGGGCCTACTAACATTTTATGATCCTTTCTTTCTGATAACGGTCAGTCAACCAAAAAACTTATTTTCCAGAGGTGATTTTTCTTAAACCAGGCACCACCCTCCGAAGGTACCAAATAAAGTTGCATTCCTGTAGGGTGAGGGTGTAGTGGGTTACAATTAAGAAAGGAATTTACTTAGCCTAAGGTTTAACATGATTAAAGGTTAATAATTTCTCCTATATGCTAGTTATATGTTCATTAACATGTATAAGGGCAGGGGATTTAGCAGCAAACATTGGCCCAATAAATGAAAAACCCTTCACCAACATGATTTTTATCTTTAGAAAAACCCAATGCTAACTAAGACTTTCAGAATACTCCAAACTCTCTGCTGTTTATGGTTGAGAGGTTGTAAACAATCATGTACATGGTAGCAAGAGTGTGGATAATCCTGTCACACAAGCTAGTCTGCCAGCAGAGAGGTTTGGCCTGAGACACCCTTGTCACGCCCAGGAATTTTTATTAACTGGAGCTGTAGGTTAACTCCTTCTCCGAGAGAGGTGGGGGACAGCCCCCCTGTAAAGTCAAAGGTGTAGGTGAGAGCATAAAGCAGTAAAGTAGGCAGACTCTGGTTTTGGGGGTAGGTGCTTCAGAACAGGGGGTTTCCTGAGGCTCGATCCCGCCTTTGCCTATGCTGAAGCCTGCTTCCTCATGACTTTTGCCATGGGTGGAGCTCCTCACGCTTGCTGCCGGCATAATCGTTATGAAGAAAATTGAGTGGAGTGATAGAGAACTGAGCAGTAGCGATAGAAGGTGAGTTGGAAGTGCCGTTGCCGAGGTGCGGGCGCTGAGGCCCTGGGAGGGGCTGTGGGAGTCGGAGTGCCCGGGAGGCTGGTGTGGCTGCCCCACTTCTGAGCAGCCCTCTGGCTCCAGAGAGCTGGCTCTGGCCTGCTCGTGCAGCGCACTAGTGGGAACACAGGAGAACCGACCATCGTCACTCTCTTCGTATCGTAGCTGTGCTGGTCATCACCGCTTATGGACCCCTGGGGTCTGCCAGGCAGCTGCTGGGTTCCTTACATTCCTAAGATCAGGACACTTCCAGGGCTGGGTAGCTTATCCAGAGTCACAGGCCCGTAAGTGAGCGGCCGGGATTTGAACTCAGCCCACTGGCTCCTGAGCCTCCACTCTGCCGCCCTGCCCACCCAGCACTCCTGCTCTGCTGCCTCCCGGAGGACGGATGGGAGGCTGCTTACACCCCGGAGGATGCCCTGTCCCTTGGAGGACGTCTGTGGTGATGGTGGTGGTTACTCTGGTAAAGACTTAATCCTGACCTCCCCTCAGTGTTGAACCGACGTTCTCAAGCAGAGCCAGGCAAGGGTCGAGGGCATCAGGGAGCCCAGGTCTGGAAGTGTGTTTTTGGCTGGGGTTGGCTGGAGGCTGGCCTGGAACTTGGAGTTCTGGTTCCCAGTGCGGTGGATGAAAGGAGGTTAGAGTGAGCCCACCGTTGGCCGCGGCTGCTCTCCAGGTCCTGTGGAACGGTGTCCATGTCTAGTCGAGCATTTTTAGGGCCTTGGTACCAGGTGCTGTGCTTGGGCACCTCTCTGTCCGTGTCTGTCTTCTGATGCCCAAGCCAGACCCTGAATGTGACCTCTGTGAGGGGGTGCAGACTGCACCCACACTGACTTGGAAGCTGGATATTGGGGGTGCGGGGTGGCGGTGGCGGGTGGGATGTTGCCTGGGGAGGACAAGGGCAGGCCCCTTGGGAGATGAGGGGGCATCAGAGCTCTGCTCAGGAGTCAGCGCCAGCTGGGGGCATCCCCCCGCCTCCCGCCCAGCCACCTCTGGCTGCCCTCCACTGGGATCCATAATCCATTCCTGCCAAGTGTTTGGAAAGGGACTCATTTCACACCAGCAGTCCGGAACTAGTCCCTCCCACGGTAGCCCAGCAGCCTCCGCCCAGGCCTGGCTGCCCTCAGCACCGGCTCTCGGTGGCCGTGCTAACGAGGAGCTGGATCCCTGCCCTGGCCTGCCCTCCTCCTGCCAGGGTGCTAATGAGCTCGTGAGGGTGGGAGTGGGCCTGGGATCCAGAGCCAGGGTCCAGAAAGGCTTCACTTGCAGGGCTGATGTCCCAGCTGGTCCCTGCACCCCCCAGTCCTCTCTCAGCCTCCTGGCTCTTCTTGCCCAGGGGCCAGTCTGCAGCATCAGGCTGCCTGTGGCACTTGGCCTTCGCAGCTCTGGCAGTGTGACCTGGACGTCTTTTCAGCCTCTGGTTGACCCGCTGGGCTGACTTCTCGGCTGCCCAAACCTGCCCTCTGGGGTCAGCTCTGCTGCCCCACTGGCTGGAACAGCCGGGCGCCAACCCTACCTGGTCTTAGCGCTGCTGGTCAGAGCAGGGAGGCGGGGAGAGGGGATGTCTTTTCCTGAGGCCGCAAAGTGCAGGGTAGGCTGGGAGCAGGGCCATGAGTCCAGCCCCAGAACCTGGGCTTTATCCAGAGTGCCATCAGTGCGGGGTTGTGGAGAGCTACGGACCAGTGGTGGGAGGGAGCCCCTGGAGCTGGGGGCTTCTGCTCACCCCAGCTGCCTGCTCCTCCCTTTACTTAGAGCAGCTCTGGTCTCCCCCATTCTGTGTGAGCTCTCTGGGGATGATTGTGTTTGAAGAAAGGATCCTGCAGCTGGAAAGCTCAAAGCTGGCTCTGCCCTCGTCTTAAACTGGTGAGGGGGTGGTCGAGGCCTGAGCTGCCTGCTGCTGTGGGGTGCAGCCTTGTCTGGCCTCCTGTCTGGCAGTGTGTGCTGCTGCCCACCTGTGCGAGGGCGTGGAGGCCCGTGGAGGAGGGGCCCCACAGGCAGCACGCAGGCAGGGCTCTGTCTTGAGAGCCAGGACGGCCATCTGGGCAGGAGTGAAGTCAGGCAGGCGTGGGTGGGATTGGATGAGCGGAAGTCCTGGCAGTGTCGGGTAGGTCTGCTGCAGTAAGGAGCACCTCCCCAGGTGCCAGCAGCGCCGAGCCACAAGGCGGCTTGTGCCTTGGGAAGGGCGCCCTTCCTCCCCTCGCTTGCCCTTTCCTCTTGGGACTGCCCTGTGCCCAGAGAGAGGGTGAGCCGTGCGGGGGCTCCCCTCCTGTGGTCCCCTTGTTCCAGGGGGCCGGCGCTCAGGAACCAGGCCAAGCTGAACGCGTCCTCTGTTCTGCCCACCTGGCAGCCTTGGACATGGACGCCAGCAGCCCGGCGTCTTTTCCTTTCTCATTATTAAACTGTTTTCGCCGCGGTGTGTGTCCACCCTGTAGGAACTGACCCCGAGCCTCCTGTGAGCCTTTACCTGGTGCCTCAGGAGCTGCAGTCAGAGGACACCCAGGAAACCAAGGATGCAGTGGGAGCGCAGGCTGTTCTGTCACGTGGTGTGGCTCCTGTAGCCATACCCAGCTCCCTGCTACCCTCGCCCTCCTGAATTCCTAGGAAGCCCCAGCCTGTCCTTCTTTTTTCTCATGTCATTTCAAGAGTGTTATACAAATGGAAGCAGATAGTATGTAGCCCTTGCGGACTGACTCTTTTCATTTGGTGTAATTCCCTGGAGGTTTTTCTTGCTTGTCACACGTTATCTGTACTTGGCTTCTTTTTGTCACTGGGTCTGCCGTTCTGCGGTATGAGTGGACCACAGTCTAACTGTCCCAGTGCCTTGTGCTTTTTGAAAAGTTGATATAGTTCAAAAGTAAAAACGTATAAGGAAGGGACTTTTCTGGTTGTCCAGTGGCTAAGACTCCACACTCTCAAAGCAGGTCAGGGAACTTGATCCCACATGCCTCATCTAAGAGTTTGTATGCCACGAATAAAGATTCCCCTGTGCTGCAGCCAGGGCTTCCCAGGTGGCACAGAGGTAAAGATTCCGCCTGTCAGTGCAGCAGATGCAGGAGACGTGGGTTTGAGCCTTGGGTCTGGAAGATCCCCTGGAGGAGGAAATGGCAACCCACTCCAGTATTCTTGCCTGGAGAATCCCATGGACCGAGGAGCCTGGTGAGCTATAGCCCACGATGTTGCGCAGAGTAACTGAAAGATCGTGCGTGGCGCAGCGAAGAGGGACGATCCCGAGAGTTGCAGCTGAAAGCTGGCGCCGCCAGGTGAGTACCTGCATGGATCTACAAACACACATTAAAGAGACACGCAGGAAGCTTGCAGCAGAGAGGTGAAGGTCTCCCCATCCCAGCGGGCCACCGTGTCCCCACACATGACTCTGCTGCTGGTCTCTTAACCTGTCTTTCCACATATATGAGAATATGATTATCAACCAAATAAGAAACCTATACCCGCACCCCGCGCCCCCCCACCACAAACCAAAGAGTCCCGGCAGTACAGAGAGCTGCTCTTTTCCTTGTCGACAACTGCAGAATGGTTCAAATATGGATATTTCAGAATCAATTTAACATAGTCTTTTGTTGATAGAAATCTGTTTTTTTTTTTTTTTCAGTCTTTGAGTATGACAGAATGAATGACTGGTTCATATGTCATCTGATGCATGTTTGTAGGATGTATGCTCCGCGTCGGAAGACTCAGACCTTCCTCGTTAGGACACACTGCCAGCTCCCCCCACCAAAGGGGTGCCCCGATCCATACACCCTCGGTAGTTGTGGGTGCTTGTCCTCCAGCTGCTCCCACGCTGAGTGTGATCAGGCTTCAGAGGGGGACAGTCTGCCTTGCCTATGTGATGAATGCACTTGGTATCTTTTTATGTATCAAAGAGCCATTGTGTTTTCCTTGTGAGCTTTCTGCTCCTTGACGTTGTTCGTGTTTTGAAAGCCGCGTTGTTGACTCTGTTTTCCCTGTTGATTATGGACGTGGGCTCTCTGAGTGTCAGCTGGATTCAGGGCATTTGCTGCCGCCTTTTGTTGTCCTCACTGCTTTGCCACTTTGGTGCCATCAGATCTGTCAGCTTTCATATGTGGCCCTTGGATTTTGAGTTGTAGCTGATGAAGGCTTCTTTGCTTCAAGGTTAAAAAGAAATCCTGTGTTTTCTTCTCATTCTCGTTGATTTGCTTTTAAAGTTTTTATTCATTTGTATTTTATTCTGGCATATGGTGTGAGATACGGATCTGACCTTAATTTTTTCCAGATGATTTATCGATAGTCCTGTCCAGGTTATTAAAGAGTCCATTTCTTCCCCCATTGGTTTTAGGGGCTAGCTTAGCCATGCTCCAAACTGCCATTTGTGTTTAGAGTTTAAAATTATGTATTTATTGGGATAAGAGCACTTTACCTAAGACCTGTGTGGCTGCATGGCATAGGAGCAGTGGAGAGGAGATTCCCCATGTCCAAGGTCAGGAGGGGTGGCCGTGAGGAGATACCCTATGTCCAAGGTAAGAGAAACCCAAGTAAGATGCTACCAAGTAAGATGCACTGAGAGAGGGCATCAGAGGGCAGACAGACTGAAACCACAATCATAGAAAACTAGCCAATCTGATCACACGGACCACAGCCTTGCCTAAATCAGTGAAACTAAGCCATGCCATGTGGGGCCACCCAAGACGGACAGGTCATGGTGGAGAGGTCTGACAGGATGTGGTCCACTGGAGAAGGAAATGGCAAACCACTTCAGTATTCTTGCCTTGAGAACCCCATGAACAGTATGAAAAGGAAAAAAGATAGGACACTGAAAGGGGAACTCCCTGTGTTGGTAGGTGGCCAATATGCTACTGGAGATCAGTGGAGAAATAACTCCAGAAAGAATGAAAGGATGGAGCCAAAGCAAAAACAATACCCAGTTGTAGATGTGACTGGTGATAGAAGCAAGGTCCGATGCTGTAAAGAACAATATTGCATAGGAACCTGAAATGTTAGGTCCATGAATCAAGGCAAATTGGAAGTGGTCAAATAGGAAATGGCAAGAGTGAACGTTGACATTCTAGGAATCAGTGAACTAAAGTGGACTAGAATGGGTACATTTAACTCAGATGACCATTATGTCTACTACTGCAGGCAGGAATCCCTTAGAAGAAATGGAGTAGCCATCATAGTCAACAAAGAGTCCAAAATGCAGTACTTGGATGCAGTCTCAAATATGACAGAATGATCTCTGTTCGTTTCCAAGGCAAGCCATTCAGTATCATGGTAATCCAAGTCTATGCCCTGACCAGTAATGCTGAAGAAGCTGAAGTTGAATGGTTCTATGAAGGCTTTCAAGACATTTTAGTCTGACACCCAAAAAAGATGTTCTTTTCATTATAGGGGACTTGAATGCAAAAGTAGGAAGTCAAGAAACACCTGGAGTAACAGGCAAGTTTGTTCTTGGAGTACAGAATGAAGCAGGGCAAAGGCTATTAGAGTTTTGCCAATAGAATGCACTGGTCATAGCAAACACCCTTTTCCAACAACACAAGAGAAGAATCTACACATGGACATCACCAGATGGTCAACACCGAAATCAGATTGATTATATTCTATGCAGCCAAAGATGGAGAAGCTCTATACAGTCGGCAAAAACAAGACCAGGAGCTGACTGTAGCTCAGATCATGAACTCCTTATTGCCAAATTCAGACTTAAATTGAAGAAAGTGGGGAAAACCACTAGACCATTCAGGTATGACCTAAATCAAATCCCTTATGATTATACAGTGGAAGTGAAATAAATTTAAGGGACTAGATCTGATAGATAGAGTGCCTGATGAACTATGGAAGGAGTTTCATGACATTGTACAGGAGACAGGGATCAAGACCATTCCCAAGAAAAAGAAATGAAAAAAGGCAAAATGGCTGTCTGAGGAGGCCTTACAAATAACTGTGTAAAGAAGAGAAGCAAAAAGCAAAGGAGGAAAGGAAAGATCTACCCATTTGAATGCAGAGTTCCAAAGAATAGCAAGGAGAGAAAAGAAAGCCTTCCTCAGTGATCAATGCAAAGAAATAGAGTAAAACAATAGAATGGGAAAGACTAGAGATCTCTTCAAGAAAATTAGAGGTACCAAGGGAACATTTCATACAAAGATGGGCTCAATAAAGGACAGAAATGAAAAAAAAGAAAAAAAAAACGAAAATGGTATGGACCTAACAGAAGCAAAAGATATTAAGAAGAGGTGGCAAGAATACACAGAAGAACTGTACAAAAAAGATTGTCATGACCCAGATAATCACGATAGTGTGATCACACACCTAGAGCCAGACATCCTGGAATGTGAAGTCAAGTGGGCCTTAGGAAGCATCACTACGAACAAAGCTAGTGGAGGTGATGGAATTCCAGTGGAGCTAAGATGATGCTGTCAAAGTGCTGCATTCAATATGCCAGCAAATTTGGAATACTCAGCAGTGGCCACAGGACTGGCAAAGGTCAGTTTTCATTCGAATCCCAAAGAAAGGCAATGCCAAAGAATGCTCAAACTACCACACAAGTGCACTCATCTCACATGCTATAAAGTGATGCTCAAAATTCTCCAAGCTAGGCTTCAGCAATACATGAACCGTGAACTTCCAGATGTTCTAGCTGGTTTTAGAAAAGGCAGAGGAACCAGAAATCAAATTGCCAACTTATCCGCTGCATCATCGAAAAAGCAAGAGAGTTCCAGAAAAACATCTATTTCTGCTTTATTTTCCATGCCAAAGTCTTTGACTGTGTGGATCACAATAAACTGGAAAATTCTGAAAGAGGTGGCAATACCAGACCACCTGACCTGCCTCTTGAGAAAGCTGTATGCAGGTCAAGAAGCAATAGTGAGAATTGGACATGGAACAACAGACTGGTTCCAAATAGGAAAAGGAGTACGTCAAGGCTGTATATTGTCACCCTGCTTATTTAACTTATATGCAGAGTACATCATGAGAAATGCTGGACTGGAAGAAACACAAGCTGGAATCAAGATTGCTGGGAGAAATATCAATAAGCTCAGATATGTACATAACACCACCCTTATGGCAGAAAGTGAAGAAGAACTAAAGAGCCTCTTGATGAAAGTGAAAGAGGAGAGTGAAAAAGTTGACTTAAAGCTCAACATTCAGAAAACGAAGATTGTGGCATCCAGTCCTATCACTTCATGGCAAATAGACAGGGAAACAGTGGGAACAGCGTCTGACTTTATTTTTGGGGCTTCAAAATCACTGCAGATGGTGATTGCAGCCATGAAATTAAAAGACGGTTACTCCTTGGAAGGAAAGTTATGAGCAACCTAGACAGCATATTAAGAAGCAGAGATATTACTTTGTCAACAGAGGTCTATCTAGTCAAGGCTATGGTTTTTCCAGTAGTCATGTATGGATGTGAGATTTGGACTGTAAAGAAAGCTGAGTGCTGAAGAATTGATGCTTTTGAGCTGTGGTGTTGGAAAAGACTCTTGAGAGTCCCTTGGACTACGAGGAGATCCAACCAGTCCATCCTAAAGGAAATCAGTCCTGGGTGTTCATTGGAAGGACTGATGTTGAAACTGAAACTCCGATACTTTGGCCACCTGATGGGAAGAACTGACTCATTTGAAAAGACCTGATGTTGGGAAAGACTGAGGGCAGGAGGAGAAGGGGATGATAGAGGAAGAGATGGTTGGATGGCATCACCGACTCAATGGACATGAGTTTGAAAACTCCAGGAGCTGGTGATGGACAGGGAGGCCTGGCGTGCCGCAGTTCATGGGGTTGCAGAGTCAGAGATGACTGAACTGAACTGAACTCTCTTCATAGACTGAAGTGCGCAGTGCACTGCTGCCTGCACGGTACGAGTGCCACATGCTGCTGTCCAGGTGCAGCATTGCCAGCCATGCTCTGGAACCGCATCGTCTTGCTTCCCTGCAGCTTTCTTCCTGGTGATTAGCAGCTCCCCTCTTCCCCGGCCCAGCCCCTGGCAACCACTGTTCTACTCAGTGGTTCTCTGAATGAGACTATTGTATTTATTTTTTTTTTAATTTACTCATTTATTTTCTTTGGCTGTGTTGGGCCTTAGTTGTCGCACCTGGGATCTTCCTTGGATCATTATGGATCTTTTCTGTGTGGCTTGCGGGCTTAGTTCCCCTGTGGCATGTGGGATCTTAGTTCCCTGACCAGGGATTGAGCCTGGGTCTCCTGCGTTACAAGGCAGATTCTTAACCACTGGAGCACCAGGCAAGTCCCTGACTGCTTTAGATCTCCTATACAGGTGGAGTCACGCAGTGTTTGTCCTTCTGTAACTGGCTTATTTCACTTTGCATAATGTCCTCAAGGTCCATATGTTGTCGCACATGGCAGAGTTGTTTTTTTTTTTTTTTTTCAAGTCTGAAGCATGTCCGCCACATGGACCTCATCTTCATTTGCAGATCGGAGTGAGGTTGTCTCCATGTCTGGGCTGCTGTGAACGACCCTCCGGTGACCATGGGGGGCATCTGTCCAAGATCCTGATTTTAATTCTTTCAAATACATGCTCAGAAATGGGATCACTGAATCTTATGTGTTGTGTTAGTTGCTCAGTTGTGTCCGACTCTTTGTGATGCCGTGGACTGTAGCCCACCAGGCTCCTCTGTCCGTGGGATTCTCCAGGCAAGAATACTGGAGCCGGTTGCCATTCCCTTCTCCAGGGGATCCTCCTGGCCCAGGGGATGAACCTGGGGCTCCTGCACTGCAGGCAGATTCCCCACCAGCTGAGTCACCAGGGAAGCTCTTTGGTTTGGTTGACAAGTTGTGTCTGACTCTCTGTGACCCCGTGGAGCGTGGGTAGCCCACCGTGCTCCCCTCTGTCCATGGGATTTCCCAGGCAAGAATACTGGAGTGAGTTGCCATTTTCTTCTCCAGATGCTCAGAAGTGGGATTGCTGAATCGTATGGTAGTTCTGGTTTTAATTTTTGAGGAAGCTCCATGCTGTTTGCCGTATCCGCTGTGCCATATTGCCTCTCTGCTGTCCTTGTCCCGGGTTCCAGGTTCTCAACATCCTCGCCAGCACTGACTCTCTCACGCTCTACTGTTTTTGATCATGGCTGTTCTTCCAGGGGTGAGGTGACGTCTCACTGTGGTTTTGATCTGTGTCTGCCTGATGGTTAGTGATGCTGAGCATCTTTTCATGCTCCTCTTGGCTGCTGGTATCTCTTCTTTAGAAAAATGTCTGTTCAAGTCCTCATCCCATTTTATAACTGGGTGATTTACTAGTTTTCTTTTTTTTAAGCTATTGAATCGTAGGAGTTCCTTATATGTTTTGGAGATTAACCCCGTATTAGACACACATCATGCTTTACTTAGGATGGCCTTAACAACCTTACAGTCTTTGACTTTTCACGATGTGAAAGTGATGGGTGTCCATGTTTTGAGTTCTGAATTTGATCTTTTCCTGGACCAGTGATGCAGGGTGGATGGTGCTCTCTCCTGATGCTGGGCAGCAGGCAGCACCCCGTCAGCCCTGAGAGCACAAGCGTGCACAGCTGGTGCCCTGGCCGAGTTCCGTATTCGTTTTCAGCAGCGTTCAGTCTGCTCCGTGAGATCGTCCATCCGTGCTGTGTCTGTGCTTAGTCGCTCAGTCCTGTCTGACTCTCTGCAACCCGTGAACTGTTGCCCGCCAGATTCCTCTGTCCATGGGATTTTCCAGGCAAGAATACTGGAGTGGGTTTCCACGCCCTCCTCCAGGGGATCTTCCCGACCCAGGTATTGAATTGACGTCTTCTGCATTGCAGGTGATATCTTTACCACCTGAGCCATCAGGAAGAGACAGTCCATACTTTCGTATAAAATAGGCTTTGTGCTAGATGGTTTTGCCTACTTGTAGGCTAATGGGATTGTTCTGAGCACGTTTCAGGAAGGCCAAGCTAAGCTGTGACCTTTTCTGAGTTCGATGTATTAAATGCATTTTCAGTTCATCTTCAATTTACAAGGAGTTTATCAGGGAGTAAACCCCATTGTGCGTCAAGGACGATCTCCCTGTAAATATCTCCTCCAGTTCCGTGGATGCCTTTCCACGCCAATGGTTACTTCCTTTGCTTTGCAGCAGCTTTTTTATTTGTTGTAGTCCCACTCAGCTGTTTTTTTGTTTGTTTCTGTTACTTGGAGGTTTTGGTGTCATATCCATGAAATCTTTGTCAAAACCAACGTTTTGAGCCTTTGTCCCTGTGCTTTCTTCTCGGAGTTTTACAGTTTGGGGTCTTCTGTGTAAGTCTTTAATTGACTGAGTTATCATGCATTTGTGGTGTACGATAGGATCCAAGATCAGTCTTCCAGGTTCAGCTTCGGTTTCCTGGCGTCTTTGGTGTGGAGACTGCCCTTTCTCCGTGTGTGTTCTGGCGCCCGTGGCAGATGCGTCTGCTGTCGGTGTGAGTGTGTCTCTGGGCTCCACATTCTGTCCCGTTGCTCTGCGTGTTGTCTTCTGCAGTGGCGCACTGTTTCAGTGGCCGTTGCTCTGTACTGTGTGCAGGATGTGTGGCGCGTCACTGCCCTCTCAGGATTGATGGCGTTTGCTTGTAAGCTGTTGCATTGTCCCTGTGTGCAGCTGCAGTCTCTATTTATTATTAAAGCCTTATGCTGTGTTTCCCTGGTGGCTCAGAGGTTAAAGCGGGAGACCTGGGTTCAATCCCTGGGGTCGGGAAGATCCCCTGGAGAGGGAAATGGCAACCCACTCCAGTATTCTTGCCTGGAGAATCCCATGGACAGAGGGTCCTGGTAGGCTACAGTCCACGGGGTTGTAAAGAGTCGGACACGACTGAGCGACTTCACTTTCACTTTCACTTACTGTTCTGTTTTATCTCAAAGAACTCATTGCTTTTTTGTCATAATTTTTTTTTTGCCTGTTTGCCTGTTCTAGGTTATCTTTACGTATGAACTCTGAATTAGCTTGCCTGTTGTTTACTCAGTCCCTTCACCAGACACACACATATACATATTTGCATCCCTAAAACCTGATTGGCTTCGGATTGGATTGTGTTAAATGTACAAATTAGGGACAGTGACGTCTTTATAACATTGACTCTCACTTCTTAAGGTGTTGTATTTTCTCGGTTCCTTATTAGGTCTCCTCTTCTGTAATGCTTTCACATTTTCTTTATTTGCAGGAATTTTTTCTATTATTTTTGTTACTATTATTTTTTGCTGTACTGCATTGCTTGAGGGATGTTAATTCCCTGACCAGGGATTAAACCCATGTCCCCTGGAGTGGAAACACGGAGGCAGTCTTAATCGCTGGACCACCAGGCGAGTCCCATGTCTTTTTAAATGTTGTGGTTAGGAGTCTCTTCTGCATATCCTCTGTTTATGTATGCACATATGACTACTCTTGATTTTGTCCCGTGTTACCTTGCTGAATTCTGCTATTTTCTAGTTAATTTTCTGGGGTTCTCCAGGTACCCAGTCTTGGCAGCTGCAAATAGTGATATTTAAACTTCCCTTCCAGTTTTTGCATTCTGGGCTCCTTCTTGTCCCTGCTTGTGTGAACAGATCCTCTAGCATTCTGGGGAGCAGTCACGCTGGTGTTGGGCATCTCTTGGCAGGCACCCCTGGGGTTTCCCCGTGGGGCAGACATGGGTTTGGAATGAGACATATCCCTTCCATATGTCAGGGAAGAGCCTGTGCTGCCCGTTTTATTGAGCATCTTATTTGTAATAAAAATGAAGAATTGTTGAATTTGTTAGTTTTTTTTTTTAAATCACCTATGGGATGATCATGTGACTTTTCTCCTTAGACATAGTCATATGATGAACTATACTCAGGGAGTTGCTAATGCTGAGACATTCTTGAGTTCCTGGAATGCCCTTCGCTTGGTCTGACATGGAATTCCTCGAAGGTGCTGCTGGATACTTGATGCTGGTTAATTTCTCATCTGTATTGCTTTTCATAAGTAAGCTGGGTCTGTCATTTTTCTTTTTTGCTGTGTACTTGCTTTTCGGTTTTGGCATCAGGGTTGCACCTGCTTCATAGACATCATTTAGGTGTTTTCTTTCTGATGTGTTTGTAGAGTTGTTGAATAGTATTGAACTGTATGGGGTTGCAAAGAGTCGGACACAGCTGAGCGCCTGGCACACAGGCTCGTGAACGTTTGGTCTGCCCGGTGCTGGTAGAGTTTGTGAAGCTATTGGGACCTGGTGCTCTTCTGTTTTGTTTCTGTTTGGAGGAAGAAAATCCTTTAATATTTTTTCTTTCTTTTTTGGGGGGGTCAGTCATAGATATTTCATTTTCTTAGAAAATTATCAGTTTCATCCAGGTTGTTAGATTTATTCATGTAGACTCGAGTGCGGTTGTTGGTTACTATTCTGTTATTTTCCTTGGTTCCTGTGATTATTTCCTTTGTATTTGCTCTGTGTTTTTTTTTTTTTTTT
>SJYF01001398.1:360222-371594 GCA_006410515.1 Procapra przewalskii
ATTCTGTCCTTCTGACTGGCCCTGCCTGTGACCCTGGATCAGGGGTGAGCCTGGCCTCAGACGGGCCGGGGTTGTTGGCGTTGGGTCACCACCTGGGGAGAGCAGAGTGGGAGATGCCACCCTGCCTGGGGGTGAGTCCAGTTGTCCGCGGTGTCCCATGGAGTCTGCAGGCGCTGGGGTACTTGGCGGACGGCCTTGTAGGTGCCCATGTGGACCTGGCGCTGCATGTGGGGCACAGCCAGGGAATGGAGGCCCATGGGTGACGGGCGGTGTCCTGGGCTCCACAGGCTGGGTCTGCTTCTGGTTTCCGGGTGCCGGGCTGGGCCCCTTGCCGTGGGCTGGCTCTGCGGTCTGCTCACCCCCCAGTTCCCATCCCCCTGCAGAGGGGTTTTCTGCCAGACCTGTGTCTGGAAAACTGACTTCAGGTCCTTAGGGATCCACAGCGAGTGTGAGTTTGTGAGCATATGTGCTCACAGATTTGAAATGTGACTCAGACTCCCAGGGCTGGACCCCACCACCTTCCCCACCCTGGGGTGTGGATGGCGGCTTCGGTTTTGCTGCCATGTCGTGTCCTTGACCAGAACCTGTGGGCTTGTGTGTGTCTCTTGACTTTGGTTGAATCAGCCTGCAACTTGCTGGTTTTGCCCCCGAGGCACGGCCGTCTGCCTGGCGGCCCTTCCGCCTGCCTGCTCTGGGCGCTCAGTCACGTGCAAGGTTGTGGCAGGCACAGCTGCTCCATGGGGTAGGGCCGTCGGAGCGCCTGTCTCGGGCCCTGTGTTTGGTGCTGAGGGGCTTGGATGCTGGCGCTGTTGGGCCGGCCCCCATGATGGCCAGCACGGCCACCAGGCGGTAGGGTGGGCAGCTCAGCGCCTGGTGGCCATGCTGGCCCGGCCTTGTCTGGTGGGCCCGGAAGGGCTGTCTGCCCTCCCGTGGGCCTGGAGCGGCATCTCCTGGCTTCAGCTCGCATTTCTCCGGCATCTGGTGGGATCAGTTTTTCCTGCGGTCACTGGGCATTTGGGTCTCAGGTTAACTGTGTTTTTCCCTCCAGTTTGTCTTGTTCTTGTCAATGGGCAAGGTTTCCATGTGTCTTCTGGAGGTACTGTGCCCACCATGCTGGCTTTTCCTTGTGGTGCTGCTGCTGAAAGCCAGTTTTTAACTACAGCACCTCTGTGTTTATCAATCTTTCTTGTCAAAATGTGCATTTTTCTGTTTAATAAATTCTAGCACACGGATAATGGTTTTGCCTTTACTTCCTCTGAAGCTTATACAGTGTTTTTCATATTTAAGTCTTGCGATCACCTGGAATTGATTTTTCTGTATGGGGAGGGTGGAATGTAATACACTACTTTTCTCTGTTGATATAACAAATTGTCCCCAGGCCCTTGACTGAAAATTCCCTCTCTGCAGACCTGCGGTGCCAGCTGTGTGATAAGTGCGTTATCTATGCAGATTCTCCAGGTCAGTTTTTCTATTTCTGTGCAGAGTCGCACCCTGATTTTCACAGTTATTCTAACTGTTGATACTGTTCAGGGCAGGTTGCTCCATTGCTGCTCCTTAGGTGCGCCCTGGGCACTCTGGCCTCTGTTGCTGTATGGATTTCAGAGCTCCTGCCTGTCATTCGGGCTGAGACTGGCCCCCATCCCGTGTTACCGTGAGACTCAGCCATGCCATCGTCACCAGTCTTCTGCCCATGAGACCATAGGCCTCTCTGTTGATGGGCCTTTAATGTCAACAAAGTTTGTAATTTTCTCCGTAAATATCTTACGTATCTTTCATTAAGCTGATTTTAGCAAAAATGAAACCTTTTTTTTTTTTTGCTGCTTTTGTAAATAGAACCATTATTAATGGGACAGGGGCTTCCCAGCTGGTGCTAGCGGTAAAAAAAAATCTGCCTGCCAGTGCAGGAGACGTCAGAGACGTGGGTTCAATCCTTAGGTGGGGAAGATCCACTAGAAGAGGAAATGGCAGCCCTCTCCAGCATTCTTGCTGCCTGGAGAATCCCTGTGGACAGAGGAGCCTGTCCACAGGGTCACAAAGAGTCCGTCACGGCTGAGGCGACTTACCATGCATGCGCGTTAATGGAGCACAGTACCCATTCCAAGTCTTTGTTGCTGGTGCACACACGCACGCACAACTGGTTGTTCTAGGAAGGCAAGTGCAGGTTTTGCATAATATTTACATCTTATTGTTAAACTTCCTGAATGTGGGAAATTCCAAACAGAAAAGTAGACACGGTGGCGTCATGAGCCTAGTACTGGCCCGCTGGGCTTGGGGGTCGTGCCCTGGGCCGGCCCAGCGTCACCTGCGCTCGGGACCCCCTCTCCCCACACAGCAGCACGCCTCCTGTGTGACCATCTCAGGGTGGGTCTCCTTTCCGTGCCCAGATGTCGTCCTGATGCAGCGGGGGCTTCCTCCCACCCGCGAGTTCCGGGAGCCCCGCAGAGACGCGGGGCATCTGGGCTCCCGACGAGAGGCACACGTCACTGCTGATGGGGCCTTTCCGGCCTTTCCAGGCCTCTGGATGCTCCCCTTTTAGTTTTCCTTTTTTCTTTTTGTCCCTGGATTTGATTTCTTGAAGAAGCCAGCTTTTCCCTGTGGAACGTAGTTGAGTTCTGTCCACTGACAAAGTCACTGACGAAAGGTCCTGCCATGTTGTTGAAGTCTTTTTATTAATTGTAATAATTTGTTGAGTCTTGAGTTTTCTGTATAGACAGTGTCACTTACGAATAATGACAGTGTTCACCTCTTCTGTCAACGCTTTTATCTTTTATGTGTTTTTCCTTCTGTCCTGAGCCCACCGGAAGCTCTAGTTCAACTCTGAGTAGAAATGGTGATTGTAGCCTCTCTTGTATTATTGTTATTTTTTTTCTATTATTATTATCGTTATTTTATTTTCTATTATTATTATTGTCATTTTATTTTCTATTATTATTATTGTTATTTTATTTTCTATTATTATTATTGTTATTTTATTGTCTATTATTTTTTCCAGGCTGCGCCGTGCAGCTTGTGAGATCTTAGTCCCCTGCGCAGAGACAGAACTCATGCTCCCTGCACTGGGGGCACAGAGTCCTAACCGCTGGCCTGCCAGGGAAGTCCCAGAGGTTGTGTTCCCTTTTCTATTATTATTATATATTTTTTAGGCTGTGTCGTTTGGCATGTGGGGTCTCAGTCCTGCTGACGGTGTTCTTTGTAAGGTTTTGGAAGAACAAGATTGCTCCTGTCCGGTGTCTGGGATTTCGCTGTAAAACCGCCTCCCCCGGGAGGGCCTGGAGCTCCTCTGTGGACTGCCTGTTGCTCACGCCATCTGCGACAGCTGTCCAGGCTCTCTGCTGCTTCTTCGGTCAGCTTGCTGTGTTTCTGTGGGTGCGTGTCTGCTCCTCTGAATGTTCACGTTGGCTGAAGTAGCATGGTGCGCAGTCGCGTGTTATCCAGTGGGGCCTGGGCAGCGTCACTCTGTGGTCAGGGGCGTGGCCACGAGGGCAGCAGCCCTGGTTCCGACCGCCTGCTCTGCCGCGATCCAGCTGGGCCCCGACCACCGGGAGATGGACAGGGTTAGGCTCCCCCCTGGTGCGGGGAGACGAAGCGAATTAACAGGCTGAGCTCTGCTCCTGTTGTTTCACTAGCATCCTTGGCCCCTGGATCACACCCTCTTTTATTCCTAATGTTGTTTACTTGTTGCTCCCAATTTTCTTGTTTTGTCATCAACATCGACAGACTCGTGGCAGCTTTATAAACCCCTCCAAAGGGCTGAGTTGATTTTCTGAATCTCTATTAAAAGCTAGTTTTAAAATCTGATGGATTTCTTTCTGCCCACATTTTTACTGTTTTCCCCCTTCTTTCTTTGAGTTGATGCTGTTTCATTTTCCTAACTCCTAAGATCATTCATATCCAGTTTTTATTCATTTCTGATAAAAGCATTACCATTATAAATGTCCAAATAATCATGGTTTTAGTTGAATCTCACAATTCAAAAATATATAGCACTTTAAAATTAATGTTTAGTTGTAAATATTTAATTTCCTTTGTGAATTCTTCTTTAACCCAGGATTTATTTAGAATTGTAGTTTATTTATGAACATGTGTATTTCTTCCTCGTTCTCTTTTGAAATTGATTTCTATATTAATTGCATTTCTGTCAGAAAAGCATCTGCATTTGCTGACAGCTGTTGAGACTGGGGCTGCTTCTGGGGTGCTGGGTGTGATTCTGGGGGTGACCAGCAGGGCTGCCAGGGAGTCGGGCTGGGGCTCCAGGCCAGGATGAAGGGCCCCCGCTGAGACCCCAGGTGTGGGAGCAGCTGTGATCGCCACTGCCTGCCGCGTGCCAAGCGCTGAGTGTTACGGGTTGCTTGGGGACCGTAAAGTTAATTATGCAGAGATTAGGGTGGGCTCTTGCCATAAAGTCCCATCACATATGCAGCAAAAAGCCAAGTGGGAAGTTACTATCATGTAAAGAACTCACATAAATGGGAGGAAAGCCCCAGATCTGTATACAGACGGGCCAAGTCTGTGACGAGAGGGTGTGGCTCACAGACCGTGAGAAGGTATCTGGAGAGATGGATGTGAACTTGACCCTTCTGTGGCTCAGCGGCAGGAAGTGGCGGGTGGGCTCACTTGCAGGGCACCCTGCTCCCTGCCTCCTCCGGACCCTCTCCTTCCCTCTGTCTTGGCCCAGCCACACCTCTTTGTTAGGGAACCATCAAGGGATACTGGCAGAGATGTTTGCCGCAGAGGATGTGAGGCAGAAATGCCATTGCTCCCCAGCTCAGGGAGACAGTGTGATGGGGCGTGAGGCCATCCTGCGATCCTTGGAGAGTGCCGGGTGCCCACCCACGTCCAGTGAGATAACTGACGGACATGACAGTTGAGGCGGGCGATCCCCCGTGTGGGCTTCTCATTGCCTGAGACCTCACCCATAAGTGCTGATAGAGTTTCCCTCGTGATGCATGGTTGTGGATGATCTTTATTGTTTTCTGTAATAATTGCCTGCATTTGCATTTATATTGTGCCCCCAGAGTTCAGAGTTCACATGATTCTGGAGAGCAGACCACACTGGCTCCACGGGTGTCTGGGGACCTTGTGGGACATCGGGTGGAGGTGGGCCGGGCCTGGACTTGTGCTGACTGGATGCCAGTGTGGCGAGGACATCAAGTGCCTTTGGCCCCTGCATCCCACGAAGCCGGTGGTGGCCCCATGGCGGGGCCTGGGCCGCTGTGCCCCCTCCTTACACAGTGCTCTCCGGGCAGCAGTCCCCAGGGCCGGGCTGTCTGCCTGCAAGGGAGCCTGGGCAGGCGCCTGGGGGAGAGGCCCTGCCCGCAGGCTTGCCTGGAAGCCCTGGGGAAGAGGACGAGCCAGGCCCTGCCCTCTCAAGAGCCGGGCCATCCTGGACCTACAGACATGCTCCACGTGGAGGCCTTTTCTGCAAAGAGGCTGCTGCTGCAGGGGCTCAGTGCTGAAGCTCTGGACTTTGCTTGCCCCTTGACATGATTAGACATCTCCTCCAAGGCAGACTTCTGGACAGCGCACCCCCCACCAAGCGCCCGGGCTGTGGTATGTGGTCTCAGCCTGACACCACTGCCTCTTTTGATTCCAAAGAGCTGTGCACAGGAAGCAGCTTGGTTCCAGAGGTGTCCATCTGTCTTAACAACACATGTCTTCGGGCTCAGGAATTCTGGCAGACCTGTCCAGGAAATGTTTCTGAATAAATGAAAATTATCAGAGAGGAAACTGCATCCTCCCTGGGAGCCCACCATCGCTCCTTGGCTTGGCAGCGAGTGTCAAGGGAACTGATTTTGTTTCCATTTTCACTTCTGATACACTGTGAACGATGGTTTTATAAAATACAGTGGCATGGTCCCGTGCTGGTGGTGCGGAGATGTCACATTGCCATGAGCGTTCCCAAGGCTTCATTCTCCATTTTTGCATGTTGCTGTGCACTGGTCAAAGTCCTGGCCCGGTTGGGGGCCACACCTGAGGCTCTGCTGTAAGGAGTTTCGTACTGGCTTGGAATCACCTTTCAGAAGAACCTGGGTGCAGAGAAAGAGTCAGAATATCTGAAGTTCTGGACATGGTGCTGGCTTTCAGCAAAAGGAGGTGTTTGGGGGGTTGTGGCAGTCAGGGAGGGCTTCCTGGAGGAGGTGGGTCTGAGCAAGTGGAGCTGTTGGTGTGGATGCTTGGAGGGCCCGGCACACCTGCTGTCCTGTGTGAGAGTCTTGCTCCACCAGAGGTGCCCCAAGCCAGGCAGGGGGGCTTAACTGAGACTGTCCCTTGCTGTCTATAGAGTGCACAAACTGTTGGACCAAGTACGGAATCCGCCATTTCCCCTGCCCATCACCAGAGAGCAGCCTGCAGGACCCCTGTGTGGGTGAGGATGGGGACGGTGACCTGGGGCCAGCTGGCACCCCCAGAGGCCCGAGGGCCAGGAAGCGAGGTACCTCTGCTGGGATGCTGGGTCTCGGGGGCCCCAGGGAAGGCCACACAGAAATGCTGAGCCCTAAGGGAGGGCCAGTGGGTGGGGAATGGACTCCCAGGGGCTTCTGCTGGGGAAGCTGGGGAGCTGGAGCAGGGGTCCCAGCTCGTCTCCACCTTCACCTGCACTAGCCATTTCCGTCCCCAAGGACAGCTGATGGTGTGGCGGGTCTGGACCAGGGATGTTGCCAGGCTGTCAGGGCCCTGTGGGCTCCGGGGTGGAGGCCAGCGCTGCAGGATGGAGAGGCAAGGGCTGGCCCAACTCCTCTCGCCCCTGGGCCCAGAGCCTGCATCTGCCTTGCAGGGGCGGCTGGAGGTCTGGCAGGAGAGTGTAGGGGCCTCGGTGTGCCCTTCGGGGGACCCTGTGTGGGAGGGGCAGCCACGGCCAGGACTCAGCCAGCTGGGCAGGAAGGCAGAGGTCACCGGCACCCAAAGTCTTCTTGGTCAGGACGTCTGGTGTTTCAGCCATTATTGATGTCCCTGGGCAAGCCCTGGCCCTGGCCTCAGAGGGCCTGCTCCTTGTGATGGGACGGCCGCCCTGCCTTCTCACCCCTTGCTCCTGACATTGGCTGCCGGAGGAAGTAGGGCCGGGGTGAGCCTTTCTGGAGACAGATGGGCACCATGGCCTAGAAGCAAGGTCCCTCACAGCTCCGCACCCAGCCAGGCAGTGGCAGGGGCAGGACTCAGACCCACGCCTCTGGACACCCCGTAGGGAAGGGGCCATGGGCAGAAACAAGTACTGTTCTGAACTGGAAGCCAAAGAGGAGACTCCCTGGGAGCTGCCATTGCCCTGGACAGGGCCTTAAACACCCGCCTTTTGGTGCCTTTCCAGGGCCAGGGGTCACGCCCGAAGGCAGTGGGACACCAGAGCCCACCTCGCTGCCTGCTGGCCCGCAGAAGGAGCCGGCTGCAAGGGCCCGTGGCCACGTGGCCAGCACCACCCGGGCCAAGAAGAGGAAGCCCAACTTCTGCCCACAGGAGACGGAGGTGCTGGTAGCCAAGGTCAGCAAGCACCATCAGCTTCTGTTTGGCACCGGGCTGCCGCGGGCCGAGCCTGCCCGCAGGTACCGTGTGTGGAGCCGCATCCTACAGGCAGTGAATGCGCTGGGCTACTGCCGCCGCGACCTTGTGGACCTCAAGCACAAGTGGCGGGACCTGCGGGCCGTAGTGAGGCGCAAGCTGGGCGAGCTGCCGGGGGTGCCTCAGGCCCTGCCCCTCACGCCCCTGGAGCAGGCCGTGGCCAAGACCTTCTGCCAGGCCCCACCCTCTGAGGGCCTTGGCCCCGAGCCACGCAGAGGTGAGTTCTTCGCCTAGCTTAGCTGGCAGGAAGCTTGTGGCCACTGATGGCTGCCGCCCCCCACATTCCCTGTGATCTCTGGATCCTTCTGTACTTTATCCTTGGCTCCTTCATTCCCACTGCCCGATGGGCCCCATTTAAGCCCCAGCCACCCAGGGGCTTGTCCCTCCCTCAGGGTCACAGAGGAGAGCTGGGCACAGACAGGACACAGCTCTCTCTGCAGGGCACTGAGTTCCTGCCTTCAGGTCATGATCCAGAGCAAGAAAGTCGTGTCCTTTGGGCAGTGTCCCGGCAGCGCTGACCCTGGTTCCTTTCCGGCTCTTTCTCTCTTGCTGGTTTGGCGTCTAGGAGAGGCCTTGCCTGGGCTGGGCTGGCCCCGAGGCATCAGGGTGGGCAGGTGGGGAACTGAGGCCTTGGTTATCTTCATCCTCCTGGGCAGAGCCTGCCCTGGCCTTTCCGGGGCATTGCTCTCGTTGGGCCCAGCACTTGGGGGTGATGGCCAGGGTCAGGGCAGGCTTGCCGCCTGGCGCCCAGAAAGCGCTGGGGCCATGCTGCGTGAGGACGGGTGCCATTCCGACTGCCTGCAGCCCCCGTGGGATGGCCTTGTGAAGCTGTCGGGGCTGCAGCCTTGGGGCCGGGAGGAGCAGGGCACCTGGTCCCCATGCTGGTCCCGTCTCTTGCTGCCTTGGGGCTGGGCTGGCTGGGGTGGGGGCGGTGGCGGTGGGTGGGGGCCCCCTCCAGACCGGCCAGCCCGCTGTTGCCCCCAGCCCATGTGAGGTCTGCAGGCTGCTGTCCTTCAGCGCCGGTTCCCTCCCTGTGCTGCTGTGCTCGAGGACTGACCAGAGGCATGGATATTAGTGGCTCGTCCTGTCCACGCTCAGGAGGGCATACTTGGCAGTCTGTGCCCCATCCATGCTGGGGGCGGGCTCCTCACTGGCTGAGGAAGAGCGTGGGAATGTCTGTGTGTGGACACGCAACCTTGCTTTCTTGGGGGTTTGGATAAATTCCCAAGTCGGATTGCTGGTCCCACGTAAGAGTGAGTTCAGCTGTCAGAAGCTGCTGCTCCGTCGTCCATAGTGGTTGTACGAGCTCAGGCCCCTGCGTCCTAGCTGGTAGTCACCCTGATTCCCACCTCCCTGGGCTGATGGGGGAGGGCCCTGACTGCAGGGTCAGCCTGCTCCAGGCAGGGGCTCGCCCTGCGCTGTCCGTCCGTCTGTCTGACCTTCTTCTTCCCAGCAGTGTCTGCTGACCCCCGCGTCCCTCTCCTGGCCTGTTGTGTGCAGCCACTCAGCCTTGATTCTGGAGGCAAGGGATCCACCAGACCCCTGTATTGTGCCCCTGTGGTGCTTGCTGCATTCATGCTCGAGCCTGGTGTGTTTGGGGTTGAGATTCTGTAGGTATTCAACCTGGCACTATTGAGGGAACCCGGAATGACCCAGCACCCCGTTCTCGTGTTTCTCTCGATCCATGTCACTGCTTTTTCAGCCTCACTGTCTGATTATGGAAACTATAAGTCAGTCTTGAAGTGAGTGGGTCATTTCTTCTTCCTGTTTTCTGAAAGGGTTTCTGTAGAATTGGTATTATTCTCCCCTTAACTGTGTGGCCACCATCCAAGATGGCATTCTTTCTCTGTGGGGAGAGTGTCACCATGGTCCCTTTAGCAGCCGGTGCAGCCTGCTCTGCTGCAGTGGGCTTCACTGTTGGGTGTCTTTCCGGGGGCTTGCCCATTGATCTGAGCTGACAGAGGAGCTGGCTCTGAAGGTTCCTGAAGGTCCTGTCGTCCGAATGCCTGTAGGACCTGTAGTGAGAGCTCCTCTTTCCTTCCTGTTGTTGCTAATTTGTGTCTTTTCTATTTGTTCTCAACTAATCTGGCTGCAAGTCTATTAGTTTTATTGATTGCTTCAAAGAGCCAGGTTTTGACATCATCAGTTTTCTCTGCTTATCCATGCCCATTTAATTGATTTCTGCTGACCTTTAATGTTTCCTTCCTGCGTCGGGGTTAATCTGTTTCTGTCGGATCATTGACTTGGGGCTTCTTTTCTAATGTAAGTATTTATTGCTATAAATTACGCTTGCTGCATTACTTCATTTACGTGCATTTGTATATTATTATCTTTTCATTGAGTTTACAATATTTTCTCATTTCCTTGGTGAGTTTTTTTTTCTTTTACTAATGATTATTTGGAAGTCTGTTGTTTTTCAAATAATTGTCCATTTCCAGGTCTCTTTCTGCTATTGATTCCTAGTTTTGTTGTGGTCAGAGAATATGTTGTGCATGATTCCAGCTGTTTTCAGCTCACTGGGATTCGCTTTGTAGACCGAGGTGTTGGCAGCCTCTGTGGGCGCCTTGTGCATCTGATGAGAACGTGCGCTCAGCTGGGGGGGGACGTCCTAGAACGTCACTCAGTCGTGTTCCCTGAGAGTGCGGATGGACAGCTGCTCCCTCTGCTCGTCCTGCTCCCCGGGGAGCGCCCGGCAGCCTCTGTCCCACCGAGCTCTGCTCTGTGTGTTTTCAGGCTGTGACGTGAGGTGCACTCTGGGGGTCTTTTGTCGTCTTCATTGGTTGCCCCTGGTGTTGTCGTAATGACATCTGCCTGGTCCCTGCCTGGCCTATTGTCCTGAGTCCTCCTCTGTCTGATGTCAGTGTGGCCACTCCAGCCGGCTCGTGACTGCTGTCATGTGACGCGTCGTCCACTCCTCTAACGTATAAGCCGCATCTTCCTATATCTCATGTATGAGCTGTATCTTTCTGTATCTCATGAATAAGGGGTAACTTCCTGGAAGGTGAAGTCAAGTGGGCCTTAGGAAGCATCATTACAAACAAAGCTAGTATAAGTGATGGAATTCCAATTGAGCTATTTCGAATCCTAAAAGATGATGCTGAGAAAGTGCTGCATTCAATATGCCAGCAAATTTGGAAAACTCAGCAGTGGCCACAGGACTGGAAAAGGTCAGCTTTCATTCCAATCCCAAAGAAAGGAAATGCCAAAGAATGCTCAAACTACTGCACAGTTGCACTCATCTCACATGCTAGCAAGAGGTGAGGTGAGGTGAAGGCGCTCAGTTGTGTCTGACTCTTTGCGACCCCGTGGACTGTAACCTACTAGGCTTCTCTGTCTATGGGATTCTCCAGGCAAGAATACTGGAGTGGATTGCCATTTCCTTCTCCAGGGGATGTTCCCAACCCAGGGATCGAACCCGGGTCTCCCGAATTGGAGGCAGATGCTTTAACCTCTGAGCCACCAGGGAAGCCCAAGTAATGCTCAAAATTCCCCAAGCCAGGCTTCAACAATATGTGAACTGTGAACTTCCAGATGTTCAAGCTGCATTTGAAAAAGACAGAGGAATCAGAGATCAAATTGCCAACATCTGCTGGATCATCAAAAAAAGCTAGAGAGTTTGAGAAAAATATCTACTTCTGCTTTATTGACTATACCAAAGCATTTGACTGCGTGGATTACAACAACCCGGAAAATTCTGAAAGAGATAAGAAAGAATACCAGACTACGTGACCTGCCTCTTGAGAAACCTGTATGCAGGTCAGGAAGCAACAGTTAGAACTAGACATGGAACAACAGACTGGTTCCAAATAGGAAAAGGAGTACGT
>SJYF01001398.1:391108-405843 GCA_006410515.1 Procapra przewalskii
GGGATGGATGGATGGATGGATGGTGGGAGAGGATGGGGGAGGGGAGGGTGGATGGACAAGGGTGGGTGGCAGCTGAATGGATGAGAAGCTTTGTGTGTTGGGATTCCACAGGAGACTTGTGTTTTAATAGGAGGGCTCTGCTCCCTGCATGCATGTGCGTCTGCAGCCCACACAGGAGCCTGGGAGCGCAGGCATTCACTGAAGCCTAGGTGGAGGCTGGGAGCAGGTGCATCACTTGGCCGGGCCCGGCGGCTTGTGTGAGGCAGAGCCAGGATTGTGGCCAGCGCCCAGCTCGAGAGCGGGGCTGTCCTGACGGTGGTGCTCTGCTGTCTCTTCCCGGCGGAGGGTGCGGCAGGGCCCTGAGGCTGCCTGTGCGGAGCACAGAGCCCAGGAGCCCGCCTGTGAGGCCCAGCTCTGCCTCCCAAGTGATCACTCAGCTCTGGCCGAGGCGGGTTCTTGGTCTCTGGAGGACAGGGCAGGGCCGGGTCTCCCCAGGGGTAGAGGAGGTTGAATGAGATGGGCGTGTGCCCCCAGCCACTGCCAGCGTGTAGCAGACTTGCCAAGGCACTGGTCTGGCCACCTGGGGTGGACCAGAGTTGCCTGTGGGCGCCTAGTAAGGTCTGCTGCGGCCTGCTCTGCCCCGGCCCTCTCTGCCCAGCCCGTCGCACCTGCACTCACCTGCGCAGCCCTGTGCTCCTGCCCCTTCCTGGGCTGCTGAGTCACCTGACCCAGGTGTGCAGCTCCTCACCAGCTGCTCTGTTGCCATGGCTACCTGGCAGGCCGAGGGAGCAGGCTGGGGTGAGGAGGGGGCCTAGCTGCTCTCCCCATCGCTGGCATGGTAAAGCCGAAGCCCAGGGGGAGGTTGATCTGGCCAGAATCTAGCTATAAATATGGGAATCAATCAATAAACAAAGTTTGGCTGTTCCATTAGCTGGAACAGTCGTCTCTGTAGGTGGATGGTTGCCAAGATCCTAATTATGAGGAGAGATTGCGTGGTAGAGAAAAATGCAGCGGTATTTTCTTTCCTTTCGTGGTTAAAAGTGGAGGGAACGCACATGCACACAGACGTGCGCACCGAGGTTTCATTATGTCCTGTGCAAGGCTGTTATTCCTCGTGCCAGTAAAAGAAGAGAGAAGATTCCGTGAGAGCCTTTAATGAGTTCTAGTTTTAGAAGCAATCAGGATAATAATTGCATGATTTAAACATTTACTAAGTTAAGGTGTTTTCTTCATCTCTCCCGCTCCCTGGTGCCCACGCCTGGGCACACGGCTCCTGGTCCCTGCCACAGCTGGGGCTGCCCCTGGGGGCTCCATCCTGGCGGCTCTGGGGGCTTCTGGGCTCCCGGCATGGCCCCCCGTGGCACACCTGGCCTTCAACCTGGCTCCGGGTCTGAGGCCTGGCCTTCCACCTGGCTCCTGGTGGGTGCGGGCTCTGGCATGTCCCACCTTTCCCTCAGCACCCTCCATCAGGAGCCGAGCCTGCTCAGGTGCCCAGCACGGTGACCATCCGTCCCGGCTGGTTGCCTGTGTCCTGATGCTGCCGTTCAGCATGCAGGCCACTCCCCCGCGTGCCCACCGTCAGCTCCCCTGACAAGCGTGCCCCGGCCTCCGAGAGTGGTCTGGAGGGGGAGCTGTGGGCCCAGGAGGGGCTCCACTGGCAGAGGGCCCGGGGCTTGGGTGGGGCTGCAGCCTTGGACCACCGAGGCCGGCTCTCTACTCTTGGGCCATTGCAGTGGGGCTCTCTGCCCCAGACCTCCGGAGGGCAGGGACTGTGTGCCCACAGGCTGATCTGCCTGGGAGCTGGGACCCTAAACTCCCATCCCTTAGCAGCGCTCTGGAGTCAGCCTGGTCGTTTCTTAGATCACATAGAAGGCTGCTGCCTGGGGGTCCCGGAGGAGTCTGACCCCAGGCTCCCCTGCCACCCTCTCACTACAGTCTAGCCTGCTCTGCCTGGAGGGTGCCCCCTGCTGACCCCTCACAGCGGCTCATGGCTGGGGGTCAGGCCTCAGGTGTGCCTACGGGTCAGCCTGCTGCTGGGGCGATGTCCCCCGAGTCCACCCTTGCTCCCTCGGCCACCAAGCAGGCGGAGACGGGCTGCAGCCCAGGGCCCTGGGACACCGCCACTCCCCTTATTCCCTCCAAGGTGGCTTCCTTACTTCTTGAAGAAGGGCTGGGGTTGCTCTTTATTCAAAAGGATAATTCCAGTGGTTGGGGGGCTCTTGAGCCAGGAAAATGCCGTGACAGACGTGCGAACCCCGGCACACTGGGACTCCCGCTCTCTTCTGCAGGGGCGGGGGTCGGGGAAGCAGAGCTGGAAGGGCTCTGGCCTGGGGCGTGTCCTGGCAGCCCGGGTTGTGAGAGGAGCCAGCTCAAACTCGGCCAGCGTACCTCCTGTCCTGGTGGGTCAGGGGGCTGGCCAGTGGGTCGGCTCGTCATGGGAACTCACAGAACGGACGTTAGGGGTGTGGCCCCCCCTCGGCCGGGGGAGTCAGTGGCGGCATTGAGTGGGAAGGAATCTCTATAGTAGGCGGTTCCTGGGGCACAGAGTGGGGGCCGGGGGCCCAGCCTGAGCCTCTGTTCCAGAGGGTGGTTAGTTCATCCCTGGACAACTCAGAGGGTCACGGCCTGAGGGTGAAGTGGGGCCCCAGGACGGCCTGCCGGGGACTTGGGGCCACCGTGCTCCTCAGTGTTAGCTGAGAGATGGGCATGAGTCAGCGTCGGAGTCTCAGCATCGTCAAAAGAGGGAAAAAAAAGAAAAGATAAAGATAGCGCTAAGTCGTGTCCAACTCCTGCGATCCCATGAACTGTAGCCCGCCAGGCTCCTCTCTCCATGGGATTTTCCAGGCAAGAATACTGGAGTGGGTTGCCATCCCTTCTCCAAAGAGGGGAGCCGGGAACCAAGAAGGGTGCCAGTGTCAAAGGTCACGTCTATGTCCAAGAGGCTGGTGAATGGAGACCTCCCTGGCGGCGGTCTCTTGATGACCTTCTGGAGACGGGATGCAGTGCCCTTGGCACGCTGCCTGGTGGGGTGGTGGTCACGCACACGAGGCTCCCCCCGGTGCTGCTGCTCTGTGCATTTGGGTCGCTGGGGGCATCTCTGCTCACGCTGGCGGGCCAGGTCAGTGCTGCTCTGCCAGGCCAGCCAGGAGCAGCTGGCACCCTGGCAGCGGCCTTCTGGCTCCAGACCGACCCTGTGCATGCGCCGCCGGGCATGGCGGGTGTGGAGGGCGGGCAGCAGGGGCCTGGGAGCGACCCTGGGCTCCAGATGGCCTGGCCAGCGCCGGCTCCTGGCCACCATCTGCAGCCGCAGCCCTGACCGTGTTTGGGGGGCTGCTTTCTACAGAAACGTGGTGTGGGGAGGGATCCTGGAGGGGGTGGCCCCCATGTGTCTGCTGCAGTTAGAGAGTAGCCTTGGCCACTGCATCTCCCGAAGTGGGAGGCCTCTCCTGAAGCCCCGAAGGGAGCTGGACTGGGGACCCGCTGTCCCACCCAGGCGGTCCTGGGTTCTTGGGGTCAGTGCTGCTCGGGCAAGGAGCACCAGCCCCAGTAGCCACGTGTCCCCGTTGGAGCCGGGCCGCGGCTGAGTGCCACTGCTCCAGCCCCCACCGCCCCGGGCAGGCAGCCTGTGGTCCTGGGCCCCCAGAGGTCCCGGGCTCATGGCTCCTGCTTAGCCACCCCTCCCACCCTCTCCTTCGCTGAGACTCTGTCCCTGTGCCCGAGGGAAGGGGTCCACCGCACGCGTGCTGAGTTCGCCAGCGGCTGGGGCACGAGGTCTCCCGGGAGTGAGCCCGCCATCCCTGGTGCTGATCAGGGGTCCGGACTGCCGGGGCTGCCCTGCTCCTGGCGAGCCGGGGTGTCCCAGGAGAGCCCCTAACCTCTGGTGCCGGCTTCCCTGCCTGAACAGCGGTGACCTCATGCAGTGTGTAGAGACTAAGCGCCCTAAAAGGTCCCTCGGAGCCCCCGAGTCCAAGACTTGGGACCCCCAGGCTTCTGCCCATGGTGTGGGCTCAGTGGCTGAGGTCGAGGCTGGCCATCTGGAGGCCTTGGGGTGGGGACCTGGAAGAGTGGAGAGGTGGGCTTATCTCCCTGAGGTCTGGCTGAGGCTGCGGCCGTCACGGGTGACCTCAGGGTCTGGACCTTTGGGTTGCACCTGAGTTCGGTCTTCCCACTAGCAGCCTCATCCAGGGAGGGCCGTGGGGATGCAGATTCCAGAAGTGGGTCCAGGCCAGAGGTCATCCGAGGCCCTGCACTCATCACCACCTTCCCGGCTGTGGGCCCAGTTCCCGCAGAGCCACCGCCTCTGCCGTGTGTAAGCCCAGTAATTGAATTGCGATTGATAGTACTTGTCGGTTTAAGATCATGCTAATTGCTTCATTTCCCAGAACACTCCTAAAAAAAAAATGAATCTCCCTGCGATGTTTAGCAGTGGGGTGAAATGACCCTGGTGGAAACGAATCCACGGTCCTGATGGGCTGCAGCATGGTGGACGGGGAGCAGGGGCGTGGCACCTGCATCTCAGAGGTGTGGAGGGGCCTCCCCTCCTGGCTCTACCCTGGCCACGTGCCTGGCACTGAGGGAGGAGGCTTGGATTTGCTGGGTGGGAGGTGTGGGAACTTGACTCCTAGGTGAGCGGCTTTGCCCAGGGTCACCTGGCTGGGCAGTGGAGGAGCCATCTGCTGCAGGGAAGGGGCTCAAATCCCTGCCCTCCCCCTCTCTGAGAGGCCCTTCTTGAACCCCTGTGACGTCAGTGCGCCCAGCACAGCCCCAGGCGTGTGCTCTGTGAGTGGCATGCCCACATCCTTCATCAACATCACTTCTGCTTTCTTGGGCGAGCGGAGTTAAGATAGAGGAGGGTGGCAGGGAGAATGCAAGCGGCCAGCATGACGAGCGGGGTGGGACGCACCCCAGAGTCCCGGGTCCAAGTTCTGCTTTTTACCCCACTCACTAGCTTCAAGAAGTTCCTCAGTCTTCAGACAGCAGTGGGGCTTCCATCCATCCACCGTCCACTGTTCTTCTGTCCGTCCAGCCATCTACCCATCTGTTTCGCTTCCATCCGCCATCCATCTATCCATCCACTATTCATCTCTCCGTTCATCCACCCATCCAGTTTAGCATCCATCCATCCACTATCCATCCACCCACTGCCCAGCATCCACCTGCCCACCATCCACTATTCATCCATCTACCATCTACCACCCACGTGTGCGGCCATGCTGGGTGCCGGGTGTACAGAGGGGCAGGTCGGCCCCTCAGTCCAGGAGTTGCCGGAGGGGACGAGGAGTGAGGTATCTGCAGGACTGAGGGGCCTGTGGGAGGTGCACTGAGCCCTCCGCGCCGGATACCCTCTTCTTTCCTCTAGCCAGGCCTGCAGGTCAGTGCTGGGGACGCCATCCTGCAGAAGACTGCACCCTTCCAGGGGCCAGCACTGGGTCCTCTGCACTCAGTGAGGGTGCTCACGGCCCCGGGATGCTCAGCGTGGGCTTTGACCTTCGGGTTAGGGGACAGTGCTTTAGATCCCAGCAGTGTCTCTGAGTTGAGAGGTGACCCTAGGCTCATTTCTGGTTCTTGGCCGTGCCCTTGACCTCTGAACTGCAGCCCCAGGGACCTAACGGCTGTCCTCTTCTTTCCACAGAGCGACCTGTTAGATGTGAACCAGATCATCAAGGACTTGGCCTCCATGGTTTCAGAGCAAGGAGAGGCCATCGGTGGGTACCCACAGCATCTGCCAAGCCACCTGCCCCACCCGCCCTAGGGCCCCTGCATCTGGCTTTGACCCGAGTCCTTCCAGCGGCTACCCCAGGGAGGGGTGGGCACGGTCTGGCAGGGCTGCCCGGCAGACAGTGGGACCTGGGCAGGTTCCGGTGGTCCAAGCCTCTGCCAGCCGCCCTCCATGCCCTCCCCCCAGGTCGGCCCAACCCCTCAGGAAGGCCAGCCCGGGGATGCCCCCTGAAGTGTGGGCCCTTCTTCCTGCTTGTGGGAGCGTCCAGGCTGCCTGCCCCTCACCCTGCACCTTCCTCCCAGGAGCGTGTGCGGTGGGGACTGGCCGCGCCGGGAGAGCCGTCCTGCCCCTGCGGTGGCCCCGTTCCCTCCACGCAAGGGCCCCCGCCCCACCAGCCTGGCCGTCCAGCCGTGTGGCCTCAAGGCTTTCCTGCTCCTCTCCCTGTGCCCGGGTGCCCAGGGCGGTGCTGGGCCACAGCCCACGGCCCTCAGGAGCGAGACGGCTCCCAGTGCCCAGAGCCGCTTGGTTAACAGGCAGCTTAGGGCCGGGGCCCAGGCCTCCCCACACCCCTCTCCACGCTGCTGTCAGGCTGAGTTGTCGCCTCAGTGGGGCCTGGAGGCCAGGGCGTGCTGAGGCCCAGGCATGTCCTGCTCCCCAAGAGGCAGTGCAGTCCCCCTCCCCTGGTGTGTGCTGCACCCCCAGGAGCAGAGCGAATGAGGGGGTTGGGCCATGCTGCCTGCCAGCCCCTCACTGGTCCGCAGGCCTGGGTGCCCACGGGAGCCCCGCTTCTGCTGCGGGCAGCTCTGGGCATCACCTGTCCTGGCTCATGGCACCTCTCCTGGACCCTCCCTGTCTCCACGTGCTCGATCGGCTCTGTGGGTGACCGTCTCAGGGTGGTTGTGCAGAATGCTCTGTACGCTCCAGATGGACACCCAGGTGCTTCCCGGATGGCCACTAGATGGTCACTCGGTCCCCGTGATGGGCCAGTGAGGGGGGCCTCTCTACTGGGCGGAGGGCTGGTGAGGACTGACCTCCTCCAGTGCCGTGCCTGCTGGAGGGGTGGGCCCCAGAGCCCAGAGTAGCCACAGCCCGGGACCCCACTGTGTGCCAGAGTGGGTGTCCCTGGACGGCGGGTGTCCATGAGGCCCGCGTCCTCCCCAGCAGGGGCGGTAGGGCCAGCCCGCTGCCCTCAGCCTCCGGTGCCTTTCCAGGGTCCAGCAGCAGCAAGGCCTTGTGCGGGCGCAGTTCCAGCCCTGAGCCAGCGCTGCCCGGGCCGGGCCCCCACTCACGCACCAAGACACGGAAGCCTAACTTCAGCCCCCAGGAGACGGAGGTGCTGGTGCAGAGGGTGACGCGTCACTACTCGTTGCTGTTCGGGGCACTGCGGGGCCCCCCCGCCCGCAAGCACCGGGTGTGGAGCAAGATCCTGCAGGCGGTGAACGCGCTGGGCTACTGCCGCCGGGACCTGGGTGACGTCAAGCACAAGTGGCGGGACCTGCGCGGGGTGGTGCGCAGGAAGCTGGCCGAGTGCCCCCGCACCCCCGCCATCCTCACGCCTGTTGAGCGCATGGTGGCCGAGACCTTCGCGGCCCCGGACACCCCCAGGGAGGGCCGTGCCATCAAGCCCCTGCCAAGTAAGTGGCTCCCCACAGCCTGCCCGGAGCCTCCAGCAAGGCCCGCTCTGCGTCCAGGTGGGGAGGCCGAGGCTCCAGGCCAGAGAGGGGCACCCCTCGCCCATGCCACTCAGCCGCAGGCCAGGCCAGGCAGCATCAAGGGCCCTCAGCCTCCCAGGGCATGCTGACCCCAGAGCCCCAGGCCCACCGCTGGCGCCTTTGCGGCCACTCCTGACCCTGACGAAGAAGACGGTTGCCTGGCTGGGTCTTAGCCGCCGCCTCCAGCTCCTCCTCCTCCTGCTCCTCGTCCTCCTCCTTTCAAGACACCTCTGCAAGCCCATCACAGCGCCCTTTGCCGCAGTAGCATTGGCTCCACCCACAGCTCGAAGCGGGCCCCTGCAGACCCTCGCCTCCCCCTTCCTGGGGAGCTGCTGGAAGGACTTTAGGGAGAAGCTGAAAGCAGGACCAACTGTGTCCTGAGGGCTGCCGAGCGGACAGCAGGAGGGCCTGCAGGAACAGCAGGGGCCATCGACGCCTCAGCAGAGACCCCAGCAGACCTTTTCGGGGGGTCTCCACCAAACAGGCAGGGGCAGGTCAGAGATGCACACGGACCCAGGACACAGCCGTGCCCTGGGCTGGACTAAGTCACAGGCCTGGACAACGGGGCAGGGCCTGCCTGTTAGTCGTTGGGGGGGCCGCCTGTTCTACCAAGAGAGCCGGGTCTTGCAGGTGGGCACACTCTAAGGCCCAGAGGAGCTGGTGGGGGGGCCCCGGGTGCTCAGACCCATCCTGCCAGCCCCCCGTCTGGGAGTGGGGCAGGAGCTCGGTGGCTCCAGTGTGTGACGCTTGGTTCTGCAAGTTCTGCCATGAGACCCAGCTCAGCCCAGATGTCCCACCCTCCATGGTGGGCCGGCACCCCGTCCCCCATCCCCTGTGACCCATTGGGGCAGCCAGCTGCTGACCGGTCCTTCAGTGCCCAGGCTGCACCTGCGTTTATGGGCGCCAGCTCTGCCTCAGGCCCTGGGCGGTCGAGGGAGATGTGTTCACTTCTGTTCAGTCGCTCAGTCATGTCCTACTCTTTGTGACCCCATGGACTGCAGCACGCCAGGCCTCTCTGTCCATCACTAACTCCCAGAGTTTACTCAAACTCGTGTCCATTGAATCAGTGATGCCATCCAACCATCTCATCCTCTGTTGTCCCTTTCTCCTCCCACCTTTAATCTTTTCCAGCATCAGGGGAGATGTGTGCATGTAGCCATTTCTACCTCTGAGTTTTCGCCAAAATGCGTGAATTCAGAGGCTCGTCCTAAGAGTTGGCTTGATGCTTGTTTGCATCTGTCAGGTCAGCCCACAGAGTACCAGCTGGTCTCTGCTGATGGCTGTGTGCACAGCTGTGGTCACTGTCCACTTGTCTGGGCAGCACCAGGTCCTTCTTCTCGGGGGGAGAGGAAATAGCATAGAGAATTGCCTTAGTGCTCCCGGGGATTCCAGCCCTGTTCCTACCGGGTCGAGGGCCCTCCTTCGTCCTGACTCACCCCTGCACTGTTCCTGCCAGCCTGGCCACGTGTCGTCACAGGATAGGGTGGACTCGCGGGTGTTTTACATGATACTGCCTTTTCACCCCCGGTGCCGCAGAGGGGTGTCTCCTGGTGTCCCAGAATGGCTCAGCTGTGCTGCTGGGGTGACATCTTGGGGGCTCTGCCAACACACCCAGCAGGCCCCTGCTTGAAGTCCCTGGTGTCCACTCGGAGCTGCACAGTCATCAGAACCAGCTGTGTGGCGCGGGGACGCCGGCAGCCGGCATGTGCTGTTGTCCTGGGAGGCAGTGGTGTTCCCAGACCCTGATGGCCATCTTCACGGATGCTCTCTGTGTGCAGAGCTGTTCCTGGGCTGGACTCACCTGTTCTGAGGGGCTGCCAGGCCCCAAGGACAGACAGTGCCAGGGTCTCTGACCTGACACTCAGGCTGGCCAGGGCCCATGCCGGGGGGGTGGGCGGTGCCTATCCCCACAGCCTCTGACCTCTGGAAGCCGGACTCCCTGTTTGTGCCTCCCCGACCCCTGCTCCGAGTGACTGGAGGGTCTCCTCTCTGTAATTGCTTGTGTTGTCTTGATTTGCAGATAGTATTGAAGCTGGCCTTGAGGCTGCGTCCTCGCACACAGAGGCGGCCAGTGAGCTCCTCGCTGGAGCCAGCCGGCACCAAGTAAGTCAGTGTGAGGGCACGGCCCTCCGCCCCTGCCCGCGCTGGAGGGGCAGGCCTGCAGGGTCTTCTCTGCGCCCAGGCCTACTGCTGTGGGGGAGGGGAGAGGTAAGGGTGCAGGCTGCGTGCCCAGGATGGTCAGCCTTGCCTGCCCTGGTCTGCATCCCCACTGAGGCCGTGTCCTGGGCCTGTGCCCCCAGCTCAGCGAGCGAGAGGGCAGCGGTGAGGGGTGAGCGGCTCCCAGGGGCGGGTCTTGCTGCCATGGGCGCTGGTGGGGCTGCGGCTTCCCAGCCCCATGGGCGGCACCCAGCTTCCCCCACAGGAGGCCCTGTGGCTTTGGCTGTCCTGGAGGGCGCGGCTGTGGAGGGGGCTCCCTGTCTGCCCCGGGCCAGGTGTGCGCCTTGCCGCTTGGGATGTGTCAGCTGGCTCCGGGGCAGTGAGGACCACTGTCTGACCCTCATTTGCTTGAGGCAGGACATCAGGCAGCTCTGGGGACACTGCTTCGACACAGCCGTGAGCCCCTGGCCAGGCCAGGGTCCGGCAGGAAGTGGGCGCCGTGAGCGTCCTCTGCTTGCCGCCTGCCCCCAGGCCCCCTGCTCCATGCCAGGCCCTCGCTCAGAGACAGAGCCCCCAGAGCCTGTGTCTCCCAGAGCTCGAGTCCTAGGGGTGGGGTGGGCAGATGGTGCAGTCCAGTGACTCGGGGCCCTGGGCCCGCTGAGGCAGGGAGGGCTTCCCGGGGCGTGCCGGGCAGGAGCGGGGGCAGAGGCTGAGGAAGGGGCTGCCCAGGCGGGCTCAGGCTGCCGCAGCCAGGGAATAGACCTGTGCAGGCCGTGCCACCGGGGGCAGGGAGGGGTTGGGAAGGTGGTGGACACTGTCCGTGCTCCCCGGGGGCTTTGGGATGTCGGCACTGTGCTGGGAGAGGGACTTGGGTTGCCTCCGGGGAGGAGGGGTGCAAGGTGGGGCCAGCCACAGGGGAGAGCGGCCCCTCCCAATAGAGCCTCCCTCTGCAGTCCTCCCCAGTGGGGAGCCTGGAGGCCACTGGACTCCGCGAGGGTGCGTTGTGGGGGCGCCCACTGGGTCCACTGCTGGCAACCTCTTTTTTTGCGTCAGGACCCCCTGACTCCTCTGTGAGGGTGAGGGTTGGGCGCGCATGACAGCTGGTGTAGCCGCCAGGGGTGGGCTGCGTCTGCAGGGCGGGGCGGGGCAGGGCTGTGGCCTCTGATGGCGGCTCAGGGCCCTCTGCCCACACAGCCTGTCTCCCAGAGAGAAGGTACCATCGGAACTGACAAGCACAGCGGGCTCCCTGGGCCTGGTACCCCCCCGGGCTCCCAGAGAGAAGGCGCCACCGGAACTGACAAGCATGGTGGGCTCCCCGGGCCCGGTCCTCCCGGGCTCCCAGAGAGAAGGCACTGTGGGAACTGACAAGTGCGGCGGGTTCCCCGGACCCGGTTCCCCCAGGCTCCCAAAGAGAGGGTGCCGCTGGAACTGACAGGCACGGCAGGCTTGTCAGAAGCCCGTCCTGGCCTCTGCCGCGGGAACGCGGAGCTGGACATTGCTGCCAAGGGCCTCAGTCCCGAAGCCTCATCTCAGGAGAGAAGCAACAAGCCAGCAGGGCGGCTGGTTCCCCTCGTGCCCCCAAGGGCCACCGGGTCAGAAGGATCAGCACGAGCCTGGACCACAGAAGGAGGAGGAGGACAAGGAGATGGCGGCGGGAGGCCACCTGTGCCCAGGCACGGCAGGCTTGGAACCTGGCCTGCCTGGTGCCAGGGTGCACGTGGGCCCGGTGCTCTGGGGTGACGCTGCCCTCCCAAGGTGGGACCCTGCCCCATAGGTGAGGCGAGGGGGGTTGTGCCCAGGAGGTGCAGCCCTTGGTGGCCACCAGGCAGGAAGCCCTCCGGCTCCCACCCACTGCCCGAGCGTGCTGGGAAGTGTCGGCAGCACAGGCATCACGGCCTCTGGCCTTCCACGTGCAGACAGGGCTTTGAGACCCCGAGGAGAGAAGGGCATCCCCCAGTCACACGACTCCCAGGAGGTGGAGCTGGTTTTGGAGCCCAGTGTGTAGGATTCCAGGTCTCAGCTTTTCCCAGCGGAGTGTTGCTATTGTGTCCACTCTGCATATCTTCCTGGGCGTGGTGGATGGCTGGCTGGACAGACAGATGAATGGAGGGTTGGGGAGGTGGACGGATGGACGAAAGGCTGGAAGGGCATCAGCACAAGTGTGTGGATGGACAGAGAGAGACATGGGTGAATGATGGCTGGGTGCATGGGCTGGCTTACAGATGGACAGCTGAGAGATGAACAGTGGATGGTCGGGAAGATGCACACGGATGGATGGGTGGACGGAAGGAAGGAGGTGGGCTGATGGAGGGACGGATGGATGCTCGACCAAAAACATGGGCAGACAGATGAAGAGGTGGATGTGTGGGTGGATATGTGTAGGAAGACAGATGGACGGACAGAACAGTGAGTAGATGATGACCAGCTTGGGTGAGCAGACGGACAGACAGATGGCAACCTGGCGGTGGCACCTTGGCCTTGGAGCCGCCAGGTTGGAGTTTTATCTCAGCATCCCTGGAGGATGTCCTCCGCCTTCTGAGTCTCGGCGTCCTGTGAGGGCGCTGCTGCAGACCATGACGGGGCCCCAGAGAGGCCGAGATCACTGTGTGTGCAGTGGGCCTTGGGCACCGAGGGCCCTCCCCACACTGCCCGGGTCCCAGCCGGCGAAGGCTCATGTTTCCTGTCTCCCCCTGCTAGCTGACAAGGAGGACGAGGTCCCCAGCTGCCTGTGGCCCCCCCTACGGACTCTGGATGGGCCGAGCCTGCCCGAAGCCGACCCCCTGGACCCTCGAGGAGCCTTCCCTGTGGCTGCCTCCTCACCCTCCCCACCCGCCTCTCCGGGCTCAGTGCCCCCGGCAGCCGCGCTTCCTGGGCCAACCCGACCCTCGCCGCCCACCTCGGCAGGATCCCAGCCCTCTGGGAAGGCTGCGGGGGCTGAAGCCTCGGAGCTGGAGCGGCGGCTGCTGGACGTGCAGCGGCGGCAGGGTGCCCTGCTCAGCGCCTGGTCCCAGCAGCAGAGCACGCTGATGGCCCAGCAGAACCTGCTGCTGGAGCGGCTGGCCGAGCAGAGCCAGCGGCTTGCCGACGGTGTCGAGGCGCTCACCCAGACCCTGGGGAGGCTGGTGGAGGCCCTCCCGGCCCAGGGCACCTCGCCCGCCAGCCCAGGCGGCTCCCCGCGGGGCGGGACTCTGTGCAGGCCGGCCAGAGCCTCCCAGGGCAGCCGCACTGGCCCGGAGGCCTTCTCAGGGATGATCCTGAAAGTGGAAGAGGAAACCTAGGATCTGAGCCCCACAGGCCCTCGACAGAGCTGGAGAGGACACAGGACATCGCCAGCGTGCCCCTTCCGTCCTGCCATTGCCCGTGGGCCCAGCGACCCGAGGGAGCGCAGGAACAAGGTCTGCTCAGGGACGACGTGGGGGACAGCCGAGCCCCACTCTCCCATCCGGCACGTGCACACGGGCACAGCGCCCCCAGACCACTGCCTGGTGCGTAGACCCTGGAAGTGTGCCTCAGCCGGTCACCCAGAAGATGCCCAGCATGTGCCCCGGAGTGACTCCTGGGAGCCCCGCTGCTCTGCAGGTGTATAGACTGGGGTGGGGGCTGGGCACCTGCGTCTGCTTGGTTTTGCCCCAAGGGACCCACGCCCGAGGGCCTGTGGTCATTGTTTATGTCTGTGATGTGAGATACATGTGTGCACAAATGTTCCTTGGTACTGGTCCGGATAGGGTGCCATTTTATACCTACTGACTCTTTTTGGAAAAAATATTTTTCTTATATAAATATAAAATAACAATATATATATAAAAAAAAACCAGACAGTGACGAGGGTGACGCTGACAGAAAGTGAGAGGCAGCTGGTCCGTCCTGGTGGTGGTCTGTGCCCTGCGCCTGCCCGCAGGCAGCCCTCAGCCCTCCCTGGGCTTGCCATCCGCCTCGCCTGTGACCCCAGGGCGGGGCAGCCCCCAGGGCAGCCCCAGGAGGCAGGCTCATGGCCGGCCACGCGGCTCCAATGGCGGTTTGGGCCCTTGTGGCCTTGAGGCCGGGCTCCCCTCCGGCTTCCCCTTTGCCTCCTTCTCCGGACTTGTGACAGCAGCCTTTTCCAGCAGTAGGAAGCTGAGGTCCTGGCTGGGGCAGCCCAGCTTGGAAGGAGCTGCGCGTAGGGTGGGACCTACACGGAGGGAGGGATGTTTCCTGGTTTCACTGTTCCCTGCGGAGCCAGTGGTGAGTCAGTAACTTTGGTCCCCCAAAGCGCCCAGGTCGCTTAGTGGCTCCTCCAGCCCTCCGCAGTGTGGCCAGCGTCCTTCCAACCTCCTCGTCCCTGTGGTCAGACGACACCTGGTGTCCTCCATGGTGGCCTTTCCTGCTGCCCTGCAAAGGTTGGGTGTATCTCAGGTCTGCTCTTGGTGGATAAACTGCAGGTTAGGGGTGGTTCAGACTGTAAAGAGTCTGCCAGCCATGCAGGAGACTGGGTTCGATGCCTGGGTCGGGAAGATCCCCTGGAGAAGGAAATGGCAACCCACCCCAGTGCTCTAGCCTGGAAAATCCCATGGACGGAAGAGACTGGTAGGCTGTAGTCCATGGGGTCACAAAGAGTTGGACACTACCGAGAGACTTTACTTTTACCAGGAGCCCACGCAGGAAACATTAATGTGGAAAAAGCTGTGGTTGTAAAGGCTTTGCTGGTTTGCAGGGAGAAGCGAAAATAGCCAGGCTTGTCCCCTCCCTGCAACCCCCTCACCTACCCAGTCACCCCAGCACTGAGCCGGAGGCATCTCAGAGGCCGGCCCTGAGACCTGGGGTCCCGGCAGATGGGTTTCTCTGAGGGAGGGCCCTGCAGGCCTTTGGGGGGCCCTCAGGGGGAGAAAGAAGCATCACATGAGCCCATGGGCAGCTGTCACGTAGTCTGCAGGGGGCAGGAGGGCCAGTGTCGCAGAATAACAGGTTCAGGCCCGCCAGGTGCCGAGTTCAGGTGCAGAGGTCTGCACGCGGGACCTGAGCAGGTGATTGTTAGAAGTTGAGGCTTTTAGAGGGGATCGAGGTGAAGTGGGATCCCTGGGGTGACTTCCATCTCAGTGTGAAGAAGAAATGAGGACAGAGACGCATGCGGGGGGATGGCCACGTGAGGACCTGGGAGGAGGTGGCCAGCC
>SJYF01001398.1:457769-468952 GCA_006410515.1 Procapra przewalskii
GAATCCCAGGGACGGGGGAGCCTGGTGGGCTGCCGTCTATGGGGTCGCACAGAGTCGGACACGACTGAAGTGACTTAGCAGCAGCAGCAGCAGCAAACGGTGGCTCCAACACTTTTCCACGCATTATTAACTCATGCAATCTACACAATGAGACAGAAGCTAGTATCTATCCATTTTACAGATGAAGAGACTGGGATCCAGAAACGGGCAGTCACTTGCTCACGCATGGTTCCGTGATTTCTAGTAGTGTTTGAGTTGGAGTTTGAACTCAGGAGACTGACCTCGAAACATCTGCTTTTAACCCAAACTTCTGATAAACCACAGCTGCTCACTTGCCTCCCGAGCTTGTTCTCCAGGAGCGCCACCACCAGCGGCCTATCTGTGCCATCCTTGTCATTACTGGGAATGGCTAGATTCATCTTTGTCAAGCTTGCACTTTCTCCCAAAGTTTGAATTAACCTCGACATTAATTTGCTGATGAAGAGCCTGCAGTAGGTCATATAGCATGAGCACCTGTGATATTCTAATACATTTCCAAGGAAATTATTGTAATATGCTAAATGGGAGATTTAAAGGTTACTTGTTCCCCTGCAATCTATGAACTGTTTTATGAAAAAGTCATAACTGAAATAATTGAAGTGTCAGAAAAGAAAAAAAGGATACGAGCCAATCAACAATTCTGGTATCACTTACCCATCATCCTGATTTTATGTGGTATTTTGGCAACTCACCATCTTTGAATATTGCTCTGGACAGCAAGAAAGGGCAAGAGGGAGGGACTTCAGGATCACAAGTGACACAGCTAGGGGCTCAGTTACCTGGGCTGAGCCTCTGACTTTATTCAGAGAGCAGGTTCCCCATCCCCAGAGGTGTGCAGCACCCCACACATGTCCTCCTGGATTAGATGCTGTTGCAAGATCCATGTCTTCTATGGTTGATGACCCAGGTGTTGTTGACTTAAAAAATAGCCACAACCTAAAAGTTGAGCGTCATGTTTTATTCAGTGGGCATTTTTAGGACTTCAAGCCTGGGAGACAGCATCTCAAGTGACCCTGAGAGAATCGCTGTGAGGAGGAGGCGGGGGAGGAGTCAGTTTACATAGAACTTTTCAACAAAGGGCAGGTAGTGTGAACATCAAAAGTATTTTGTGAATTAAAGAGAACCCGACCTCTCCAGTTAAGGAGTTTAGCGCTTTTCTGTGTCTGGGAAGGTGCAAGAGTGTGAGCTCACTGAAATCGGTCCACTCATACGCATCTCAGCCACCCGGGGCCAGCATCCTGTGTGTGTTCACATCCTCCTCCCCTGGGGAGGGCTCACCGTAGGAGTGGCTGCAGCCTGGCGGCTGCTGGATCATACAAGTAGCTTTCCCTTCTGGAGGAATTCACATTTGGAGGACCGCAGTCCTTGATGACTCTGACATCCTGGTTTACTATACGGCAGGAAATACTCCACTTCCCCCTGGAGGGACCCAAGGTTCCTCCCAACCCTGAGTTTCTGAGATTCTCAGAACTTAGGTCCAGTCCAGAGAAGCAAAGTCACTTCCCCAGGACCTCATAGCAAATTCCAAACTGGAGTCCAGACACCGGAAAGTCAGTCCTGGGTCTTTGTGGAAGGAGTTCAGGGAGAGAAGCGGGGAAGGGTTGCGGTGGGTGGGGTGACAATGTGAGTGGGGGTCAGATGTGGATGGAGAGAGTGGGGACAAGTGTTGAGTGCCCAGTCAGGCTGCGTGTGTGTCTAAGCTTTGAAGAGTGAGCTCTGCAACGCACATCGAAGGAACATTAAGTGGTGTCAAAGCCAGAGATGATCTCTGGACAGGAGCCCAAAGTCTATCAAACAGCCTGGCTTGGCCTGTGAGCCCAGTGGCCTGCAGGAGTGTACAGGCCTGGGAAGAGCACCCTGACCTGAGGCTCGGCCTCCAAGCCAGCACTCCAGGTCAGTGGAGGAGGCTGCCACTGGATGTCATATTAGCTGATTTTGGGGCCCCTACCGAATCCCCATTGCCAGAGAGTACACCACTGGTGGGGCTTTGCAGGGGGTGCTGTGGGGTAAATGCTCCCCTCCACAGCCCTGTTTGGGAGCTCTTCCTCAGTGTTGCCCAAGGATCTGGTTAACAGGCAGTTTTTCACCAGGCGAGCCTGGGTGAGCCCGAGGCTCCCAGGTGACGCTGGCCATCTGGTCCTTAGGCTGCCCGCCACCTAGCCAGCTGATGAGGGGCCCAGCGGGTGGTACGGTTTTTCCTGACTCTCTGCCATGTTAGACTGCAGAGCGTGGGCAGTTTCTAAAGCTGGGAAGAGCGGGCTCGGGTTTTAGGAGTCTGGGATTTGCAACATGGAGTCTGAGAGTGGCTTTTGCTTGGAGGGGCTTGCAGAGAGCCATGGGCCGGAGCTGTAGGTAGCAGCCCAGCCTCTCTTACTGTGTGTCTCGGGGCAAGTGAATTAACCTCCCTGCACCACCCGTGTCTCATTTGCGCAGTGCGTGTAATACCCAAATGCAGTATCGCCTGATACTATAGTGCAGTAATACCTGAGCACAGTCAACGCGTGGAGAAGTAAACGTCGAAGAGAAAGTTCCTGGGGACATAACGGTGAGGCGGAGATGAGAAACCTTCCTAAGGCTGCATTAGGAAATGCTCAAGGGAGGGCCTAGCAGGAAACAGGTGCAGAGCCTGGCACCGGGCCGGGTGTCCAGGTGGCATCTGGGCATGGCGGGAAGGATGCTCTGGAGGTAGGGGAGCCCCCACGTCAACCCCCACACCCCGCAGCCTCCCTGCACAGGAGCGGCTCTCCCCTGGGTGCTGGCCTCCTGGGCTGGGCTTGGGAAGTGAACAGCTCAGGGCCCACCGTTTCAGGCTCACATCTGGTCTCCCCACTGCTCTCGGGGAAGCCCTATGGTGGGTGGATGGAGGGCACATGTGCCCTGGAGTCTCCACAGATATGCACATAACCAAAATGCTTTTCTTTTACCTGGAATGCTTGTGTTCTGGCTACAGGGGAAAGATTTTATTTTCCCTCTCCATAAATAAATGGAAGCTGTGAAACTTAACGCGGTGAGAAGAGCTGGGTATTTTCTTCGGCTGAGCCCTGGGGCATCCCAGCTGGTGAGCCACTAGGAACATCCAGAAGATGGGGGGTGGAGAAAAGAAAAGGGAATCTCCTGAGGACTGGACTCCGCGATGTTTAGGGTCACCTGGTGGCCATACTCTCCCCGGGAGACCCCTCCCATCCACACTGGCAGGTTCAGGGAAGTTCCCTGCCCCACAGCCCGAGAAGGCCTGGCCCCGTCCAGCGGGCCCCCTCCTGTCTGAGCTGCTGTTTCTCCTGAGTGGCTGGATTGTCTTGACAACAGCCCAGAAGTCACCTCCCCTGGGGACTGAAGGACCCAAAAGGCTACTAGTTATTCAGTTGCTCAGTCGTGTCTGACTCTTTGCTACCCCATGGACCGTGGCACGCAAGCTTCCCAGTTCTTCACTGTCTCCTGGAGTTTGCTCAAACTCACGACCATCCAACTGTCTCATCCTCTGTTACCCCCTTGTCACAGAGACTCCATATTCACCTATTCACCCCTGAAGTTCAGGCGTCCACAGGCCCCTGGTCCGAGAGGCTGCCCCTCCCCTGACCTGTGTGAGTTTGCTGGTTTCCTTTCCATGGTCTATTTCCCCCGGGCCAGACTGTGAGCTTCATGGGGCAGGTCTCCATGCTGTTGGCTGCAGGGGGCTTTCCCAGAAGATGAGTGCACGATGAAGTGAGTGAAGGGGTCAGTGGACAGGACTCCCTAGACGGGGAGATTTCTGCAAGCCCTGCATTGCTCTCAGCCTGTGCTTGGTAGGGGAGGGCTGGCACGGAACCCCGGGACCCAGGAATCTGGGTGTTGGGGTGGGGAAGGTCCAGGGTGGCTTTTCTGAGTTGACTGACCCCTGTCTCCCTGAACCTGCAGAGCCGCCTCCCCCCGACCCCGTGCCCAGCCCAACTACCCGGCCAGTGGCACAGTGCTCCTGACGGACAGGATGCTGAACCAGTGGGACTGGGAGGTGTTCCCACCTCCTGGCAATATCCCCCCCACCAGGCAGGCCCCCAGGCCCCTTCATGTGTAGCAGCCTGAGGCAGGGCACCGTGCCCGCCGCTGAGTTAGGGGTCCCAATGTGAGCCTGGTCCAGCTAAGGGGCAGGTCATGGGGATGGGAAGGCCCTCGGGAAGCCCCTACCCTGTTGCACCTGGGGCCCAGCCCCAGCCTGGAAACGGCCGCTGAGCTGTGACCAGCGTGAGGGTGGTGAGTGTACTAGCCAGGAGCTCACCTGCTGGTCCCTCTTGTGAGCAAGTCAAGAGGGGGCCACCAGGACAGAGCCACACCCAGTGAGGACTCAGGCCCCACAGCCTGTGGGCCACCAGTCACTGCCGTCTGAGCTTGGGGTCAGACACAGCCCTGCAGAAAACTTCGGGGTCTGGGGGCAGGGATGGCCCCTCCTGGGGTTCTTTGGGTGGCCTGTGGTCAGGCCTGCTTCCTGGATGAAGCAGATGGGGAGTTTCCTGTGGGAGGAGCTGAGCCTGAACCAGAAAAATTTGGGGGTAAAAGCATTGGGAGGGGTGTGGGGAGCAGTGGTGGAGGGGTGGTGGGCCCTTCATGGAGCAGGCAGACCCTTGTGGTGGACCCCTCTGCTGGGTCCTGAGGCTGGCCCCCCACTGCCTCCCGCAGAGCACAGCAGCCCAGGGCTTGGCCCCCTGCCTGTAATCTCGGGGCCAGATCTGTGTGCTGTGCAGGGCCAGGTGGACCGGGGGTTGAACCCGGGTTTGATTGTGTGAGTGTGACCCAGGGGAGAGGGGGTTGGGGGCTGGACCGTGGGAGGTCTCCAAGCTCCCTCGAGCCGTGTTGGACGGGTCAGTCCCTTGTCATGGGAGCCTCTGCCCAGTGCTGCCTCCCAACAGGACAGGGGCTTCCCACGAAGAGCTAGAGAGAGCAATCTCAGAAGGGACACCCCATCTCCTCTGCCCGTTCTGTTCCTTACAACTGTGGGGGGTCCTGCCTCGCAGAGGGAGGGGCAGCTTGGGGCGTGGGCCCCAGGAGCAGCCGCCACTGCAGGGGGACCGTCCTCCCCGGGCAGCCGCGGTGATTAAGGATTGTGCCCCCACGAGCTGGTCAGAGCGCCGGGTGCGCAGCAGAGCAAGGTGGCTGCTTCCGTAGGCTGGTCGGCCCCTTGCCACATCACGGCCTAATTCTTCAGCGGTGATGCCTCCGACGACTTCCCGAGATCGCTCTGGTGCTGCGGAGACCATTGCGCTGAATGCAATGAGGATCCCGCAGCCAAAATATGAGGAGACCAGGGTTTGCTGGGCAGGAGGCAGGGGAGGCACTCTGGCTCTGGTACCCGTGCCCCCAGAAACTGTCCACCCGTGGGGGACCGTTCCCCGCTCAGAGTCCCTCCGCTGCGTTCAGACTGAATCAGGCAATTAACCCCGCGCTCAGAGCTCCCCGGCCGTGAATCTAAGCGCAGGCGAGCGGGTGTGTGGCGCCTTTAAATAAGCCTTATGTAACGAGGAGTCGTTGTAGGAGCAGCTGACTCTCCGCACACGGGCCTCTTTTAAAATAGATTCTTGTCTTTATATAGCTGAATGCTTCTTGCTTCTGGCTCTGCCATCTTACAGAGGCGCTGATGTAGGTCAGATATTGCTTGGTGCGAATTAATTAATCTATAATTTTATCAAAGGAGGGGGGAAAAACAAGTAAGGAAGCTCTTGAGTAGCAAGTGAGTAAGCTCTCAGTGTGCCTGGCACAGCCTGGGAACCAGCGTTCCAGAGTGAAGCTCTGGGAAGGAGCCACCAGCGTAGGGTGGCTCTTCCTAAGACCGGCCCTGGCCTGGCCCGCATGGCTCTCTACGGGAACACCAGATCTGGGGTCCAGTCCAAGCTCCGTTCTCACCCCTGGGCAGCTTCAGACTCATCTGGGGCGTCAGGCCTGGCAGCCTGCCCCAGGCCGGCAGGGTGGTCGTCTCCAGACAGGCTCCACATCAGCGGTGACCAGAGGCCTGGGCCCCTGCCTCAGCCCTGGGTCCCTGTTCCCGCTGCCCTGTGCTCATCCCTTTGGAGGCTCCCCGGGGCCTGTGTCCAGCCAGGCCTCTCCAGAACCCACCTCTAGCCACCGCCCGCTGCCCAGGGGTCACAGTCACCAGAGCTCAGAGTGGGAAACCCTGAGCTCTGGAGCTCTTCCCTTGGACTCTGCGTCGGCTGCTGGCTGCTCCACCAGGCTCAGGGCTGGGCCGCTGGCCCCTCCCCTCTGTCTGTTGGCAGATGCTGTCCACCCTGTATCAGAGGAGACTGGAGTCCTGCCCTGCCAGGTGTCCACGTGGCCCCTTTGGTCTCCCATCACTGTGGGTTCTCAGAGCCCCCCAGGGTCCCACCAGCATCCGGGTCAGATCACGTCCCCGTGTCCAGAACCCAGTGGCCCCCGAAGACCTGGCAATACCTCCTCCGCCCCTCCCCCAACGCCATCCCCCTCCCACTTTTCCACATGTGGCCCCAGGTGGGGACAGCGCAGAGCCCAGGACAAGAGGCACCGCCCGTGGAAATCCCACCAGCTCGCCTGCACTCGGCACTGAAGCCCCCTTTGCCCTGTCCTCACCAGAGGGTCACTCTCCCTGAAACATTGTCCTTTCACAGCCGAGCCCACGGGGCCACCAGCTCCAGCCAGGACCAGAGCCTCTGCTACTGCTCAAGGCGGCGCAAGTGTGGGCTGGACCCGAGGCAGGGACTGACTGAGGGGTGTCCCCACGCAGCCCAGGCCTGGAGCGGTCAACCACGCGCCTGAGCCTGAGCACCTGCAGGGGAAGGAGGGCGGAGCCAGGCACTGGCCCCACCCACCCGAGGGGTCCCCACCCCCTCCTGGACCTGTGGAGCCCCTACAGGTGGCTCTGATGCTCCCACGGTAGGGGCTGTCTGTGCTTCCCCACCGAGCTGTCCTGGCCCCTGCCTCCTGCCTGGATCCAGGAAGACATACTTCAGCATGAGCACCCAGTCTCCACTGAAAGACTCTCCTCGTCTGGGGTCAGAGGGGTCAGGGCCTCTCACGGCAGTGCCCTGGTCCTCCCCCAGGTCCCCTGGGCTCAGCCTGTCACCTGCACTGAGACCAGCTTGCAGAAACCCTGCGTCCTGGGTCCTGGAGGTTGGAGGCTGGAAATGGGGTGCAGACACACAGCGTCTAGACCAGCCCGCCCTGTGCTCGGTGCCCGTGGCCTCATTAACCCTCGCAGTCCTGCAGGGCGGCCCCGGCAGTCACCCTCTCTCATAGCTGAGAAAATGGAGGCCCAGAGAGGCGTGAGGGGCTACTCTAGGCTGCCTGAGCACCTGCTGTGTGTGAGGTTCTTACGTCCTGATGCCTCATTCAATCTGGGTTCCATCCTGGGGGCTCAGATACGGTGGGTAATGCACTTGCTTGGGTGTGTCTCCAGGTGTGAGTTTTGTGGGGGTGGGAGTAGCCAGATACTGGCCTTGTTGTCCAGTGGGAGACTGGCAAGCACAACAGCTTCTTGTGGGGAGATGCCTGGGTGCTAGTGGAGCAGAGAGGAGGGCTCCTGGCAGGCTGCCTGGAGGAAGTGACCTCTGAACAGAATCTTGGGAAGTGGGCAGTGGGTAGATATGGGGAATGTGAGTGTATTGGAGGGAGCAAAGGGGCCAGGAGGCTGACAGCACTGGGTCAAACTCCGCCACAGCGATGACCGAGTGCTGGGATTTGAACCCAGACCGTCTGATCCCAACGTCCCTGGGGCTAGCAGCCCCACCTTCAAAGGAGGAAAAGGAGGTTCTGAGAGGGGCGGACTGGAGCCCATCGCTGAGTTAGGCTCATGGTATAAGACTTTCCCTGTGAGAATTAAATCAGACTAGAAACAGCTCAGCGTTAAAAACACAAAAGCATGGCTCCCCCGCTGTCCTAAGCCCACTCAGGGAGTGTGGGGAGCGGCCCCCAGCTCCTGCATGGAAACATCACCGTGAATGCAATTAATCACTTTTCAATTAGCATTCCGGCACTTTGTGGGGACGTGAAGCAGGCCAGCTCCAGAAGGCAGCAGGCTTCAGATGCGGTTATGAATGTTGGGAGCAGAAATAGAGCCTGGGAGCCAGGCTGGCAGCCCCACAAGAGGGGCTGAGAGTGCCGCAGAGATGGGGCGGAGAGCAGGGAGGGGAAGCCCCCTGCAAGCACGCTGCAGACGGGCCCCACGAGTGTTCCTGCTGCGGACTGTCCCCGGCAGGGATGCTGGTTTGTAGGTGGCTCTCCGGGCAGGTTTAGCGTCTCTGAAAGGCTGTTGGGGTGAGACAGCTGATGATGGGCTGGCTCCACCACTGCTGGGCGCTATGTTTGGTGCTGGGTCATGGAGCCAGCCAAGGGAGGCGGGTCTGGAGACCCCATGTTACAGGTGATGCAGAGTCGGGGATACTCTGGTGGGTCAGTTTGGTCCTGGGTGAGAAAGGGCTCCTGTAAGTGCGGGCAGTGGGGCAGGCAGGCCGGGTGTAGCTGGTGGTGGCCTGTCCTGGCTGGCTGTGTGACCACAGGCTGTCCCTCAGCCTCTCTGGGCCTGTTCATTTGCAAAAGAGGGATGAGGCCTCCCTGGCTGATGAAGAGCAAAGTGGGAGCCTCCTGTGGCACCGGGTGCGGAGCAGGCTCTGACAAGCTTGTACATTTCTCTGAGGCAGTGCCCTGTGCTGTGCCCCTGAAGCTCTGGCTGGCATGTTGTGGAGGACAGGGTCATGACTCTGGTGGCATTTTGGACCAGGCTGTGTGAAGGATCTCTGTTCTGAGGATCAACCTGAGCGCTGAAGACCTGATGCGTTTGAACTGTGGTTCTGGAGAAGACCCTTGAGAGTCCCTTGAACAGCAAGGAGATCAAACCAGTCAATCCTAAAGGAAATCAACTCTGAATATTCATTGGAAGGACTGATGCTGAAGCTAAAGCTCCAATACTTTGGCCATGTGACAAAAAGAACTGACTCATTGGAAAAGACCGTGATGCTGGGAAAGAGTGAAGGCAGGAGGAGAAGGGGATGACAGAGGATGAGATGTGGGGATGGCATCACCAACTCAATGGACATGAGTTTCAGCAAACTCTGGGAGATAGTGAAGGACAGGGAAGCCTGGTGTGCCGCAGTCCATGGGGTCACAAAGAATCGGACACAGCTATAGTGACTGGAAAACAACAGTTCAGTTCAGTGCAGTCACTCAGTCATGTCCAACTCTTTGTGACCCCATGAATTGCAGCACGCCAGGCCTCCCTGTCCATCACCAACTCCCAGAGTTCACCCAAACTCATCTGCATCAAGCCGGTGATGCCATCCAGCCATCTCATCCTCTGTCGTCCCCTTCTCCTGCCCCTAATCCCTCCCAGCATCAGGGTCTTTTCTAATGAGTCAACTCTTTGCATGAGGCGGCCAAAGTATTGGAGTTTCAGCCTCACCATCAGTCCTTCCAATGAACACCCAGGACTGGTCTCCTTTAGGATGGACTGGTTGGATCTCCTTGCAGTCCAAGGGACTCTCTAGAGTCTTCTCCAGCACCACAGTTCAAAAGCATCAGTTCTTTGGCATTCAGCTTTCTTCATAGTCCAACTCTCACATCCATGCATGACCACTGGAAAACCATAGCCTTGACCAGATGGACCTTTGTTGGCAAAGTAATGTCTCTGCTTTTTAATATGCTCTCTAGGTTGGTCATAACTTTCCTTCCAAGGAGTAAGCATCTTTTAATTTCATGGCTGCAATCACCATCTGCTGTGATTTTGGAGCCCAAGAAAACAAAGTTTCTCCCTGTTTCCATTGTTGCCCATCTATTTGCCATGAAGTTTTGGGACCGGATGCCACGATCTTAGTTTTCTGAATGTTGAGCTTTAAGCCAACTTTTCCACTCTCCTCTTTCACTTTCATCAAAAGACTTTTTAGTTCTTCTTCACTTTCTTCCATAAAGGTGGTATCATCTGCATTTCTGAGATTATTGATATTTCTCCCAGCAATCTTGATTCCAGCTTGTGATTCTTCCAGCCCAGCATTTCTCATGATGTATTCTGCGTTTAAGTTAAATAAGCAGGATGACAATATACAGCCTTGACATACTCCTTTTCCTCTGTGGAACCAGTCTGTTTTCCATGTCCACTTCTAAATGTTGCTTCCTGACCTGCATATAGGTTTCTTAAGAGGCAGGTCAGGTGGTCTGGTATTCCCATCTCTTTCAGAATTTTCCACAGTTTTATTGTGATCCACACAGTCAAAGGCTTTGGCATAGTCAATGAAGCAGAAATAGAGGTTTTTTTCTGGAACTCTCTTGCTTTATCCATGATCCAGCGGATATTGGCAATTTGATCTCTGGTTCCTCTGCCTTTTCTAAAACCAGCTTAAACATCTGGAAGTTCATGGTTCACATATTGCTGAAGCCTGGCTTGGAGAATTTTGAGCATCACTTTACTAGCTTGTGAGATGAGTACAATTGTGTGGTAATTTGAGACTTTCTTTGGGACTGGAATGAAAACTGACGTTTTCCAGTCCTGTGGCCACTGCTGAGTTTTCCAAATTTGCTGGCATATTGAGTGCAGCACTTTCACAGCATCATCTTTCATGATTTGAAATAGCTCAACTGGAATTCCATCACCTCCATTAGCTTTGTTCATAGTGATGCTTTCTAAGGCCCACTTGACTTCACATTCCAGGATGTCTGGCTCTAGGTAAGTGATCATACCATCGTGATTATCTGGGTTGTGAAGCTCTTTTTTGTACAGTTCTTCTGTGTATTCTTGCCACCTCTTCTTAATATCTTCTGCTTCTGTTAGGTCCATACCATTTCTGTCCTTTATTGAGCCCATGTTTGCATAAAATGTTCCCTTGGTATCTTTAATTTTCTTGAAGAGATCTCTAGTCTTTCCCATTCTGTTGTTTTCCTCTATTTCTTTTCATTGATCGCTGAGGAAGGCTTTCTTATCTCTTCTTGCTATTCTTTGAAACTCTGCATTCAGATGCTTATATCTTTCCTTTTCCCCTTTGCTTTTTGCTTCTCTTCTTTTCAGAGCTATTTGTAAAGCCTCCCCAGACAGCCATTTTGCTTTTTTCATTTCTTTTCCATGGGGATGGTCTTGATCCCTGTCTCCTGTAAAATGTCATGAACCTCATTCCATAGTTCATCAGGCACTCTATCTATCAGATCTAGGCCCTTAAATCTAT
>SJYF01001398.1:479534-495783 GCA_006410515.1 Procapra przewalskii
AGCAACCCTGCCAGCAGAGCGGCCCCCTGGAGGGTGACCACGCACGTGACCTGCCTTCCCATGCCCACCTGGGCCGGGCCTCACAGCCCGATTCCCCCTACCTGGCCTGGACTGCGAGCTTCTGGGAGCCAAGCTGTCATTGCCGGTTCCCTGACTGCTGGGGTGGGGGCGGGGGCGGGCTGGGGGTGCTGAGACCACGCTGACCCAGACATGCGTGCGTCTGCAGGGACTCAGCCCCAGTGGCTCCCTGAGCGGCCCCGCCTGCGGGCTTCCCCCGGGACACTCGGAATCCTGGCCAGACACTCAGGACCCTCACCCAGCGGGCCCTGGAGAACCTGAGGCCTCCAGCTCTCCATTTTTCATCTCCAAATTAATACAGGTGAGTTTGTTAATCTGTAACAGAGGCAGGGAAAATAGGCAGGGAAAATCACCATGGTCCCCCTCCCAGGGTGACTTCTCGCGTTCTTGAGGGCAAACAATGCGTGTGTCGGCGACATGGGTCCTGACTTAGCTCTGTTTGCATCCTCTGATCTCGTCAGGAAGGCTGTCTCACACGTCTGAGGCTGTAGCTAGGTATCATCATTTTCACAATGAATGAGTATTCTGTGTCTGGATGTTTCACAAATAAGCTGAAATGCTGAGGATTACCCAGATGTCCTGCATGTTTGGTGTGAAGAAAATTGCTCTTGTGTCCAACGCACCGGCACATGGGTCAACATGAAAGGTTTTGACCGAAACTCTCGCCGCAGGGCTCCTTCTGGGAAAGGACTGAGGGGGAGGAGAGAGGGAGGGAGCCAGGAGGGCCGGCCCATCCCTAAGATTTTATTTCTTAAAGGAAGTGAGATCAGAGGCAGAGGACAGAATGTTAAAGTTTGACAGTGGTGGTGTTTAGGGGGCCACGCCGGTGGCTTTCTGGTGTTTGGTGTGCAGCTTCTCCAATCTTGCTGAAAATATTTTATGTGTCATTTTTAGTCACTTCTTTCTGTCCTCTCCCGCTTCAATTCCTGGCTTATACAGTCATTCCCATGCGCGTCTTGGCTTGGCAGTGGGCAGGTTTGCCGCGTTACAGGACTGGCATCGACATGTACCCTTCTGTGCTCCCTGGGGGTGGCCTGTCCCCAGCCAGTGACCGCGGGTCTACAGGGACGAACTCTGTGGCGGATTCTGGGAGCAATTCGCACCCAGGACGCGCAGGCAAACTGGAACTTCAAATCAGCGACAGGCAAATTTTCAGAGAAAGAATGTCCCATGCACAGACTCCCTGGTGGTGCAGTGGATTCTTAACCACCTGCCGATGAAGGGGACACGGGTTCGATCCTTGGCCCAGAAAGACTCCGCATGCTGTGGGGCAGTGAAGCCCATGGACCATGACTACTGAAGCCCGTGCTCTGAGGCCCGGCAGCTGCAACTGCTGAGCTCGTGTGTCTAGAACCCAAGCTCTGCAACAAGAGAAGGCACTGGAATGAGAAGCCCGCATACTGCAAGGAGAGTCGCCCCACTCACCACAGTTAGCCCATGTGCAAAGAAGACCCAGTGCATCCAAAGAGAAAAAAGAGAAAAAGAATGACCCAGGCAATATGTGGGAAGTAAATCTTATTTGTTATCTATGCAATAAAGGATTGAACTTGCCCCCCGCCAAGAGATCTGGCCTCTCCCAGCTCCTTGGAGGTGAGCTCTGAGCCCTTGAAAGTCCTGCCTGATGAGAGTCTCTCTGTTCCCAGGGGGCCTTGGGCCGCGGGAATGCTCTGTGCTGGTGAGGTGATTTCAGGGGCCCCTGAGCCACACAGTCTCAGCTCTGCCTCCGGAGGGGTTGGAGTTTGAGGTCAGTCAGGCCGGTGTCCAGCATACCCAGTCACCAACCCTCGTCAGCAGGGTCTCGGGGGCAGTGCTGGGGCCAGGGTCACTGCTGGGAGAAGCAGGGAAGGACCCAGCAGAGGCAGTGGGACACCCGACGGGTCCAGCACCCAAGTCCTCAACTCGGGACGAAGCCCCCTGATTTTCCTGGGCCTGTGAATGTGGGAGGGTCGGACCCCCAGGCCTGGTGCTGGCCAGGTGGCACCTCTCCTGCACAGCCTGGTTTCCACGTAATCCTGACACTGGACGCACAGATTCCTTCCAGAAAATGTTCTCTCGGGAAGGATTTAATTAAAGTCACCAAGAGATTTAATTAAATATAATTGCAAGATTTATTTATTCTTTTTTTTTTTAAAGAAAGAACAATGCCTAGGAAAAAAGCCCCAAACTGCCAGCACAGTTATCCATTCTGCCTCTTGGTGTTTCCCTTTTGTTGTTGTGAATAAGTACGTGGGAAATGCTCGAGACAAGAAAGCATATTATTCGTTCACTTGTCCATAATTTCTTAAATCATTAGATGTTTGATGCTCTCTTTTCTCCTCCCCATAACCTGGAAGATGAAAGCGGACAAGATACGCCTGGTGTGTCCAGGCAGGGGCAGCACAGCTGGGCGGGGGCAGGGAGAGCCCCTGGGAGGATGCAGTCCTGGGCTGAGGGTCGTGTGTGGTGGGTCCTGGGCTGGTAGGGTGGGGGTGCAGAGGTCTGCTGGCCACACCCTCGGGAGCACGTGCTGTCAGCGTCTCAGTGTGTCCACCAGGCCCTTTGCCTCTGAGCCTCTGTCGCCTCCCTGATCGGATCGCGTGGAGACAGGAGGCTGGGGCAGGGGTGTGGTTCCTACATCAGTACCCGCTGCTCCTCTGGGGGAGGCAGGAATCCAGGGTGCTCCCTTGATGTACCAGCCTCGAGAAGCAGAAGGAGCCCAGGGTGGAGCTGCTGGGAGGAGGTGACCTTGTGGGGCTGGGCGACCTTGAGCCTGTGGCTTTCTTGTTGCTGGTTTGTTGCTGGTTTGTTGCTGGTTTGTGGCTCTGTGCAGAGAAGTGGACAAGGCTCGGCCCCAGCCTTCAGGGTCTCAGCATCCGAGAGAGGCTGCAGGACCTGCCTCGCTGGGAATGGCCTGTGCTTCCTCGGCTCCCTCCGCGCCCCGGCCCCTCATCCCTACCCTGGTCTCTGCCCGGGGCTCCCAGGCTCTGGCTTCTGCCTGTGCCAGGGGACCCCTGCCTAGGACCTGGCATGTGACTTGCGGTGGCCACATCCTCACACGTGTGAAGGTTACAGTGTCTGAAGGAGCTCCTCGGGCTCCTGCAGCTGTGAACTGGGAGGTGGTGGCTCGGGCCTTGCCTGTGGGGCCTGTCACAGGGGGCTTCTGCACACCGGAACCCTGGGTGGGCACAAACTGGGGTGTGGTTCCGCCCTCCTGCAGCCAGGAAGACCCTGCCCTCTGGAGCCCCAGGATGGGCCAGTGTCTGACTGCTTAATAGCATGAACTTAAACCGTAACAAAATAAAGAAATAAAGAAAGCAAAGGGAAGACCAGCACATTTGTGTTGCCTGATCCATGAGGGAACAACACCCAGGGAATTATAGCGTCTGCTGCAAACAGGAGCATCCGGGCAGCCAGCTCTGTTGCTCCGCTGCCCCCGATGGCGGACAGTGTGACGCCGGCGCCTGAAGCCCAGCAGACGGCAGACAAAACAGGCCGCGGGGCTGGTCCCAGGAGAGCCGTGCGGGCAGCTGCGGGCTCTCTTTCCCAGGCCCTTTGTCTCGGGACCACAGCATTCTCCTAAGGGTCACCTTGGGAGCCCCACGAGGCCCAAGACCCGCTCACTCGCTGACGTATATGGGCCCATCCCTCGTTCCCATTTCCCAGCAGCAGACACTGAGGCTGGCGGGCAGCGGGGGCAGAGGTGGGGCTGCGTCCTCATTCACTACTCCCTCGCTTTCCTGCCAAGGTGGGTGAACCTCTCCCGAGCCAGCTGCCCCGGACTTCATGGGCCAAGAGTGGCTTCCATGCTCAGACAGGATTCAGATCCTGACCATCACCCCCCAGGGCTCCAACCAGTGTGATTTCACAGGCATCGTGAGTGATGGGCCTGGGGCTCTGGCGGGGCAGGAGAGGGACAGCCTGGTCTGCTCCACCCGCAGCCCACCAGCCCCCACCCCTGGTTCTTCGTTTCCACCTCTGCAGAGACAATGCCTGCAGACTGTGGAGGGTCAGGAGGGAGCGAGGCCCCAGTGTCTTGACAGTGAGAGCCCTCTCCTTGAGCTTTGTCTGCATGTCCCGGCGGGGACCCTGGAGGTCGCCCCCTCCCTTTGCTTTAAGCCAGTCTCAGTTGCTGAGCCCGTGAGCCGCCAGGGCCCGCCTTATCCGCTCATCTCTCATGCCGAGGAGTGACCGCTCGCCCTTGCCGCGCTCTGCCGCGTGTGGCCTCCCCTCGAACCCTCTGGCTGCAGTCCCTTCAGTCGGACCAGAGCCTGACCTTCCCGCAGCTCACTGAGACCTTGACTAGGTTTGTGATTATTGTCTTTGACGTCATCACCAGTTTTCCATCGTGAAGATCAAACAGGGCAGCTTGGAGACCCCCAGAGATCCCCAGGGGCACTCTTGCCTGAGGCCTCACCCTCCTTCAAGCTGGGATGACAGCCGGGGGCCAGGGGGCAGGGCTGGCTCCACCCCGTGGGACCAAGTCTGGCCGAGCTCAGTAATACGCAGCCTGCATCCCCCGCCCCCGCAGGTCCCAGGGCTGGGACGCCTGGGGCTGGGACGCCTGGGGCTGGGCTGCTGCCACCACCCACACCCGAGCTCGTTTCAGGGCACTCCTTGCTTCTTGCTGCGGCTCCTGGATGACAGCGGGAAGCCGCTCGCTGAGATGGTCTGGATCCCGTCTTGGAGGGGAAAGGGGACCGAGGGCCACACGTGACCCTGGGGGTCTGGCCGTGCTGCCCTGCAGGGGAGTGGGCGCCATGCCCATGGGTCCCCGGGCGTGCAGTTGTGCCAGCTGCCATGTGCGGGAGGGGGCCGCACTGGGCTCGGTCTCTGTCCCCAGAGTGCTCCGTGTCCCCCTGACCCCAGGAGCTGGAGGCACAGGACCGGGGAGCCAGGGCCAGGGCCCCTCGCCAGCCGCCAGTGCCCGAGAAGTGATTAAACCCGAGGGCCTCTCACCTCTAGGGCCTTAGAGTGCTTTTAAGAGGCGATTAGTCAGAATTATGTCATTTCTGCTTCCTAAGTGCTCTCCCCTCGCTTGGCCCTGACCTCCATGAAATTATTTCCAGGCGCCCGACTCAAAAGAGGGGCCGACATCCCAATATTCAGGCGCCTCCAGCCTGGCCTTCTGCCCTGGGGGCCAAATGTACCCCAGACGCCCAGGAGAGCGGCCGCCCGCCTTACGGCTAGAGACTGCTGCAGGGAGTCTGCCCACCCCTAGCCCTGCCCCCACTGCTGGTACCTCTTCCTGCCCAGAGTGGTCCAGGCCGGGGAGGCCCACGAGGGAAGAGATCCTGAAGCTCTTGCCAGGAGCCCGCTCAGTCCCCATCCCTGCTGCCCGGAGTCGAGGCCCCCAGCCGTTCTGGGGGGATGTCGGGCCACTGCGGACGGGCTGTAGACTCCCCACCCTGCACTGATTCACCACTGCCCTGTGATGCCCCCCTGGTTTCCCAGGTGCCCACCATGATCACCCCCGAGTCGGAGCCCCCAAGGGCAGGCCGTCCAGTGCTGGAGCTCAGAACGCAGGCACCACGTGGAGTGAATTCAGACCAGCCTGAGTCCAGCTGATGTGACCTCAGTTGTAGTGAGTCAGACAGCGGACCAGCTGTGTGGTGTGAGCTCAGCCAGGCTGGTGCGTGGATGGAGGCAGAGGCTGGTGGCGGGGCGCTGGGCAAGGGGAGGCTTACGTCCAAGGGAGAGGCTGACTCCGGGCACAGACCACGTTCACTGTCTCCCTCGGCCTGCGCCTCCGTCACACTGTAGTGACACCTCTGTCTCTGGGCCCTCTGCTGTAGACATGATCCTGCACTGCTTGCTGCATCCGCACTCTGTTAAACACTGCCTCTTCCACTTCACAGATGGGTTGACAGAGGCTTGGGAAGAATGAATCCCACAGCAGGCAAGCGGCAGAGCCCAGCTTGAGCTCCAGCCTCCCCCTGTGAAGCCATGCTCTTCCCCCAGGACCACAGAGCCTGTCTCCGTGAGGATCCGTGTGAATTGCCACCTCCTCCAGGCAGCCTGCTCTGACTGCTTCATTGCTTTTCTGAGTCAAGATTTATGTCCTGACTCGCATCCTTCAAGAGGTGACAGAGGTGGGTCTCCCCACATGAGCTGCAAATCCTGGGAGAAGCAGCAGAAGATAAGTCTGCTGTGCTATTTCCTCCCCAGTCCTGGGTAGGCTGGGGCCCCTGTGAGCAGTCCTGCTCATCGGTTGACTGCGGGCCCAGAGCACTGCTGGGCTGGGCCTAGAGCCCAAGGCCCTGCCTCGTTTTTCGGGGCGGCCGCAAACCTTGCTAGGGGCAGGCCGAGCTCACGGGATGACTGGATCATGTCTGCAGGTGGTCTTCATCTGGGCTGCAAATACTGCCTCTTCTGGGGGGATGAGGCGGTCCCACACACAGGCTCTGCAGCCCCCCAGCAGCAGTGTCTCCCACTGTGTGCACAGTGGGCCTGTGGGGGCCCTCAGGATACCCACTGAGTGTGGGGACTCAGGAGCTCTGGAGTGAAGGGACTGTCCTGGGACCACCCTAGACTCTGGGGTGGGGGCCAGGGCTCAGACCTGTGGGGGCATGTGTCCTGGGCTGGGCCTCTCCTTCTCTCTTCGTGGAATCGGGGAGAGGCGCCCCCATGAGGGGCCCAGGTGCCCGGGCACCCCTGTCTGGCAGCATACCGTCCCCTCTCTCCTCGTGGGGGCTGCGGGGGTGCTCCCCACTGTCCCCTGCCTGCCTGTGTGTCACAGTAAACACTGTTTGGATCCAAAGCAAATTGGCTTTAATTAACCAGCCGCCAGATTACAGCTTGGAGGAGCCAGTGGAAAGGACAGTTCTTCCCAAGGGAGGGGAGTAGGGGCTCAATTAGTGTGGCAGCCAGGCCGGCCCCTCCACCAGACGCCCTGTCTGCTTCCTCCCCCACGGTCTCTTGCTATGAGCGCTTGCCCAAGCTGAAGACCCGTCTTGGCAGTGTTCTGCTTGACGCTGAGCAGGCGGTCGGGGGAGTGGTGCTCAGGGATCCCCAGGTGGATGGGAGAGGGCCCGCTCACTGCCGGCCATGTTTCGGGGATCGAGAGGGACAGAACAGCGTCTCCGCCACGGCAAAGGCCACCGACATCCCTTGGTGGTTGTCATGAGTACTGTCAATCCTGGGGGCATCTCCAGAGCCGCTGTCACCCCCGCCGTCACCACGGTTACTGTCACCGGCAGGTGCACCGCCGTGGGTACCGCAACCTCCGCCATCGCCATGGTGGCCACCACCCCACCCCTGGGCTGGCTGTTCCCCATCTGGCCCTTCAGGTCCACTCTCCTCGGGTCCTGTGTCTTGGGAGGCTGACCTTTATGGAATGCGTCAAGGAGCTGCGTCCCCTCCTTCTGGTGGGTTCTACCAACACTGGGGGGTGGGGAGGAGGAGGAGGAGGAAGACTCTAGGAGAAGGAGGAAGGCTGCGGTCCTTGGAGGAGACTCAGTCAGAGCCGCCCCCTACCCTCTGGAGCTGGGAGACACAGGAGATGCAGCCAATATCACATCAGACATACTCATCCCGAGAAAGTATCCCTTGTTTGCTTGAAACTCAAATTTAACCTGGCGTTGTGTGCTTTAGCACCCTCTGTGCACGGGAGGGTGTGAGTAGCAGAGTTCCTCAGTCCTAGGGGCCCCTGTTTCTCCAGCCGTCTAGGGCCCAGCCCGTCCTGCAGGCTGTGAGTACAGGCGTCCCCTCCCGCCTCCATCCCCACCCCGACTGCATCTGGCAGGCTCCAGCACGCCTGCAGTAACCCCAGGGGAGCACCCTAAATGTCCAGCATTGCTGCTTCCTGTTTTCCAGAGCTGGGGGCTTGGAGGAGCAAGGTGGGGTGGATGAGGCTGGATCACGCTCTTCCCTGGACTCAGCCTCCTGGACTAACCCTTTCAAACACTTTCGAGAGACCGGAGAGGCAGGAAAGAGGCCCTGGGGAGACCGTGGGGACAGAGGTGCGGCCTCTAGAAAGACATCCCCCTTCTGGCCTCCAGACCAGGGGGACCGTCCACGGCACAGCTGGGCCCTTCCCTCCAGGAGGCGGGAGGGGTGGACAGAGGCCGGGTGGGTGTGGTTGACGAGGAGCCCAGCTCCCGAGGCTGCAGGGCTGTGATCTGACCCCCAAGGGCCTGGCCAAGTCTCCTCTCTCCTGCGACCACCTCCTGTCCAAGCCCGCCAGGCCCCCAGGAGAGCACCCACCCGTGCGTCCAAACAGCAACACACACGAAACCAGGAGCAACGATATCTCCTCTTTCGGGTTAGGCCATTGAGTTGAATTTCGGCTTCCATCATCACCTCTGTTGTGGAGAGGCCTCCTCAGCGGAGGGCTGGGGGAGCGGAGGACTGTGAGGGAGACCGCTCAAGCCAGGCTGTGATGGGTGTTCACAACCGCCAAACTATTAGCTCACCCAGCCCTCACACTCTTTACCTGGGAGCTGTCATATATCTATACCCATTTCACAGCCAAGGAAGCTGAGGCAGGGATGGGTGGGGGGCCTCCAGGAAGGTCTCCCAGTGGGTGCGGAGCTGGTTCTCAGGGTTCTCTGTGACATCAGAGTCTGCACTCTCCTGCTTCCTTGGGCCCTGATGGTGACGGGGACCTCACTGCCTCTCCAGCCTGCCCCTGTCTATCGCTGCCATCTGGACCACTGCAGACCCAGACTGCTTCTTCTCTGAGCGACGAGGGTCGGATCTCCCTTCTCGGGGTTCCTACCTGGTTCCCAGGGGTCCAGGCTGCCATCTAGGCATCAGCCTTACAAGGGAGGCTCGGGGGTGGCTGGGGAGCAGAAGGGCAGGGTTTGAGCCGCTGGTGTGACCGGCCCTGACACTCGGGATGTGACCTCAGGGAGGCCTCCTCTCCCCCTGGAGCCTCAGCCATTTGTCTATAAAACAGAGTGCAGGCGCAGTGGGTCCCAGACAAGATGCTGTCTGTGAAAGCAGTGGCTAACGTGGGGCTTCTCTGCCATCCCAGAGGCCGGCTTTTGGGGGACAGAGGGGCAGGCTGAAGCCTCTGGCCCGGAGGTCAGCTCTGGACAGGGAGTCCCGCAGACACAGGCCCGGGCCGCCTCCCCCCTTCCACTCCTTCCTGAAGTGCCCACGACGGCGGTGAGCTTTTCTCTGTTACTTCCTTAAGGAGCGGCTTATTATGAGTCTGAGCACCCGGTGATAGCAGTGCTTTGGCTTGTTTTATGCCGGCCCGCATAATGCATAAACATTTTAAATCTTCTTGGCTATGCATGAGTGTGTCCTAGAGAAGGAAAGAATAAACACGATTGGGGGTTGAGCTGCCCGTTTCATGCTGCAACATAGAATTTAAAATCCCTTTCACGGCTGGCAGCTGTCCCTCCTCCTGTGTTTCCTCTGGTTGGGGGTGGGCAGGCTGGGCCTGGGCATGCACGGCAAGCCTGCAGAGACCCTGGGGTCCTTCCTGCCTGGAGCCGGGCCCCTGGACACAGCCTCTCCACCTGTTCACGTTTGCTTTCTCTCTCCATGTTCCGTTCTCCAGTGTGAGGGACAGAAACAGCCGAAGTTCCTAGCAGGATGCTCCTTAAACATTTTATGGGTGTGATGGGCACACAGATTGGCCAGGTGGCCACTTGCCTGCTTTGCTCTGGGGTGAGCCACACACGCTTGTGGGCACAGGCCTGCCTGCCTCCCCATGGGCAGGGCATGCGCCCATCCAGGTTGGCTCATAGTTTAGATCCGTGGCTCAGGCCTGGGGAACAGTACACCCCCACCCCAGGCTCTGCCCAGACAGCTGAATCAGACTCTCCAGGGCAGGCCCGTGTCTGCGCTGTTAAGAAGTTCCCAGGAGATGCTCGTGTGAGCTGGAGCGGAGGATCCTGACCCAGGTGGGCTCGGGAGGGTCTGGCAAGGAGGACAAGCGAGAATCAGGGATCAGTGAGGACAAGGACCCTCCAGCTTCACAGACCCGAACTCCCTGGGACCCTCAGAAGGTGGCTGACAGGCCACCCTGCTACACCGGGAGTGAGAGGCAGTCCATAGCTCGGTGCCAAGTTGGGCTTCTGGCCTTTGATCAGAATGCTCATTCTGAAAGGTGAGGACAAAAGGGGCCCAGGCTGCCCGCCCGCACCCCTGGCTCCAGCAGCCAGAGGGTGGCTGCACTCCCTGGACCTCAGGCATCCTCCTGTGCCCCGGGGTGTTTGGCAGTGGTGGCAGCAGCAACTCCTGATCGGCCCACCTCCCGGCTGCCCCTTTGCTGCCGAGGGGTCAGAGCAGAGCCAGGCAGGTGAGGGGCACGGGGCGTGGACAGCTGCCACTCAGCTAGGGCAGCGGAGGCCACTGTTGGGGACTCTGAGGGCAGGGTGCAGGGGTGCCTGGTGCTGGGCTGTGTTGAAAGGACACTACCAGCCTGATTCTGCAGCTCAGACCCGCCTGGGACCTGATTTGCCCCTGCCTGTGTCCTTCCCGTGTTGGGGCCTGAGTGGGTTGAATGGTGTCCCCTCGAATTCACATCTACTCAGAACCTTGGGTTGCAAACTTACTTGGAATAGAGCCTTTGCAGAGGTGATTACAGGCTTCCTTATGGCTCAGATGGTAAGACTGCCTGCAATGCAGGAGACCCGGTTTCAGTCCCTGGGTCAGGAAGACCCCCTGGAGAAGGGAATGGCAACGCACTCCAGTATTCTGGAGAATCCCGTGGGCAGAGGAGCCTGGTGGGCTGCAGTCCAGGGGGCCACAGATGAAGCTAAGGTGAAGCTCCCGAGAGGAGGTCAGTCTGGATTAGGGTGGCCCCCAGAAACAAAAGCACAGACACCGAGGGCAGCGGCCTGGGCACACATCACACCGGCTGTTCACCGGCGGAGGAGGAGCAGGAAAGAATGTCCGCTGTGGGGTGGGGGCTGTGGGCCGGGCCAGACCCGAGCCTGGATTTCGGGGGACGAGCCCACAGCCCCACTGCAGGCCACCCTCCACGAGGCGGGATGCAGAGGAGGACAGGGCCCTTTGCAGCCCTGGGAAGAGCTCGATGGGGCATGTGGTCCATTATGGGAGCCAAGGGACACGGGGCCAGGCCTGGAGGGCTTCACAGCGAAGGTGATACCAGGGCTGAGCCCTAGGCTTGGTGGGAGTGGCCGGCAGAAGCAGGGCTGGCTCTGGTCAGAGGGTCAGCGGGGCAGACCTCCAGGTGACTGGCCCTAGGCTGGCGGAGGAGCCCAGTCCTGCGGCTACAGAGGCCAGCAGCAGGAGAAGCAAGGCCCCAGAGGTGTGGCTGGGCCTGGAGGGCACGTTCCTCCAGGAGGCAGGGCGCAGGGTCAAGGGTGGAGCGGGAGGCCCTGCGGACTGGGCCATGGAGGGAGCAGGGGAGGGGCTGGGGCTCCACCAGGACAACAGGGGCCTCTGAGGGGCTGGGAGAGCGTGCAGCCCCAGTCTGTGTGTGTGTGTGTGTGTGTGTGTGTGCACGCGTGCCCATATTTCCCGAGAGAACACGCAGCCCCAGTGTTTATGGGTGTGGGTGCATTTCTACCTCTGATGGTGAGAATTCCGTGGTCCATGACCCTTGCGAGGCTCGGTGACCAGATGTTGTTCATCACACAGTCATCGCTTTAAGCCAGGCTCACTGTGCCTCAGGCCCTCTGAGCTGGGTCTGCGTCTGCTAGAGTGGCAGGGCCCCGCCATCTGGCCCCCGTTGGCCCCACCAGTTCCGGTGAATTCCATGAGTTTTGCTCGGAGCCCTGGGATCAGCCTCTGTCCCCGTGCGAGCAGGCCCCCCCAGAAGGCCCAGTAGTGGAGCCGGCCGGGGTGGTCTGGGCCGTCGTGACAGCACCCAGCCACGTGGGGCCTCCTCCCGGCTCTTACAGCTGCTCGGCCTTGGGACTCCCGTGCTTCTCTCCTCTCTGCCTGAATGCAGTTGGCTCAGCCACAGCGAGGCGGGCTTGACTGCTGCTGTCCTTGCCCCACCTGACTGGCGGCCACTGTACAGCCCCTGTATTATAAGGCAGGGCCTGGAGGAAGGCGGCAGTCTGTGACATGCAGGGCAGGCTGTACCCAATCAGCAAAGACGTGCTGGGTCACATGAAGGTCGAGTGAGTCCTGGTGACAGAACTCGAAGACACTGTGCAGACACATGGCCACACCCACCCCCCAAGGCCCCACTCCCCTGTCCCCAGGCTGGTGAGGCGCTGGGGTGCCCGGTGGGCACCACCCCATCCCAGGCAGACTCGTCAGCCCCTGAGACAGAGCCCCTCCTGCACAGCGGGGCTCCTGTCAGACACAGGAGTGTGACTCGGCCCTGTGCTCCCAGCACTTGGGGAGGAGGGCCCCACGGGAGGACAGTACCTCTGCCCAAGCTCGGGGACCGTCAAGATGCCTCCACCAGCGGCCAGCAGCTGAGTGTGTCAGGGGTTGTGTCTCCCCCATTCTCCAAACCCCAAGGGTCTGTCCAGGCCTGAGTCTCACCAAACCTGCCCTGGGCCCCAGCTCAGGTTCCCCCACCCCACCCAGACACTCCTCACACCCCATGTGGCCGTGCCTTCCAGCCTGATTGCGCCCTGGCCCACTGCCGGCCCCTCACAGGGTCAGAACAGAGCTCTTGCACGACATGGGGGCCCTGTGGGCATAAGGATGACCCGGAGCCTGTTCCCACTCGGGATGATTTTCCAAGCCTTTCTCATCTCCCATGTGTCACTTCGTCTCTGTGCTGAGCGTCTGCTCAGTCCCACAAGGTGGCTCTGATTAGCCCCTGTTTCAGAGGAGGGGGCCGAGGCTTAGTGGGAGGCAGCGTTGGTCGAAGCTGGCTGGCTCTGGCCACCCCTGGTGCCTGTGGCTCCTTGGATGTCCGATGAGTGTCATGCAGCTTTCCAAGCTGGGGGCTGAGACATTCGGCTGTCCCAGCTGCTGCATGGGGTACCCCTCCAGCTGGGAGTGACTTATGTGCCATGTCAACACACCGCCCAGGAGGAAAAGGAAACCCCAGCCACGCCACTAATTACTCTTCTCACATGAGGTAATGATCGTTAATGTGCACTGGATCTCATTAATTAACTCCCTGACTTTAATTAACTTCTTGCCTATTTCACCTGACATAATATATTATCACAAATGTCAACTTTGCAGAGTGTTTGCCTCTTGGCACAAAGTGAGATGCGTCACACAGATGTTGTGGTTTGATCCTGTGTAGGACAGAAGTCCTCTGTGCTGCGTGGACATGCCACCGGTGGGACGCAAAAATGTCTAGATAGAATACAGAGATCCCTAAACACCGGCCGAGACTTCATCACCATGAACGGATTTGTCCCCAGTCACCCCGCCTACCATGGCTCTCTTTGTCCCGCAAACACACTGCTGATGGTAAACACAACAGCAGAGTACCTGAGCACAGCATGGAATTTGGGGAAAAATTTTAAGTTTCTACCACGGCGGCTTCTGGGTTCCACTAGGGCGTGCCAGGCATGGGAAGTGAAGACGGAGGACCACCGACTGAGAGGACTTCCTCTGCTTTAAACATGTCTGGACGACAGACACCCTATTGTTACTGGAGCCTGCAGGGAGAGGCCAAGGACGTGGTCAGAACTCAAGGCTTCCTCTGCTATCACCATGACCACCGCCACCGCCTTCACCCCTCCAGCTCTGCTGAGCTGTCACCGTGACCACCGTCACACCTTCACTCCTCCAGCTTTGCTGATCTGTCACTGTGACCACCGTCACACCTTCACCCCTCCAGCTCTGCTGAGCTGTCACCATGACCACCGTCACACCTTTACTCCTCCAGCTTTGCTGATCTGTCACCGTGACCACCGTCACACCTTCACTCCTCCAGCTCTGCTGTCCCCGTGCTCATACCTCTGCACCGCTGTTCCTAATGCAATGACCCTCAGCGTCGCCCTCAGGGTGCCATCATCTCAGAACCGGCCCACCTGTGGGCAGCACTGCAGCTTCAGGAAGGCCATGTCCACCCCCACCATCACCATCGTTCTCACCTTCATCCCCACACTTTTGGACCATGCCCCTAACACACCCCATCTCGGCTGACTTGGGGCCCTTCGTGGGCACTAAGTTTTGCGGAGGGGGAAAGCTCACATCGGTGATGGTGGCCGGAGAATCCCAGAGTCCCAAATTCACCGACAGTGCTCCATCCCCATTGCAGACGCGTTATTGTAGCACGTGTTATGTGATTGCCGCTCCGTGTTTGCTCATCCCCTCAGGCCCGCCGCCCTGCCAGGACTACGGTTGCCCTCTCTTTTGGCTCCATAGCCACACTGCAGTACCTTGGCCACTCGGAGATGGACTGAGCGTGGGTCCCTGAGGCTGCAGCCTGGGTTTTCTCCACTGTGCGTCTCAAATTCCCAACACAGGGTCCAACATAGCCAGACAGAAATGGAGATTACATATGGGCATATGGGTTGGAGCTGGGCCCCATCACATCAGAAATTGTCAACAACATGAATTCTGCAGCCAAGATGGCCATCAGACCCTTGGAGAGCAATGGAGGCTCCCAGCAATGAAGTCCACCTCATGAGGGTGGGGGTGGGGGCAGCGAAGTGAGCAAGCCTTGTCCCTGTAGCCACAATGCCAGTAATCAGTCCAGCTGACTAGAAGCGTTTGACTTAATTTCATACCTCAGTAGGCATTCAGATGGAACACGGACTATCCGCCAGCCCTTTGTTTAGCTGAGCCCTGGCACTGTCACCCCTTAAATCATCTCTGCAGGGGACTTCTGACTGTTCAGATGCAAATGCACCCCTGACCCCTTCTCTCTGCACTACCTGTGCACACACATGTCACACACACACACACATTGCATGCTGGCATCACAGTCACACACGCATCATACATACACACACAAACACACATCCATCGCACACATATACACATGCTATGCACTTGCACACACACCCACACGCCTGCACAGCAGAGCCTCCAAGCCTCAGAACAGTGAGGAGAAAGCCTTGGGGGAGAGTTTTGCAGGATGCAAAGGGCCCTGGGAGCCAGAAGACCTGCTCTGCCCTGTGCATTTTTCTGGACATGTTTCTGTATTTTTCCATTTTTCTAAAAATGCCTGTTAGGAGCTGGTTCAGTGCCAAGAGCACTGTGAGTGGGGCTGGGGGACATCTTCCCTCTGCAGGTCACCTGGTTCCTCCTGCTTGGCTCCCACCCCGTGGGCCTGGTCAGATGTGGTTATGAGGTGGGCTGAGGCAGGGCTGGACCAGAGGTGGGCCTGGCGTCAGAAGAGGGCACCACGCTCACCAGTAGAGGCGGAGAATGTGAGCCTGGATGGCGACACTGGCCCTTGGTGTCCTTCTGGGTGTGGCAGAGTGGACCGTGGGCATCAGGAGAGCGGAGGTCAAGCCCAGTGCATTCCCAGGGCCCTCGGGTCAGGGGATGAAAGGTTCTTGGAGCCAAGTGACGGGGAGGTGGACTGGCTGTGTCGTCAGAGTGGAATCAGCCTCTTGTCCCAGTTTTTTTCCTGCCGGTGTTTGGAATCATGCCCAGTTTGCCCTGCCACAAACCAGCGCAGGAGCTAGTTTATCTGATTGTTGCTGCTGGCTTGGCCATCAGATGGGGTTGGCCAGTGGATATTAGCAGACAGACACAGGCTTGGACGCTGGGCTATCATCTGCTGTGAGAAAGGTGCACCCAGTAGCCACGGGTCCCAGTGTCACGGAGCTGGCTGACCACACACGGGCCAGGAGCAGTGTGTGTGTGTTTAGGGGTCCTCCTAAACCACTGGCTAGGAGGGCGGTTTGTTATAAAACATTATCGCAGCAGAAACCTGACTCACACACAGGCTTTTATGCTCCTGAGAAAATACTTCACCCTTTCTGAGCCCGATTGTCATTGCTCATTAAGGTAACAATATGAGTGTAGCTTTGTTGGGAAGTGTGTTAGTTATTCAGTCGTGTTTGTGATCCCTTGGACTGTAGCCCGCCAGGCTCCTCTGTCCACAGAATTGTCCAGGTAAGAATATTGGAGGGGGTTGGCTATTTCCTTCTCCAGGGGATCTTCCCAACCCAGGGATTGAACCAGGGTCTCCTGCACTGCAGACAGATTCTTTATCGTCTGAGCCACCAGGGAAGCCAAAATTTCATGTGATTCTGTCTGAGCCTGACTCTGGAAGCGGCTCAGACCTCCTGGAGCTCTTGGCCAGCTGCTGCTTCAGCCTCCAGCTTGGAGTTTGCAGAAGGCTCCTCCAGCCTCCATCTTCACAAGGATGTGGCCTGGGCAGCCACGC